>JAPTGZ010000027.1:23369113-23384819 GCA_029814645.1 Fowleria isostigma | reverse complement strand
TTTTTTTTTTTTTTTTTTTTTTTTAAATTACTAGAAATTTCAGGTGACCCCCATTTGGATTCCTTGCGACCCTAAGGCTGAAAAACACTAGACTTAGTATTTGGATAAAGCATTTTAAACTGTACCACCAAAGCTCCTTGAATGTTAAGTTGTGCATTTCACAACCTGGAGGTATGAACTGAAATATTCTAGATTTTTGGCACTGATTTGGCTTCCTCTGCATGGATGTTTCGCATCCAAGAAACAAACCAGTGTCATGTTCCAACATGTGACTCTTCAGCCTGAGGGTCCTCTGAGAGCTGACCATGAAACACTGAAAACCTCTTGTTAAAATCATGTGGTAGTGCATAACGAACAGCCAAAAGGGTGAAAGACAACATTTCACTTGTATTATTCAAAATGTTCCGCTCAAAAATATAATAATGATATTGATGGCAACTAGACAATAGCCATAAATCACTAAAATTCTTAAAAAAAATGCTGCCAGGAATGGTTTCAAATGCGCTTGTCGTTTATCTAACAGGCAGGATTACAGTTACAGGATCCAGATGGATGGAGTCATTTAACTTGCAGGCAAATAAGCACAACCTTCATCAACCTGCTAGCCATTGCAATAATTACTACCAATTATTTCTGATTTCCTTTCAGACACCTCCGAAATATATGCACCTCTTGCTGCATACAAATATGTGACATTATTCAGTTCTGCTGTCACTGGTGTGGGCAGACAGTGACTCCAACTTGCCTTCTCTATTGAGCTGATGGTGACACCTGCAGCACATGACACAATAAGATGGCGGTCCTCAATGTCTGGTCCGATCTCATCCAGCACAAAAGGAATGATGTGGGGCTTCACAGCCAGGAAGAGGACATCACTTTTGCTTACTGTCTCTTTGTTGCTGATGGTGAAATGTACACCGAGTTTCTGAAAATACAGCACACAAGTCATTCTGCAAAGTATTTCAGACTTTTTAGAGCACACTGGCATATTCATTATTTTTTCATGCAAATTAATAAATGGTTCTTTTTTAACCCGTTGCCCCAAGGCATGTCCAAAGTCTGCAGGATTTTAATATATTACAGCCGTTCCTATGTCTACCCACCCGCAGTCCATGCACTGTAGGGAGATCTGTGTCTGGGGAACTGGCTGTGATTCTGTGGGCGGCAATCACGCCTTGAAGGAGGGGAAATGTGTAGAAATCATTTCACTGTATGATTGCAATCACAAATCACATGTCACTAGATAATGCTTGTGTGTGGAGACCCACCTGCAGCCGTGAAGCCTCTGGCCAAGGCGTGGGCAGCCTGCCCCGCTCCTATGAACCCTACACTCATCCCACCTGTAAAGACAGAAACTTTTACAACATTTAACACGTAGAGAAAGAGATTTGGTTTTTTTTTAAATTATTGTTTATTTTGAGCTTGTGCACTCCATGTACAATACTTATTATATACATTTCATTATATGTACACAGATATACATTGAGAATTTCCTGTAAACATTACATAGAGCAGTGGTTCTCAACCTTTTTTGGATCGTAACCCCATTTTAACATCACTAATTTCTGGTGATCCCTGACATTAAAAAACAGACATTTTCTCTTCAAATTAATTAGTTTTTGATCATGTGATAAACTATTACATTACTATGTAGCAAATAAATGCTAATATTAGACAAAATTTAGTCTATATAATATATATTACTATGGACAGAGGCAGAAAAGCTAGATTGAGTTTATGGCACAAAGTGAGACTTAAATTTTTTTTTGGTCAGGATATGTACAGTCGGTGGAGCTTGTATTTACAAGGATGAACATTAATACTGAACAAACAAAAAATTTAACGATGAATTATGAAAGAGCTGCAGCATCTTAAACCAGCCACAATGAATATTTGAAAGATAATTCAGATATGCCCTCTCAGATATCATATCTGCATTTTATTTGAACTTGGTTTTTATTAGGAAAAGTGTGTGGTGTTTTAAATATAATCAACTATATATTGAATCAAAAAAATACTTTTATTAGGATAAAATAAAATCAATAAATATTACTTATTTCAGGCGAACCCATTTGAATTCTAAGTGGGGTCCAGACCCTAAGGTTCAAAAACTCTAACAGAGAATTTTACATAAATAATATGCATCAAGAAGTATACATAGAGAAAAATATACATGGACAGAGTGATTGTAAACATTATGTGTACACAATATACATAATACATAAATATATACGGCACTTCACTATTAAAATACAATCCTGGTAGTTCGAAAGGGAGTGAGAATAAGTAGAACTTATTTACTTACACCCCATTTTTGGTCATCGTAGTTTTAAATGTGACCACTTACTGTTATGTATGTGGTGCAGCTGTACTAAACAAACTAACTTCCTTATTATCCCCCCGACGCAAAACAACACACAGCGAACGACATGTCCAGCAGCCACATTACTGATACACACAGCAAACTTACAAATACACACAAGTCTTCCTGAGCCGACTGACTGACCAAATCATCCAACAATAACCAGACATACCTGAAATTATTAGCCCTGTCAACGTGGCCTGGTGGTGTCCTACTCTGCTGTACCTGTTGTGGAGTTTGAGTGACACCCAAACAACCCAATCACCTCCACGGATTGCTCACATGTAACCCTGTCGACCAATCACAGCGGTGCTAGTCTTAATTCGTGGGCGGGGCCAGTTAATCCAGACAGACAGACAGTTGCATCAGGTTGAGCCTCAGGGCAGCACAGTTAGCCCTCTGCTAACATCTACTGGCGGAAATCCTGAAAGGCAGGGAGAAGCACAGACTGCACAGAACTGGGTCTAACAGGTTATCTGGAGGAGGGAAATTTTGTAACCTTGTCAGTACTTGTGTTTTTCTTTCCCTAGAACTGTGGAAACCAAGAGGTTCACTTTTGGCTCAAGTGGATGAACACTGGGCTGCAAGACAAGGAACACTGTGCAGGTATTATGGGATTCCTATTATTACAAATGCATTAATTATACTATAATAATATAATAAAAGCATGCTTTCAATAATATTGCAATGTTGTCCAAAATTATTGATTTTGTTCAAGCTCATGTTATTTATTAAACACCTAACACAATTACAGAAATCAAAATACTCAGATCAGCCTGGTGGTGAAAAATAAAAGCTCCCAATACTGTTGAGGCAAACTTCAAGTAACAGAGATTCAAGAGATTTAAAAAATAATAATAATAACACATACTGTTATATACTTTATTAAACACAGACTGTAACAAATGCATCAAAAGAATATATGGAACATCTCATGAATCAGTCTACTACAAATGAATTTAATATGTTTGTCAGAATCTATTTATCACATCCATTTAACATCCAGGTAACAGTCAAAAAGCTTTACATCTCCTTTTCGGTGTTTCTTCTATAAAGAATCAAATAAAATGTATGTAACTGAACCCAGTTCTATGCCAAACACATTTTTGTTTTATTCATTTATTTAAGCCTCAGTGCACACTGGAAATCTCTAGAAGATAAATATATATACAATTTAATGTATAAATACAGTTAAATAAACTGAGAGATAACACTGTTTTCAAATTCTTCCATAGATCTATTCTGTTAGACGCTACCAGTGTAACATGGATGGACAGATGCATTCGGTGCTGTGATGGACACATTTCCCAGGGTTCCCTGTGGACAAAGCTGCTGACATCAGCGCACCTGCAGACTCCTGGTAGGTCACTGGGAAAGTCTTCTGAGTTTGTAGCATTTATAATGCTTAATACTGTGAACTAATAGCTTTGCTGCATAGACATTTAATACTGAATGAAAAACAGTTTAAAAAAACCCCAAAACATTAAATGTAAATAGGTGTCTCACACACATCACCTACAATCAATGGTTCAAAAGGGGAACGAGTCCTTCACTGAGATGTGAGTGTGGGCAGGATGTTGGATGTTCCCTTTGACTTCCTGTATACGTCTCTGTGGCTAAAGCAGTCTTGATGGTGAGGAGTTCCTCAGACAACTCCATTGGAGACAAATCGAATCCTCTGGGAGTAGACAAGGTCTACAAAATAAAGGATCAGGTTGACATTTGTGAAGACTGCCACCACCAGTTTACTGTCCCACGGACACGCTCCTCGTGGGCAGTCCTCAGGACGGAAGGTAGCACCGTACTTCTTATCGAAGCTGAAGATCGGCCAAATGAGTGCAGTACTGAGGTAAAGGATCACAGCGAAGAAGGTGTAAATGACCACAAACCGGTCAAAGGGGAAGCGTAGTGAAGAGGTCCTCCCTGAGACTGTCAGTATGACCACTATTACAGTGACGGAGAAGCACAAACTGTACACCACCACACAGTACTGGCTGGCAATGTAGAGGTTGTACTCACTGTCATTGGCCAGGGCTCCGAAAATAATGCAGGCCACAAAACCTTGGACCACCTTGAGTAAACCAGACACAGTAGCCATGTAGCCCACCACAGCCCCTGGCTTAGCTCGAGTCAGGAACACCTCAACCCCATAGGGAAAGCAGCAGACACTGGAGCAGACCGTGACAGCGATGCGGTAGATCTGGACGTCACAGTCGTCATCGGTGCAGTCTGTTTGGAGGAAGTACACAGGGTAGACCACAGAGGCAGTGATGTACATGAGTGTTGCCAGCATGGCAAAGGAGACTGTGAAGTTATCCCAAGAAATGGGCATGCATGCGTGGAGTCGTGTAATGTCCAAGGTGAACACAACCAGAGTTACAGCGAAGCAGAAGCACCACACAAACATACAGAAGGTTCCATAGTTAGCGCTGTATCCTGCTCCATGGGACACCAGGGCCATTATTGTGCAACCCAACAGCAGTTGGCACATTCGAGCTGCACCTAAAGGTGAAAGTACAGCTTCTTTGTTGAGGTAGTGTCCTCCGTGAGGGTCCATGATGAGCACCACCCTTTACAAACAGCTGCTTTTTCTGATGAGATTCTTAACGTCCTGCTGTCGGTCTTGGTGTCCTTGTGGCCTTCTCCTCCTCTTACTTCACAGGCCTCACCCTTCCTCAGCTGCCTTTTATAGATGGTCTTTAATTACAAATGTCTAACTTTTGCTTTAGCCAGCTTTGTAATTACAGCCGTGTGCAGATCAACATGCATTTATATAGTTATGTAGGCCCTGGTACAGTAGTTTGCAATAATGTTTCAGATTTACTTAAGTTTAAACGATAGAGATTTTTCTTCAAAAGTAACAGAAGCTTGTTCATAAAGAAAACTGTTATTTTTCAACAGAATAAGAATATTTTCCTAGTCTTACTCAGCGCTGTAGTGTAAATCCTCAGAAGTCTTGACTTTCTTGGTTATATTCTTCAGTCATCGTCCTGCGTACCAAGGCTTCAGAGTAAAGTGCAGTCTTGTCCGATAGGCCTTCCTCTGTTAGTCATATCCAAAGATCCGTTCTCCAACCTCTAAAGGCGAACAGGTGGGCCAGTTTGTTGTCCTGTCAATCAGCTTCCTTAATTCAATAAATCAACCCTTGTAATTTCTTCAGTGGAGGCCTTTAAACTGCTTGTCAAAACCACTCAAACTGTCTCCTGTGTGCCTTGTTCTTTGTCTTGCTGTTTCTGTCTGCGTTTGCCTCCTGGGTTTAGTCTCCCACTCTTTCAGACTTACAAAAACACACCCTCTCCCTCCTGTGTGTCCTATGTGTGTGTCAGTGGATTGGTAGGGGTTGCAGTTGAACTGAAAGTTTGTGCCGAGCCCATGGGTTACAGGCCTCGCCAGGGCTATAAATAGGGGGTCTATATTCCACAGAGGGGTGGGAGGCTACATGTGGCAAGCAGTATGAGAGTCGTATTTCTAGGGAGCACCCAGAGAGGCTGAGTCAGAGCTCCCTCAGTAAGAAACTGGCATTTATACACAGTGTAATGACAGGGAGGGAGGCTAAGACTCCCATTAGAGGCAGAAATTACACACAGGTCCAGAGGGATGATTATACATGAGTGGTGACAGATCTGAGCTGTACATGTGAGTGGGAAGTTGACATGGATTAGTAGTTTCTTAAAATACTATAACCTGTGATATCAGTATGCTAAGACTTTTGATTTGGTGTGCAAGGTGAATTTTATAGAAAGCCGTCTCCTAAAATAGCTTGTGAGGTATTTCTTTCCTGTCAGTTTTTTTTTAATTATTGTTATTTATTTAGGATAATTCCCGTGGAATATAAATAGGAAATGTTCTTGGTGGCTACAATTCAATATCCTCGACATACAGTGTTTTGTAAACCATTTATTGTGGCTTTTCCCCTTAAACAATTGTTAGTGCTGCCAGTGTGTTGTGTTGTTTTGTTGTTGTTGGTTTTGTGGTGGAAGACTTCAGGAAACTGACACTGAGGAAAAATCCACACTTAAAACAGACTCAAGGTTGTTTTTTAGGAAGAAAATGCAGTTGAAAGCCCGAGGCTGAAACATGTCTGTTTTCTTTTTTGTTAAACTGAAATATTAAAAAGTGTTAGAGACTGAATTGTTAGTTCTGACAGTTTCATTAATGTTTTTAGTGATTTTTTTTTTCAAATATGCTAGGTCTTCTGTTTGAGTTTATTCTGAATAATAACAGATATAACCTCACACAGAACAGACCAAATGACGGCGCTGTGAAGGTGTGTAAACCGAAAGGATAACGTACATAGATTTGCTAAAAAATCCCAAGGTCATCAGAGAGGGTTTAACATAAAGACACAACTAGAGGGTCACAGTAAGTTAAATAGTGCATGGTCGACTTTATGGTCCAGTTGATGGAGTATGTTTGTTTTTTTTATTGAGAGATCAGATTTAACCCTCAAAGACCTGAATGGCCAACGGCCACCAAAAGCATCTATGGACCTAAAATGTTCCATACCATTTGAAACCTATCAATACATGTAAATAATTCAGCTAAACTGCAGTTTCTCAGCCTCTCACTGACATCAGATATGACCCATTTGGACATTCAGAGGCTCCCTAGTGAACATGGAAACACCGTCATCATCTGCAGCATTGATTCACCAGTGAAACCCATATAGTTTATCCTTTCTCTTGTGTTCTCTTTCTGTTTCCATCTCTTATGTAACGGGTCCGTTTTGACCCATGTCCTAAATAAGCAGTAAAATACATGAAAAACAATTACCTATCATCCAATTTGTTTCTGATCTCTTGGTTACCTTATAAGACTTCCTTATCTATGAAAATATTGGTTTTAATATTTTTGATGTGGGGTTCTGGGCCTTTTTTTTTTGTCAGTATACCCTTGGATGTGACCTCTGACAGTCACCAACTCTAGACTGAATTGACCTCACACGTGTGGACATGAACATCTGTACTTGTTTTGTTTTTGTGCAGGTCTACTGGATAACAAGGATAAATGAGAATCCCCTAAAGTTCACATGATTGATAGAGGAGCTGGTGTCAATCTGTTGGCTGACAGTATACTTAGGATTTCAGCTTTGGCTCTAATTATTCCTTTATAATCTTATTTTTATAACTTGGTTGAAATTGACCCTAACAACACAACGGTCAAAATTTCAACCAGAGCATTTTTTTTTTTTTTTTTTTACAATTTAGTAACATTTTTTGTGTTATTTTGTTGAAATAGAGGTTCCTGGCAAATTCAAAAAGCCTTGATGCAATAAACAAATTTTATGTGGTTCTTTTATTCATTTAAAACCTAAAATGGGTTCGTGCCGATCCTAACACAAGAGGGTTAACACATGGCAGTGTTTGCAGATGCTTATTTTTACAACATACATTTTGATGAAAACGTCACTTTTGCCTCAGTTTTCACTGTTCTGACATAATAACCTTTGAATTTTCTCAACGCTTTTACAAACATCTATGCGACCAGTAAATTACATATCGCAAAATACCTATTCTTCACTGAAAAATGTAGAAGATAAAATAATAAATAAGAAGTTGGGAAAGGTTAGATGTTTAAAAAAAAGTACTTTGAAGTCATCACAAAAATAGTTTGAAGTCTTTAAGGGTTGTCTAAGCCACCAAACACAAAACCTTGGGTGCTTAAGTATTGAAGAAAAATCAAAACTCTGCCAGACACCGCAATCATTAATTGGACAAACAACTGACAATTGCGCCAATAATACTCACCGTATCACTAAATAACAAAAAGCAGACTCCACAGAAATGTGTCCGTTGTTGTATATGTAATGTGTATTCTCTCTTAGGGCTGATACAAAGACATGCAATCAACACAAAGAGAATAAACAGCAACATATTTACAATTTACAAAGAATCACTTCTCTGTGAAAATAGCACTTATAAATATGATTTACATAACAAAATAAATATGTAAATTACCAATGTAGCTTAAGCTTTTTTTTTTCTGTTAAAAAATATGTTACAGAATAAAATTACAATTAGTAATACCTTTCCTTCTCTGGTGTGATGCGAAATAGAGGTCCTTTAAAACATCATTTATAAGACATCATTACATACAACATTGTCATTATATTAAAAAGTGATCTCTATTATGAAATATAAGAAGGGAGTTACAATAGTGAACACTTAAAAGAACCTATACAAATACTCAAAAAAAATATACAATGCACGATATTTGTCTCCCTTTAAATGTTCATTGCATTGATCTGAGGATTGCTGAGCTACTGAGGTGACCTAAAAGGAAAAGCACATCCTGGAATGACTGTGAGTACCCTGTGTTTGGGTTTTAAACAATCCTTTTGTAAATGATGCAGCTGCTGAGAAAGAGGTATAGAATAGATGTAATGGCACTGTGGTGTGTGTGTGTATGACTACAAATAGACCTCAAGAGCGTCTTCTGGTCCACCTTAGCACCATGACTAAACTGGGCTCCGTGGCATCGTCACAGCTGTCCTGTCACAAAAAAAGTGCCATATACTGTAGATTCCAACACTGTTACCATGATAAAATACTGTTTTGTTGTTTTTGTTTGAGTGTTATTTCAACCTAGTCTCTGGATTGCGGTGGAATATCGACGTCTATCGTCTCCCGGTTTTCCCATTTTGTCGGAGATCCATTAAAATGTAATTCCATCCCTCCCTGATCCAGTGCTTTTCTCACCTCATCATACATACCTGTTTCTGTCTTTATGTAGGTTATTGTGTGATGAGATGTGAGTAAACTCAACTATAAAACAGTCTGAGAACAAAATTATTACCCCTACACACTCTATAGTGACTACCTATCAAAGACAGCATCCTTACATCATTGTTGCGGTTTCTTTTTCTTTTTACAGTGACTAAATATAAACTATATGGAAGGATGAAAATAATATATAAAAACAAAACATCAATGGGCATCCTTAAAACTGGATTACATTCGTGATATTTTTCTTTTTTTCTTTTACAAAGCAAAAGATAATTTAATAGGAGAGTAGCAGTGTTGTGCCTTGTCATGGGGCTGTGTTGTATCCCCTGTACGTGTCACCATTACTAAGTTATGAGGAGTCGAAGAGTGAAAGGGGACTAAACAAGAGGTCAGAGGACAAATGACTAAAGGTAGGATGGGTTGTGGGTATTAATGGTTAGTTCGGAGGTATCGGGCATGGGAGACCGGCCAGAAAGACCAGCCAGCCCCACACAGGTGTAGCTTGGATGTACTGTGTGTATATGAGTGTATGTCCTTTTAGCTGCCGCTGCTGAGCATGCCCAGTAGCTTACTGGGGTCCATGCCCTGCTGCTGGGCCATCTTCTGCACATCAAAGCCCATATGCATCAGGAACTGAATGACGTTCATTTCCTGTCCTGTGAACTGGTCCCGGATGGTGGGGCAGGTGGGGTTGCAGTGTGGCCACGGGCAGCTGTCAATCAAATGCACAGGACAGCCTTTGGGTGGAGCTTTGTTGTTCCTGTTGTCCTGGAGACTGCGGTCCCAGCAATGCAACGCTCGGGGCAAAGAAGTGCCTTTAACCTGCACGTCAATCCAGTAACTGTAACACAACACAAGAGGGCGCTGTCAGCTCACAAGTGGAAACCCTCATGTCAAGTCTTATTCACTCAGATGGAGAAAAAAACACTACTCACGTCCTGGTGATAACTTCATGTGACAGGCATGCTGGTGCGAACATAGCCCTACAAAAAAAAATAAAAGAGTTAAGTTAAGTGAAGCCATGCAATCGCTGCACTTGAATTATCTTTATACAAACTTTATATAAACGTGGTCTTACGGGACATCTTTGAGCGTATTCCGCAGCTCAATGCCCAGGTTTTGGATGTAACGCCACTGGCCTTCCTGCACAGGCTGGCCTGTTAACTGGATGTTATCCACTGTTAACTGAGCCTCATCAAAGAGCCACTGGACCACAAACACTGGGCCTGCACAGAATGACAAGGGAAGATGTAAAAGCTGTTAAATTTGTGGCCAAATATAGAGTACAGGCTTATATATATGGTTCTAAAATATACAGATTAGGACCAAAAACACACTTTTTATTGATGGGAACACTCTATATCCAAAGAAGCAGTTCCACTCCTCTCCTTCGTGGGTTTTCCTACACCTCTCTGGTACCACTCCCCCCCAGTACCTGTAAAAAGCAACATGACATGAGCAACCTTGACATAACTCTACCCCGTCATGACATTCATTTTTACTTTAATAACATACTTGATTCCCCTCTTGATGGTCTCTGTGGGGGCACAGCTGACAGTATCCACGCAGTCAGTGCAGTGGTACTGCTTATTGTCCAAGAACCATCCAGAATCAGACAGGCCTCGGACCTGGATCCCAGTGTGCCCTAGTCCCTCCAGCAGCTCGGCCACACGGTCCACGTTCAGCAGGACTCCAGTACCGCCCGCACTGTGGGAAAGAAGGATTCCATAGTCTGGTTAGTCCACATACAGGAGCGTAAATGTGAAATAGGCACTCTTAGGTTTTAACTGGTGGTCTTTTTATCACATTTGTATTTGATTGATCTGTTTTTTATCTTGTATTTTAATTATGTTTTTACATGTGAAGCTCTTTGATCTACTTTTATGTTGTAAAGTGCTATATAAATACTTGAACTGATTGATTGATTGAGATACATTACATGATTTAAAAAAAACAAGCATAAAAACATGGATGTACCTGCTTCCTGCAAGTAGGAGAACCTTGGCATTGTCTAGACCTTTGCCCAGCAGGTCCTTGACTACCTCTTGAATAATCAGAGAGCCCATGAAAGCATATCCACCTGCAAAAAACACAAACAGGGAGTCAAATACTAGATTTTTTCTTGAAGTAAAAATCATTAAGGTTTAAGATGATTGCGCAACATCTTACTCTGCTCCGTTTTGGCTGAAGCGCCACTCCACACGTCACTCGAGCAGTACGGAATATACCTGCACAAATGTCATATAATACACATGTAATACAACATATAATCCAACACACCACATGTTTCTGTTTCTGTGTAAGGAAAACTTACACCATGTTGGCATTCCACCAGTGAGGGTTTTCTTCAGGCAGCGGAGACAGGATTCCCGTACCTACAAAGACACATCAACATGTATCATTAACCATTCTGGCACTCCCAGACACATCCTCTTCCTCCTCATCATCATTACCACATGGATTACAGTTATTACACAGCAATGACAGAGGGAGGCGTCTCTTTTCCTTCAGCAGCGGGCGCCAGGTAGCTCCGCACCACAGCTACATTATGACCGGGTTTCTCAATAACATAGCAGTTAGAAAACACTATACATTCAAGTCCTTTTAATTACGGAGACATTAAAGTGAGATGTGGATACTTATTTCACAGTGTGAGGAAGTCAGGGGTGTTTTTTTTTGTTTTTTTCTACGTAGTGAATGTAGACAGACCTGTTTTGGTTTGGGGCCACTTGGATGAGCTCATCAATCGCCTCATGGTTTCATATCGGCTGTCGCAGTTCTCTTTGTTGAAGCAGTACCAGCCACCTGAACGTACATGAACATACGATTATTTCTCACATGCACTGACTATCACCCTTTACATGGACAAACAGAGTGAGCAGTTTTTGATACTAACCCTCAAGGAATATCAACCACCGTCTGCTGCCTCGAGACTCTTTCAGGTAGTATCTAAAAAAAAAAGAGAGAAAATGTATGAACTAAACATTCACATCCCAACTGGTGTGTGATTTCTGCTTTTCTTGCATTCTTGATAAACAACACAGGCAAAATAAAACCACATGCACACTTTCTGTAAGGCGTATGTTTCTTCCAGAGATAAAACCTGAAAAGTGATATCGTTCTTGTTTCTACCATCAGTGATGGTATCCAAGCGTGAACTAAAAACACAAATGACATCATGACGTTATTTAAACAAGGATGTCTTGTTTCTGTGTTGATTTCTATCTCTGAAATATGACAGCAAGCAGCCGAAAAGTAAATCCTGCCAGCGTAAGATCAGTGAATAAACAGAGGAGAACAAAGCGTCTGTGTGTCGACTTTGCCTTAAACAGGGAGATCTTGTAATCGAATAAGAGATAGACATCATCCTGTCCCCTATTCTTCATCTACTGTAGACACCGGTGGATGGGTTTCTCATTTTGAACATCGCAGGAGTTTGTAATGTACCATCATATTATTCTCTGTAGCTCTGAGCTCATTCTTCAAGTGTCAAAACAAAGATTAAATCAAGGCTTAGGTTGATTTGATGAGAGATAAAAAGAAAAAAAAGAAAGAAAAAGAACCATTTGGCTTGTGTAGCTGTAAAAACAGTTGTTCACTTAGTTATGTAAGATCCCATTATCTGAAGATATTAATGTCTCGTATTTTGGGGGTCAGACTAGGACTTAAAACATAAGCTAACACAATGGAATAGAATACATTTATGCTGTATGTGCACAGCCCAGAAGAGGGCAATGCTATCTTAGTTCTCCCATTCTGAAGGACAAACTCATCTCAAAAGTGTCATTATTTGTCTTTTCAAGATTTTTATCTTGTATCACTACCAGAAAACATCATCCTTTTATCATAAACATAAAATCTGCAAATTAAAGTAAAAAAAAAAAAAAAAAGTGTAGCCGCATAAGTGAGAGACTTCTGACATGACTTTCTCCTCAACAAGTGTATCCACCCAGCTTCACCAATGACAAAACTCAAGCGATTGCCAAGTATATTTCAGTGACTTTTAGAAAAACAGACTTGGGTGAAGCACCGAGTGGTTTGCTCAGACTCTGAATCATGCTTTGGCTGCATTGGATGTCTTATACTATTATTACAGTGGAGTTACAGTCAGTTACAGTCAATGATGTAGGCTGAGTGGTGCGCTTACTACTCCCAAAGAACAAAGTGAACAGAGGGTTGGCAGGCTCCACACGCTGGGAGGGAAGGTGCTGCGTCGACCCACTCACTCTAACAAGTCCACATCTTACTCCAGAAGATGAATCACACACTTCCACCTTCACCTAGTTTTGTTTTTATGTTCTTTTTTTTTTTTTTTTTTTTATGCTTCATCCTTGTTTGTCTATGTGCACTGGAATAGCTCTTTGGCCAGTGCTGTTGGGTGCTCACATTGAGGTGGATGATGGATTAGCATCTTAACTGAAAAGCCACAATGGTGAATGAGATGACCATCTGCCAGTAACTGTCCCCAGTACATTTCTAAACATCTAAGAGCTTTACTGTACTAACAGACAGCTCGCTCCACCAGCACTTTGGGATTTAACAGGAATTAGATAGGATACTAAATCCATAAAGATGCTGCATGTGAAAATGTATTTCAGTCCAGTCATCAAACTGGTTACTGTGAATCACAGGCGTGGACATTTATATAATACTCCGGACATGTAACTGCAAGGTTATTCAAAATTTTAACATGCAGTATGATAAATTGACTTTTATTGTTGTTACTATGAAGTAAAATCTTGACAGTTTAATAGAAGTAGAGGGGTTTTGAAGATAATAAGCATCTATAAATATTGTGTAACCCACATTACATCCCACTCCCTGTTTTGAAATGTAAATTACAACTTAAAAGTATAATCTGTATTACAGTATAGAGGTTATTTTTGCTGACATGACATGATTCACTGTAAAACAAAGGTTTTATGACTGGTATGCATGTTCATGTCTTAAATTAAGGTACAGTGCTCAACATAAATGAGTACAACCCCTATGAAAAGTCAGATTTTAATCAATATCTCAATGAACATAAGTAAAGTTTCAAAAAAATTGGACAAAACTGAGTTTTATAGAACACTTTCTTAACTGAGAACATGATATGTTGTATAGTGTCCCATAGAAAATGTTGATTCTCAAAGAAAACTAAAGGTTTTATGACAGATCTGTTGGGGTGTACTCATTTTTGCTGAACACTGTACATTCAGAGGCTTATCCCTCTTAAGCACAAATGTGTGATTTGCTGCAGCCACTTGAATTGAATTTCTCCTTCTCTGCAGTAGTCATCATTGAAAACAATTAATGATTTTGTAGTGATCCATTGTTTACCTCCCAATCCAAAGACTTGCTGCGCGTTTTGGTCTGATGTCGTTAAAATAACTCAAATGACAGTTGAGCACAGCGCACACCCAGGGACAAAGAGATGGAGAGATGGGCGGGGGTCTGAAAACTTCAATCTAAAACTTTCTGCAAAGCAAATCCTGCATTCTAATTTAAAGCAAAGGAAATGAAGCATAGGCCATGTGGCTATCCGCAAATTTCACGCTTCGCTGACGCAAAGCAGCTGTCTATCTTTTCCTGACTGAACCTCCTCTGTTCGAGGACAGTTCTCTGTTTTGGAAATATCCTGTTTGTTTTTGCTTTGGCAATCGATTTATAGCGAGTTTATCTTTGTTTCTATTTGAGTCTCCTGGCACCACACACTGTTTTGAACCACTTTTACTATAATTTACTTTACTTTTTACTTCATACTTTTACGCACATTTTTCAAATTTGGATGTAATGCGCACAGGAAGCACCATTCTCATTCAAAACAACACTAAACATCCACAACTGATGCAAAGATGTTTGACTGGCAAATTATCAAACTATCATGGTTTATTCTAGTGTCATCATGTGTTTTCTGCGTACATACCCCGCGGGGCTTCCATCGTTGCAGGTGACTGATGTATTCTCCAAAAAGTTCAGCCTCATGTCGTAGTCGAGCTTCTGCGCCGAACACGGGTACAGCGACTGCGCAAGGTTCTTGACTTGTGTCATGAAGTTATCCATGTTCTCCTCCACGGCGGTGAAATCCAGAGGGAAGCTCTCCGTGGTGTCTCCCCGGTCCGCTCGGTATGTGGGAGGAGGTGGTGCGCGTCGTGGTTGCGGGTTGCGGCCACCCCGGAACCTCCGTGCGCAAAGAGCTCCAGACTGCATCAGCACCAGAAGCAGCACTGATGAAACCATTTTGATCGCTGTCATCTTTTACCCGGGTTAGATGTCCTTCCTCCAAATAAAACGTCTGGTCGAGAAAAGATGAAGATTTACTGATGAGGATGAGAGAGAAACGACAATTACGCACGGGTTGGTAGACGCGTCAACACTTCTCCGCTCCCTGTAACGCATGAATTTAACGTAAAAAAATAAAAAATAAATAAAAAAAAAATAAAACAAAAACTAAATCAGAAGTCCTCTGAGGTCTTTCAAAGTCATCTGGACAATTTTCTGGATGTATTTCAGAGATTCGAGGAGTGCCCTTGTGAGTGGTTGCCCATCTAGTGGAAGTGAAGCACAAGCTTGAACGACAACACTCGTGCCATGCTCTCGTATTTTTTGTATTTTATTCAAACTTTCCCCCCTTGTG
>JAPTGZ010000027.1:23251262-23264904 GCA_029814645.1 Fowleria isostigma | reverse complement strand
TTTGACTTCCATATAAATATTTGTTCTGTAAAATCATACATTTGTGCTTGAAAACAAATTTAAAAAAAAACCTTGGGGGAAAAAAAAGTGGCCTAAATATTTGCACAGTAGTGCATTTTTCTAATCATGATCACTGTGTAAATAATGTACTAACCTTGTTTTATTTGAGCCAAAGGGGATGAATGAAGCCAATATTAATTTCAGTGTGTATTCAAAATAAATTTACAAAATTAGAAAGAAACACTCATAGAAAAAAAACAACACAAATCCAGTTTTCAGCCACAAGAGAGAATAATAAGAGTTGTAAACTGATAAGATTTTTATGGCTGAACTGGTACAATATTTTAAAATGAACTGTTGATTTTAAAACTGCACACATAATGTTTAAAGCACAAAGTAACTTCCCTACATTGTTCAGAGGCGGTTTCAGGATCTAAAGAGTCATTATGTACTGAGAGGAATCAGGATGTTAATATTACATGGCTCAGCACCAACAGAAAAAGTAGATGTGTAAAAGAGATCAATAGGGAACTAAGGACATGTGACTCAATTTATTTCAAAACATTCAGAAAAAATATGGTTAACAAATTTAAAAGTGATGTGTGGTCAAAAATGTGTTTCTGTTTAAAAGTAATCTGATTTTGTTGTCCTTACTTTACTGTACCCAAGAAATTTATCTCCATCATTTGATTTTTTTTCTGTAAAATTGGGGTATTTCCAGTATTTATTTTGCTGATCATGTAAATGTTCATTTAAAAAAAAAAAAAAAAAAAAAAAAAAGGTTGTTAGAAGGCTATCAAAACAGAAGTAGGTACATCCTTGTTTTGTTTCTTTGTGTATTTCACAATGACCACATAAAAAAATGGAAAATATTTGTCGTTTTAATAGGTGTTTTATACTGCTCTAATCTTAGAAATTGTATTTATAAAAACATAAAAATAAAGCATGTGTATAATGTACAGTGTGTTTAACCCGTGACTCTAGTGAAGATAAAGCGGGTTCAGAAAATGAATAAATGAAAGTTAACAGTACGGTGTGTTTAATGTACGGTGTGTTTAACGTGAAGTGTGTTTAATGTACGGTGTGTTTAATGTACGGTGTGTTTAACGTGAAGTGTGTTTAATGTACGGTGTGTTTAATGTACGGTGTGTCCGTGAACGCACCTCGATGGGGGGCGGTCTTTGAAAAGTTCTCAGGAAGCTGTGACTGACAAAACGAAACTCTCCCAACTTTGACAGGAAGAGTTTTCGCAGCTTGTCATTCTTTTAACAGTAACTTTCTTTAAAAAACAAACAGACATGCAGGGCAGCGCTTACGGGGCCTCGCTGGCCGGTGGGGCCTTTGATTTAGAGAGTTTTGTGAAACAGCCTCAAACTATTTTGCGCGTCCTCAGCTGGGTGAGTGACTCCACACAAATGCTAACGTTAGCATCGGTGCTAGCCAGCTGTCGCATCACACAGTTTATGTTAACAGATGTGCGCTGCCAGTGTCGACACAACCCTGTCAGCAGCATCGTTTGTCATATTTATGAGCCGCTAACATAGAACATTAATGTCCTGTCTGGTTAAAATCAGCATACATGTTAAAAATATGCAAACTGTGGGCATTAACTGTCAGCTGGTCAAAGTTAGCCAGTGTTAGCTTAACGCGTCCCGTGCTGTGTCACCGCAGTAAGAGCCGTTTGATCACCTGATTATCGACGATCAGTTTGGCTTCTCATCTTAATTTTCTTGGTAAAGATTGTTGTGTTGTCTAAACTTCAAACAATAAAACTTCCAGAAGATGTCGCTCTTCTTCTGGAAGGGTTGTGTTAAACAAGATCAGGAAATGAAACTTTGATAGTCTGGTGATGTGCACCTGCTCTGATAAGAATTACCTGGTGTTCCCCTTTTTTGTATGATATATCATGCATCATTCATCATAAAATAAACAAATATATATCATGCAGTAATAATCATGAAATACCCAGGTGTCGGAAGTGTGTTCACTTAAGTGCATTTTTGAGGTAGTTGCACTGAGTTTGCAGCATGTTGGGGCTTAAATTACTCTGCATCATCATATCTGACAGCCTGTAGGTTTTATATATAGCGAACTGCATCATAGACAGAAGCTGTTTTGTTGTACAAGTATTTTAATTTGACTACTACCGCTGAACATTCCCTTTTGTTTGTCACTCCCTTGCAGATATTTGCCATTGTCGTCTTTGCCACAATCACAGCAGAAGGCTATATCAACCCAGCCTTACAACAAAGCAGCAAGTGCATGTTCAACGACAACGAAAGCGCCTGCAGTTTTGGCGTAGGAATCGGGATCCTGGCATTCTTGGCTTGTGTTGTTTTCCTGTTACTTGATGCCTACTTTCCTCAGATCAGCAATGCCAAAGAGAGAAGATCCATCGTGATGGGCGATTTGGGCTTTTCAGGTTAAACTCTTAGTGTTGTCGTGTGTTTGTACCAGAATGATGAAATATGTTGCATAACAGGAAGTGTGAACCTGGTGTGGCTAATAGTGTCATCACATCTGATCTTAATCTAAGCTCTGTATTTCTCTTATTCCTTTTCAAAAGGGCTTTGGACGTTCCTGTGGTTCATTTGCTTCTGTGTCCTGGCCAATCAGTGGGCCAAAACTGCTGACAGCAGTTCTGTTTCTGGTGACGCTGCCCGTGCCGTCGTGGCCTTCAGTTTCTTCTCAATCATCACCTGGGTAAACCTCGCCATCTCACCACATGCTGCATTTGACTTGCAAAATCTTACGATAACACACAACTCACATGACTCAAATCCCTCCCCAGGGTCTGCTGTCCTTCTTTGCTTATCGGAGGTTCCGAGAAGGCGTGAGCGATTTTAGCGAGGAGTACAGAGATCCAGCCAACGACCACGTTACCCCATACCCAACTGGTCCGTATACCAGCAGCAGCCCCCCAGGATACCAGCAGTCGCCTTTCCCACATAGTTCGGAGAATCCTGGAGACTACCAGCCACCCACTTACTGAGGGACTGACATTCAAACCTGTGAATCCATCAGGGGAGTTTTTTTTTCCGGACAAAGACGTGTGCTGACAGTTCATTTACAATTTGGACTGCTCTCCGCACTCCGATTTTTCCCTACTGCAGAATGTTTTTGCATATTTTTGGGTGCACTGATTTGTTTTGTAGTTTCTTTTGTTGTTACAATGTTTTGCGGGTGTCTGTCTGTGGGCTTCAATCCAAACCCTGCGAATATTGTTTGATTGATTGATTTGGTAAGAGTGCGGACAGCTGTGCCATGTTACGTTCATTTCTACCTGTGCTCAGTGCTCCTTTAATTTAGTTGTAGTGCACTTTGAAACTTGTTTGCATCGAGGCACTAAGGAGAAAATAGGATGTGGATTTGCTTTATATCTTAAGCATTTGAGTTTTTTTCATGTTTGTTACTAAATAGTGCATAAACATATTGTAAGTTTCTTCATATGTAGCAGTTCAGTAATTTAATCTTAACAATACCAACCAGAAATGTCCTTTT
Source organism: Fowleria isostigma (assembly GCA_029814645.1). Classification (NCBI taxonomy): domain Eukaryota; kingdom Metazoa; phylum Chordata; class Actinopteri; order Kurtiformes; family Apogonidae; genus Fowleria; species Fowleria isostigma. The sequence continues at coordinate 23,261,403 of JAPTGZ010000027.1, read as the reverse complement.
ACATATGATTACTCAACAGGCTGATGTTATTTTATCAGTGGGTGCAGTGAAAATGTTACCTAAGAAACTACTGTAATGGCATCGTGTTGTTTCAGATTTTGTTTAATCAACCACTGAAAAATGTCTTTTGTACACTTGGACAACAGGTTACTTCTTAGGTTGTTACTTTTATTGTCAAATCTAATACAGTTGAGTGTTTTTTAGGGGGTGTATTTTAGTTTAAGGTAGCAGATCCTGCCAGTTACAGATATTGGCTACCTCTAAAAAAAAAAAAAGTGCCTTCCTTTCAGTTACACTTTTTTGTTTTTAAATGTTTCTGCCACACTTTGAATGCAGGAATTCAATGATTTTTGTGGAAAATATTTATTACTATTGCTTAATCATTTTGGCCCAGGCAGGTACACATGACAATCACTGTAATTGTTTCCTAAATTGCCACTTTCTTGTGCTTTTCTTTTTCTCACTCTGTGTTCATTGCTTACTGTTGTACTCAAAAGCTTTACAGTAATTCAAGTGCCTTATACAGTATTCTGTATTACCAAGGTTTTGCCAAATAAAATAGTCACATTTAAAGCCTTTGAGTCCGCCCATCATTTATATCCTGCTTTACAAAAGGTATAGAGAGAGAGAACAGAACAGACTGGGCAGGGCTGGGCACCTTTAGCAAATATTTAAGTAGTGATTGTGGTGACGAATTAGGAGGAGCTTGTGACCTTTGATATAAAGAGAAAGGATGTACATTTAAAATACTGAAGCAGAGGTTTACTCTTCAATAGTGTAAAGGTAAAACCAGCTTTTGCTCTACACTGAGCTCCTCAGTGAGGTATTAAGCTCATTGTTTTATGATATAATTTCCTGCTATGGGCCTTGTGAGGTGGATTTGGAATGAGAAAATGACCTTTTGTTTATGATTAATTAATGGAAAGGGCATTCTAATTAGCTGATAGATGCATTACAGTTGCACTTATAAGTTCACAAACCCTGACAGAATGCACATGGGACAGTCTTGGATGTTCTAAAATGACAATGACCCAAAACACAAGGCCAAGTCCACCTGTCATTGGCTACAACAGAAAAAAGTCAAGGTTCTGGAGTGTCCATCTCAGTCTCTTGACCTCAGTATCAGTGATCCATTTTGGGGAGGTCTCAGACATGCAGTTAATGCTAGAAAACCCAGAATCTTAAAGGAAATGAAGGTGTTTTGCCAAGAAGAACGGGCAGCTTTACCATCTGAAAAAATAAAGTGTCTCATAAGATTTGAAGCTGTCATTGATGAGTGAAAGAAAAGTTTTTGTAGTATCATTCATATTCTGTGAAAAATAGTGAAAGAATCACAAATTCTGCTAGGGTATGTAAACTTATGAGCACAACTGTATATTGGGAAAAAGGATGTTTTATTCTAAGGTTGACTGATAACGATATGTTTGCATGGCATTTGTTAAATTAGTATATATGATGTTTAATTTCATTCACTACACACTTTTTTCCCTGGGTTTCTTCTATCCAGGTATGTTTTCCTCAATACATTATGCAGTATGAAAATACACTGGATTATTTGTGTAGTGTTTTTATTGTCATAAGTGTGTTAACTTTGAGCTCAATATGATATGTTCCCAGGGCCATTTCTAGCTTTATGGAGACCCTATGTAAGATGCTTTTTTGAGTTTATAAAAAATGTTCATTTTACATGTGATCAAGTGGGACATTCTGGAATGACAGTCCAAGATCAGATAGAGGCAGCTGAAAATCGCTCAGAGAGTTGGTTATATTTATTCCAAAGAGGTGTGAATAGTACATAATGAAGGTTTGGTTTGTTCGTTTACTCTGTGTTGCTGAGCTACGTCATTGCCAAGAGACAACTTGAGTTTCTCATGCTATGTTACAGTCAACGTGTTTAACACAGTCTCAGAGTGTACAGGTAAATATATGGAGAAGGATCACAAAATCATATGAGATGAAGTTAAATACATTACATACAACAATTACAGTGTTTTATTTAATACTCTTGTTGACAGGGATGGTAGATGGTTAGCTGTCAATCATTCCTATCATACCTGTTGGCGGACCACTATGTCACTAATTGTGTGACAGTGTGATTTAATGAATATAACCTAATAATGTCACAAAAACACCAGCCACAGCTTAACATTGCACTTTATTTTGTGTATATTTTTTTAACCCATAAGGACCCAGTGTGACATATGTGTCACTTTCCAAATGAATGTTTCTCTATATTTAACCATTCTGAAGTGGTTTAATGCTATTTATTGTAATAATACCAGTATAATCTGTTTTTTTTGTTTGTTTTTTTTTCAGTGAAAATCAGGTATTTTCCAACATTTAATTTACATAAAAAGATGAATAACTGTATTTTATACCAATTTTTGACATGTATTAATGGATCAACGGGAATTAAACAGTTTCTATCAGTAGATGGTTTTGGTAGATGGTGGATGTTTGGGTCTTTATGAGTTAAAACAAGTTAAATACAGAGAAATTTCATTTAGGAATTGACACAAAAGTAGTGCTGGGTCTTTATGGGTTAAAGTATATATACAGGATTTAATAAACACATGAGATAGCTACAGGACATTTTAATTTTCTTCAGGTGAGGCTGAACATGCAGCTTTGGGGCACCCTGATGGCTTGGGGGTGCTTAGCATTTGCCAAGTTCACCTACAGCAGGGTGGCCAACCCCGGCTCTGGTAGAGCCACAGTCCTACATGTTTTAGATGTTTCCTTCTTCCAGCACACCTGAAGGTTATTATCAAACTTCTGCAGAGCTTGATGATAGGCCTATCATTTGAATCAGGCATGTTGGAAGAGGGATATATCTAAAACATGCAGGATTATGGCTTCAGGACCAGGGTTGGCCACCCCTGCCCTACAGCAGCAGCCCCGTCTGTTCCCACATGTGAGTTACAGCCAGGATACTTTGTTTTGGTTGCTAAATAAATGTGTTATTCTGAAAAATTCAGTAAGAGGCATTGCATTGATATTGTTTCATGGATATATACTAATCAGAGATGGTACAATAATAATGATTATTTCATTACAATGACAACTTCCCTTCGACATATTGGGCAGCAAGTGAACATTTAGTCTTTAAAGCTGATTGTGTTGAAAGCAGCAAAATGAACAACATAAGGAACTGACTGAGTTTGACTAGGTCCATATTGTGATGGTGATTGTCGGGAGAATCCCTAGATTAACTCACGACCTGCTGGTTAGAGAACAAAGAGAGTCAGACACAGAGTATACTTTGTACAAAGGGCACCCTGCTCGGAGACGAGAGAGTCGCGCCGAGCAGTTCCTTGTTCCTTTATTTATAGCCAAAGCTTATTCACAACATGTGCAGAGCAGGGGCGGTCCCTGCTCGGAAAAAATCTCACAATGGTCAATGTGTGGTCATATCTATGTGGGCGTGTGAACTGCGCAAGTGTGTCTGGAACAGAAGGTCCCAGAAGCTTATCTGAGTTATGTTTGCTGTGTTATATGTTACATTATACTAAGATACAAAAAGTCTCCTAACAGTGATGACTGCAGTGGTTAATACTGACCAAAAATGGACTGGAAGGACATCCTTATATCAGGATAATTTTCCATAGTTTTCTTGATAATAACCAAAATCACATAAGTTCTTACATCAATAGCTATGACATTGTACTGACAAAAACAGTGCTTTTAGGCATAACATGGTTTCTTTCCTGTCAGTTTTAGTCACATGATACACACAGGAGTTAATACTTGGTTGCATAACCATTGTTTTTGATGCCTTTTGATGGTCTAATATTTTTTTCTGTGACTGTAACAACAAATACTCCAGCTCTTTTCTTCCCTCTGCCATCAGGCTTCTTAATTCTGGTGATAGTCAAACATTGGGACCACAATATGTATCTGTTTGCAATTTTTTGCTATGTATTTACTTATTCTGGTCCCTGCTGGTCCATGCACTTTGACCTATGCTCCTCTGGTTCCTGTCTTTCAGTTGCTCTGAAAGGCTGTCCATGTGATTTTGTTTTCTTTGTGTATGTGTAAGTATTTGATGTTTTTTGTTGAATTCAATGACTGGAAGTCTGTAAACTAAATTGCTCTATGGGGATAAATAAAGTAGTTTAAACTGAATTGAAAAATAAGTGTGATTCATGGAGGCCCACCTCTCTACTTCCAGGACTTCAGGGATCTGCTGCTAACGTCTTGGTGCTGCCATGTCATGCACCCATGAAACAAACTGTTCAGACTGTAATGTTATGGTTGATCAGTGTATGTCATACATGATTTTATACACAATCTTGTGGAAATGGCTTGCATATTCTGTGTTTATTGTACTTTCATTGAAATAAACATTATTTGTACAGTATTTTAAAGTGTATTAAATCATGAGGGAAACTGGCCATGACCATTAATATACCCACAAACTCACTTGAGTCAGAATATGTAGATATGTGTTAAACTGGGTCGTGACGGTTTTGAAAAGTGGGTCATCAGAGACACTATTTCAAATCATCCCGTTAAGGAAACGCTTTAAAACTGCTTTAACCACAGTCACATGGCACTGGCTCTGCTGGCACATGAACACGGGACTTTCCTGAGCACAGAGTACTGGTATGCATACACTTAATAAACCGTAAAAAAAAAAAAAAAGTGTTCAGGTTAACTAGCAGACATGCGGTTGTTACATTTCCCATTGTACTTGAACGCACCGTTGAACAAACACGCCTCCTTGCGTCGACGCGCGCGTAGGCTGTGCACGGTGCTGACGTCACCAGCACATACAGGAAGTAATGATTTGCTGCCTGGCAAACGGGCGAACGGGGCAACGAGCAAAAAGATCCGATGAACCAGGCGATACAATGACATCTGAGCTCCAACCGAAGGCGGACTGAGAGCTGGACGTGTCACGCATGCGGTGAGTTTGGGGTAGAGCCGAGGGGCTGCTCCACCGGCGAGTTTTGGGGGAGATCCGGGGGCTGAACGCTGCGATTTGTGATGGCATCCCTGTCTGTAACCTCTGCTCTGCTGGCAGGTCAGGGACATGAGCTAACATATACATACATACAGGATGAGTATTAACTAGAAGGGGCTTCAACCACTGTCAGAATAAGTAAAACACGTGTATGGGGGTGTCCTGGCTCATCCAAGCATTCCCTACAACACATATCTCCTAATGTTAGATCTGAATGGTTCCCCTTGGGCTACTACTTATACCATAGTGTACCTATTATTTTGACCATAGAAACTCACTGAACAAAACACACAACAAAGTCAGGCCTATTGTGTAACGCACATCTGTTTGAAGATTCTTGACCTGTTTGAGACTCTGCCTTAAAGCACTAAGTGAACACTTTATGGTCTTCACACATACCCTCCATGGTCTGTTCCCTTTGAAGACCACCATCCAGATGTTTCCAACCTCATGAACAAGCAATTTGAAGATGCTGCTTTGGGATATATGATTGATGAATTCAGAAATGCCTGGTACAACTAAAGGTACATTTGTTTGGACAAATTAAATGATAACTACAAAAATAGCTCATAAGAGTTTAATTTAAGAGCTGATATCCTGCTATTTTCCATTGGTTTTCCTGATCTTTTTGTCCTTTCAGCTGTTCCCTTCAGGGGTCGTCACAGCGAATCATCTGCCTCCACCTCACCCTATCCTCTGCATCTTCTTCACTCACACCAACTAACTTTATATCTTCTTTCATCACATCCATAACCAAAATCACATAAGTTCTTACATCAATAGATATGACATTGTACTGACAAAAACAGTGCTTTTAGACATTCCATGTTTTCTTTTTGTATGTTTTAGTCACATGATACACACAGGAGTTGGTACTTTATTGCATAACCTTTGTTTCTGATGACTTGATAGACTAATAATTTTTTTCCGTGACTATTTGTTGCAGCCTCATGATAAGCGTCAATATGTTGAATTTGTGAGTTGCATCTTAGAGAGAGGGTGAGTTCAATCACTGGAAACTACATGTGCAAAACAGTTCCTGCTGCTCCTATGTTGACTGTTCACGTTGGTTTATTACTACTGCTTGGCTGATCTTTGGCCTCGGTTCACTCCAGTTTCTCAGAAGACTGATTACATCACTACAACACCTCCGGTATGCTGGATTGAAGTTTTAAGTTACTGTAAAGAACACAGATTTGTTTGTATCAGTTGTCAGATTTCTGTGTGCTTCATCTTTTTGCAAGGTGTTTGTTCTGGTAATAGGATGCTTTACCATCACCTCCTACAAGGCCCTTTGGACTGAGTGCATAATCCTCCAAGTCTAGTTAAAGTTCAATACTATTTAAAGCCTTAGTCATGGTTGCAACACAAAAACTCACAGTCCAGATAAAGAGTTCAGAAGACCAGGCGTTGATGTGCATTGTAAGGACATTGGGGTAAAATCAATGTCGCCAGTTCAGCAGTCAGGCAGGAGGAGACGGAGGGGTAAGACTGTTCAACTTTTAAAGTTTAAATCACCTGTGAAATATGTTTTAGAGTTACTTCTACACTTGTTGGTGGTGCATTTCAGAGGTGGACAGTTGTGTTGCACTGGACTGAGGGCCCTGATGTTGCTATAATGGACTGCTGTTTGCCTCGGGGGGCCTCTTATGAAAGAGCCTTTCAGTTCTTACTCTCCTTTCAGAGAAATGCAGCCATGTTTAGAGCAGTGAGCTCCTGAGGCCAGGTTTAGAGGTCCTGGAATTTGGTTGGGACTTGACGGCACACAGGTTCTACGTTACAAAGCCTGATGGAGTGTCTTTATGTGTGGATGAAATCTGCCTCAGCTGTGGCAGTGTATCCAAGGGTTAACAGAGCAAACAGCTTCAAGTGTTTTGGTTTTGTTGAGAGTGTTGATTTAACTTAAAGGTCACATTAGTTTGTGCCGCAGCTAAGTAAATATCAGTGTAGTAACACGTCCTGTAATTTGACTGGTTTTATCCTCATGTAATTCATCTAAATTGTTGAGTGTAACTTTGTCATCATTAGGAAAGCTCAAAAAGTGCAATTGTGTTTTTCTTATCTCATAGAGGGCTGCAGCTAAAGTGTACTTGCGTTAAAGATCATCTTTTAGTTGCTTTTTTGATTAATAGTTGGATGGTTAATAGACAAAAAGGTGAAATTTAATGTAAACAAGTGAATCTTTTTTTTTTCTTTGACGAACCTCTGAAACAACGATATCAATCACTGTAACTAGATGGAAAAATCATAAAAATACCAGTGGTAGATCCTGCGTCACCTGATTTTCCAGGTCTACCTGTTCACACTCCTTTTTATTGTCACAGAGCAGGCTCCTCCCAGCCTCCACGTCAACAATTGAACAGCCAACTGATAACTACTCACCGGACTAAAAGACAAACCTCTCTCTGCTTCATTCTGTCTTTTTAATTTACCGAGAAAACAATGACAGTGTCTCTGTGAGTTTTTACCAGAGGCTGAAATGAAGGAAGATATATATCCCTGCAAAAGGAAGGATTCAATTCTGTCTGTCAACTAATGGAGAGGATGTATAGGTAGGATTTGTCACACTGTCGTCTGTGCTGTTATAATCTCAGCAGTGTTTGATAGAGACATACTTGTCTGAAAACATGTTATTTAAATACTGGCATTTATTTGGATATTTCTCTTTGCTTCTGCTTATCTATCCATTGTATATTAATGTTGTGGACTTTGGTTTTGTCTCAGTCAGACCACAGTTACTCAGTCTTGTCTTAACCTCAAAGAAGAGTGAGGATTTTATTTCAAGATTAGTCAAGACCAAAACTTCAGGAATATTAATTGCTTGTGGGTTGTCTGATTTATTCCTTAACATCATCACTGTGAGTTAAAGAAAAATATTGGTGTTTCTGTTAAGTGTTTTGTCTTGATTTAGTTGGAAAGTTAAAAAGGGTTATAGGTTTGTCACCTTGAAGATGATTGATTTATCAGTATTTTGGTAAGGAAATGTTCTGGTTTATTTAAAATAAAAACAAACAAACAAAAAAAAACGGAATTTGTTTAGCATTCAAAGTAAGTGTTTTCCATAATGTCATAGATGTGTGTCTGTCTTGTCTTGGTCTTGACTTTCCCTCATTTCTTAAAAGTTGTGGTCTTGGTTTGGTCTACTTTGGTTTCAGAATCAGAAATACTTTATTAATCCCGGGGGGACATTTGTGCATTTTAATGTTGCTCCAACACAGTTGAAGAACAGGAAGAAAGCATCTCAAGAGCAAGGAAAAATAAATAAATAGATACATAAAAATAAAAACCTAAATAAACAATAAACAAAATTATGCAGTTGTGTACCAGAAATGTACATGAGATTTACAGAGATTTACAAGGGAGTTCCAGTTTCAGTACTATCTACATCTAGGTCATGGGTCGGCAACCTCTGCTATCTAAAGAGATATTTTAATTCATATGTTTTACCTCAAAGTGGCGACTGTGCAAAGCTGTCATCTGTCATTACTGGGTTGTGCAGCAAAAATTGACTGGTATGTGAAGGCTTTCTTTGTAATGCCATATGTAGATTAACGCCTTCAGAGTCTTTAAAAAAAGTTGTCTGCTTTTACTACTACTACTACCTCTACTTTAGGATTCACTCAGAATATAGTCTACATTTTTACATTTGTATAATATTTTAGGATGACTTTATTGTCGCAGAATTTTAAAATAGATGGATAGATAGATTATAAGATCAGTATTGAATAAAGAGCAAACATTATACATAATAATTTAGAAGTATAAACACAAATAAATTAACCTAAGTGTTATTCAATCCCATATCTTTTTTTGACAAGGCCACAGGGAGCCACTGGAAAACGGTTAAAGAGCCATATGTGGCCCAGGAGCCACACGTTGCCCACCCTTGGTCAACAACGCAGTGATATTTTGAGTCTGATGATCATGTACAAACAGATGTGATGTCAGAAGGCGTGGACTGAAGCTGCCATCTTTTTTGTCCATAGGTCGTCCCAGTCCTCCGTCCCCCATGCCTGCCTCCTCAGGCTACACCCAACTGGACCAGAATGAGCCTATGAACGGTCTGCGTATCTCCGTCGGAGGCCTCCCTATGTTGGCTTCCATGGCCAACACCACCGACCCGCGCTTCCGCCTTAAATGGAGGCCCATTGTCGCGGTGGCCCTCTCACTGACTTTGATTCTCTTACTTCTCATGCACCTGGGCTCAGGCTTTCGCTCGCACCCCTCAAACAGCTGGAAGGCCAGTCGTGGTGACTACCATCAGTCCAGCTCCCATTACAATGACACCTACCCCCTCAGCCCGCCGGAGCGTACGCCACTGGGCACCCGCTACCGCATCGGGGTCATCGCCGACCTGGACACAAACTCCGTCAGTACAAAGAAGCTGACGTGGTTCAGCTACATGCGGCGAGGACACCTGTTGGTGTCACAGAGTGGTGACAGAGTGGCCGTGGAATGGGACGCAGACCGGGTGGTACTGGAAAGCCACCTGGCAGAGAAGGGCAGGGGTATGGAGCTGTCGGAGCTGGTGGTGTTCAACGGGAAGCTCTACAGCGTTGATGATAGAACGGGCGTGGTCTATCAAATTGATGGCAACACGGCCGTGCCCTGGGTCATCCTGACTGATGGCGACGGCAGCGTTGCCAAAGGTTGGTATTGTCAAGGGGGGTGCAGATGAATCGGTCTCCTATCGTTGTCGGAGAGACTTCATTCTAAATCAGGGGGTCTCAAACTCATTTTAGTTCAGGGGCCACATTCAGCCCAATATAATCTGAAGCGGGCCAAACCCGTTGAATAATAATGGTGAAAAAAGTAAAATTACATTATAATATATACAAACTATCCTTTAAAAATGTGAATAAGTTGAACACTCTGAAATCTCTTGAGAAAATCAAGTGCAATTTTAATAATATTATGTCTCAGTTTATTATTTATGCATGTTCATTACAACTTACAGATCCCAGTGGACCTAGAAAGACACAAAATATTTAATAACAGGAGGAATATTGGTAAAAAAAATCATTTATTTTTCTTAATACATTACAGCTTATTCACATTTTTTGTTAAAGGATAGTTTATAAAAGTCAACATCTTCATGTAATTTTACTCTTTTACATTAGTTTTTCATGGTTCTCGACCGGAAAAAGGTGTCCTGCCCCCTCCGGGTCGGTGGGG
>JAPTGZ010000027.1:23207559-23222367 GCA_029814645.1 Fowleria isostigma | reverse complement strand
TTTGCTAAGTCTTTTGCACCTTTTTTCAGGAAGAACGAAACTTTCAATATCTACCCATTAATTTTAATTACTATGTGTACTGAATGCTTTATCAGTATGTTATAGTTTTTAAAAAGACTCGAATTTTTTTATATTTCCTATGAAAAACAAATATAAATGTTCATAATGACATTTTATTAGATTATAGAAATAAACTTTCGACTATTTTGCCTGTGCTCAAACATTTTGTTTGTCTAGAACATTCTGCATCCATGTTCCATCTTCTTATTTGCAGTTATTCCAAATCATTCATCAATGAATTATACAAACTTCAAAAATACAGATAAAAACTGAAAAAAAATCTGTGAAACTCGACAAAACACACTAAAACACATTCACAGAACACTCTAAAAGAGAATTAGTACCATTATATATAATTATTTACAAAAATTCAGCACAGAAATGCTAATAACTTCACTAAAACACTGGTAAAAGTAATAAACGCACTTGCAGAACAATGTAAAAGGTACTACTATTATATATAATTATTTATGAGAATTCAGCACAGAAACACAGCTAAACCTTGCTAAAACCTGCTAAAAGTAGTAAAACACACTAGCATAACACTTTCTAAAAGAGTACTATTACTATTTTAAATAATTATTTACAAGAATTCAGTACAGAAACACCGCTAACCCTTGCTAAAACACTGCTAAAAGTAGTAAAACACACTAGCAGAACACTCTAAAACAGTACTATCACTGGTTTATATAATTATTTACAATAACTCAACACAGAAATACTGCTAAACCTTGCTAAAACACTGCTAAAAGTAGTAAAACATGCTAGCACAACACTCTTTAAAGAGTGCTATTGCGTTATATATAATTATTTACAAGAATTCAGCACAGAAACACCACTAAACTTGCAAAAATTTTGCCAAAAGTAGTAAGACATGCTAGCAGAACACTCTGAAAGAGTACTATTACTATTGTATATAATTATTTACAGGAAATTTAGCACAGAAACACTGATAAACCTCACAATGACACTGCTTAAAGTAGTAAAATGTGCTGGCAGAACACTCTTAAAGAATTTGAGCACAGAAACACTGCTAAAACCCCCGCTAAAACTCTGCTAAAAGTAATAAAAAATCTTTCATCTCTCACCGACTACACTCCGCTGGTCTCTATTTTGCCCACTCCCACCCCTCCCCCTCAGCCAATGCAGGCCTATACCCTAATGTGTTAAAGACCAATAGAAAGAACACAATCTCAGCCAAATGATAACCTTCAGATTTTCTCAATAACGCAAATGGTTCAGGAATTACGGTCATTTAAATAACAGTGGAGACACAATCATCCTAAAAGGGTTAAACTTCTGTGTGGCCATCGTACAACAACACAGAAACTGCAGTATTTATAGTAAAAAACAAAACAAACATTCAAAGGCAATCATTCTTGTCTTGCTTAGTTCAGTGATTGAAAGTTCAGACTACTAAAAGGTAACTTAATTCACCCTTTACTCATTCAAAGGACTTTTCTTTCCCATTTCACCCATTACAGAACACTACTTGTTGCTGCCTCCAACATAGGCCTTAAGTGAACGATTCCCAACAGTGACCAGCCTGTCTTGCTATTTCAATGTGGGTTTGCTGAGGGTCTTTTTTTCTTTTTTTTTTTTTTTTTTTTCTTGGTTGTGAGCTGGCCGAGTGTGTGGTATGTGTGTGTACGTACAGTAAACACAAGCTGACTTATTCAAAGGTTTCTTTTCACCTTTGGATTCCATTGCTCCAGAGGATGAAGAAACCACATTATCCTACTAAAGAGTTTTACTGTAAAGTGAAATCCAAATATTCAGCAGTCTACTGTTGATATTTTTAAGATGAAGGCACAAAGTCAGATGAAAGAAGAAAAGATGAGAAATTTGGAATATAGTATATAGGCTATAATAAATAGAAAATGGAAAAACTTTATGAAACAAAGCAAACAAAAGTGAAACATATGCTTTTCGTTAACATCACAATACTGGATATCACAATTAACCCATAAAGACCCAGTGTGACTCATGTAGCTATTCCCAAATGATTTTTTTTTCTATCTATTTAACCTTTCCTAAGCAAATTATCACCATTTATTATAATATCCTCTGGATTTTGCAGTTTTTCCAGTGAAAATCATCTATTTTGCTGTGATTTATTCACTGATCATGTAGATGTTCATAAAAGCTCAGAGTAAAATCAAAGGTTATTCTATCAAAAGAGAAAAAAATTGAAGAAAAATATATCAATAACTGAATATAAACCAAGTGTCTCCATACACTGTCATTGATCCAACTCCATGGGTTATACTGATGAATCAATGTTGTAGAAGATGACTATTTCCACAGTAACTATGGACCCTCTGAACATCCAAATGGGTCACATTTAGGGGTGTAAGGATACACTCACCCCACGATTCGATTTGAATCCTGATTTTGGGTCCACAATACGATTCGAATAATTTTTTTTCCTTTTTTCTGTTCCAACGAGTGGCTACATCGATGATTAGCATGTGCAAGGATAGCTCCAGTAGCTTCTGTCACAGCAATGTCTATGCGTTATCCGTCACAACAGCTATCTTGTGATTAGTCTTGTCAAGCTCCCATTCTGCTTTAGCACACTTCAGAACCTCTGCCATGTGTTCTCCAGTATGTGTTTCAAAGAGAGGACAAGTTTTGTAAAACAAAAATCTCCATGCTCCACTTACTTGTTATCACATGAGCTGTGGTCATCGGGTAACCCTGGCTAGAGTGGCTAGTCCAACCGTCTGTTGTTATTGCAATGCTATTGGCTTCATTCACAGTTTGGATCACCTTTCATTTTGTTTCCGTGTAGAGTGCTAATGGCTGACGCGACAGACCCATCGATTTGGACGCGCTGCATACCCACAATCCTTTGTGGAAGCGTCTTCACACATCCCATAGAAATGAATAGGAGAGCGGAGTCCGCAACGCTTGCTAGTGGATCACCAGCGTGATCAAGTGGCAGTAATAACAGACAGCACCTCCTATTGTTGAAGCACATCGAAGCATATATATTGTGCTGTATCGATTTTAATCTCCCTTATTTGTATTGATTTTTAACCGATTAAGTCATATCTGATGACCACGAAAAGATGACAAACTGCATTTTACACCAATTATTTACATGTATTGATAGGATTAATGGATCACCAGTTTATATCGGTGGATGTTTTGGTTGACGGTGGATGTTTGGGTCTTTCTGGATTAAAGCCATTCTCACTTTAACACACTGTGACTTTTCTTAGATTTTACATGACGATGACACCGCTACTAACTGGGGGCACATCCAGGGCATAACCCGCCTTTACCCGATGGTTGCTTGGATACGGGCCAGCATTCCCACAACCCATTTGAGTTTAAGCGGGTGAGGCGGGTGTTTAAGCGCTTGACATTAAGTAGTTTAAAAAAAGAATGAACGATTTAGTCACACTGCTACAGTCATTCTTGTTGTGATGCTTGTGTCTGAAATCGGTTAAATATTACAGGCTCACTGACGCTGACCTCACTGGTGAGATGCGTAGACGGACCCACCAGCAGCTATAGGGATAACCTGTCTGCTAACATGGGGACATATTGTCAAGAAGGCATCTCAGTAAAAGTGGGGGAAAAAAAACCTTAAATCTGTATTTATTGACCCCACAACAGCAGTATTTAGACAAGTATAACTTACAGGTACCTAGCCTACATTCACTCACTGGTCGCATTCCATCACCTGTGAACATAATGATGTAGGTCCATGCTAGCAGCTGAGTAAAAAAATAGCTAAAAGAAGAGCCGAAAGAACCAGCACCAGCCCTGAACTAACCCTGCAACTATTTCACTGTAAAAAATGTATATAACTAAGTATTTTAAAAGTTGTAATACCACTGACAGCCACTGGAGGAGCTCAAACCGCCCTGGCTCCCTTCCCTTCACAAAATTTCTTTCTGAAACTATAAATTAGTTGGGTTTTTTTTTTGTTTCTAGGGCTCATTCTAGGACTCATTCTAGATTTATACTAAGAAGTTTTCTCCTTTTAATTACATTTCATAATGAATAGATTCTTTAATGTCTGCTGTCAGGCTTTTATTGACAGGTCTTTATAACGGCTTGTTCACCTGCTGAGTCAGATTTTTAGTTGATTTAATAAAATTTTCTCCCTGACAGACACCTTGGTTGTTATAAATGGGTTTCAAGAACATAACTATAAAATTTAATTGTTTTGCAGTGCTTGATGCAATTGTTTTACTAACTTGACATGCTAACACTTAGCATTAGCTCACCTCTGACCCCTCATGCTTTTATGTCCTGCCCTTTTTGTCCAAATATGGTCACTTATGGCTCCAAAAAGCCAACAAGGCACAGCAAGTGCCATACTGCAAACCAAAGATTTCTAAATGGCTGTTCTCAAACCAATGGGCGCTGTCATGGTTCTTCCATCCAATAATTATGTACAGTTTATGTTCAGCACCATGGATAGTCACCCCCACCCCTCCATCCTCCCGTAAACAACCATTTCATCGGTTCGTTCAACCTTTGTCAACTGTTTCTGTTGTTCCTGTTCACCCATTTGAGAACTTCAGATTTGATTCTGTGTCTCCAGACAACACTATGAACTTACATGTCTTTTACAAAGATACTATTCAGGGAGAAATCCTCTTAATTTGCTGTGTTTTTACCATATTAAATCCCTGAGAGGACTGTTGTAAGTGCAGCTGACTTACTGCAGTAATGATGTGTGGGTTTTTTTTGTTGTTTTTTTTCTTTGCCCAGTAAGACATTGCTGAGAGGAACCACTACTTAGTGTCAGACTGTTTATTGAAATGAAAGTATTACTTACGAAGCACAGACATGTCCGGAAAGGAAAATTACTCAAGAAGAAGTCGAGGACAGTAGCCGGAGACTCGTAATTCAGAAAAACAATCACTTCACAGTGTAGTAATTGCATCACAACATCCTTGCGACATTTTCTAACTTCTGTTTTTTGTGAAGTGGAAATTATGTGTTGTGTTTCATGTCGTAACATGCTTCACATACAATATTGAAACTAGGTTAGTGTGTGTTTAGAGTAAAAGTACCGAAAAATTTCTTAATTAAAATGACCAAAAAAAAAAACCATGAGTTGAAAATCCAGAAAGCGGTAGTTAACTTTTCACCTCTACCCCTAATTGACCTTCCCTTTTTTTTTGCTGAGCGTTGCCCAAGTTTCTCTTCCTTCAGCAGATAAAAACCTAATGCAACGTCAGCTTCAGTTGAAAACGTCTAGTTCTGTTTATCCTGTAAAACGGTCATAGTCGTAACCCAAGAATCTTTCCTCATAAATTGAAATCTGTCCCTTGAGTCTTTGGCTGAAGCTGAGGAATGCTGCCGGGCTGGTCATATGCTGCGCTTGTTATGCATTTTCTGTTTATTTCACAGTTCTCGGTCGGCATAGAGCCTACCTGAGCAGCTTTTTGGCTTTAAAAGTGAGCTGAGTCTAACATGACTTCCGGTATAAACAGTCCCTGCAAGCTGTGTAAACAGAGCTGATATTAAAACCAGATTTCCCTTCTTTGAGTTTAAAGTGAGTAAGCTCCCACCGCAGCTGCTTTAACCTTCAGAACGATAATGTTTTTCGTCTGTCCAACAGGTACTTTTTATGTACTCAGAAAAACAAAAATCAGTTAATCTAATATCTCTTAGGTGCAAACTGCATTTAAACATCTGTAAATTAGCATCATCACATGCAACACTGAAACATTACCCTCCTATGTGATGCCTTAATGACTTTAACCATAACAGGGTGATTTTAGACATCAAGAAGTTGTTAAGAAGCGACTGCGGCAGTGAAAAAGTCGCTTCAAATTTGTATCGTACTTTTTCACATGTAAAATCTGACCGCTTTGTGGCTTTGCAGAGAGCAAAATTGCTATACAGGCCCAACAATTACATGACATGCATTTGCTTTCTTCCCCACTTCTTTGTTTTAAAAGCACTCTCATTACCACAATACTACATACAAAATCTTGTGTTTATTGTTTGAGTAACTGGAAAATTAGATGGTTTGCAGTTTACCGAAACGTATGATTTTTATAGTGCATGGTCAGCCAGTTCCAGGAAATGTTATAAAGAATCATGTATATACTGTGCAGCCTAAACAATGGTTTGTACTTCAGGGAAATTGTTATGGCAGAATGGCAGCTTGTGCATCGATCAGCTGGAAGAAAAACTCTTTATGTTTTTTTCTGTATTTTTTACATTAAATGCAATTTTAAAGAGCTACCCCAAAACACTAAAAGCCTTGTGTTATTCTACAGGCTCCTGAAAATGTTAAGTTTAGTAAAGTAACACGTGTATACTCATATTTTCATTTGCCCTACTTCACGCTCTTCAACGTTCTGCAACTTTCTATTCTGTTTTCATCATTTTTGGGACACTAAACGCAGTTTTAAAGGGCTCGCTCAACCCCTCAGTGACTTGTGTTATTCTATATTCTCCTCAAAGTGTTAAATTTGTTAAAGTAATACTTCTCTGCACATATTTTTATCTGCACTGCTTTAATTTTGGGACACTAAATACAGTTTTAAGGAGCTAGTGCAACCCCTTAGTGCTTCGTGTTATTTTACAGGCTACTAAAAGTGTTAAATTTGTTAAAGTAAAACATCTCTGTACATATTTTTATCTGCACTATTTGATACTTTTCAGCCCTCTATTTTTGACATTTTTGGGACACTAAGGAGCTAGTGCATCGTCTCAGTGCCTTGTGTTATTCTGAAGGCTCCTAAAAGTGTTAAGTTTATTAAAATAATACTTAATACTCATATTTTGATCTGCCCTACCTCACACTCTTCAATTCTCTGCAACTTTCTATTCTATTTTCATCATTTTTGGGACACTAAAAACAGTTTTAAGGATTTAGTACAACCCCTTAGTGCCTCATGTTAATCTACATTGTCCTAAAAGTGTTAAGTCTATTGAAGTGATACTTCTCTATACATATTTTTTAAATTTATTGCTTTATGCTTTTCAGCCCTTCTGTAAATTTCTCTTCAATTTTCATCATTTTTGGGACACGAAATACAGTTTTAAGGAGCTAGCGCAACTTCTCCGTGCCTTGTGTTATTCTACAGGCTCCTAAAAGTATTACATTGGTTTAAAGTAATACTTGTATGCTCATATTTTCATCTGCCATACTTCACACTCTTCAACCATCTGCAACATTCTCTTCAATTTCCATCATTTTTGGGACATTAAATACAATTTTAAAGAGCTAGTACAACTTCTCAGTGCCTTATGTTATTCTACAGGTTCCTAAAAGTGTTAATTTTATTGAAGTGATACTTCGCTCCACATATTTTTATCTGTACTACTTTATACTTTTCATCCCTCTGCAAATTTCTTTTATTTTCAGCATTTTTGGGACACTAAATGCAGTTTTAAAGAGCTAGTGCAACTCCTCAATGCCTCTTGTTATCCTAAAGGCTCTAAAAGTGTTAAGTTTGTTGAAGTAATACTTCTCTGCACATATTTTCACCTGCCCTACTTTTATGCTAGTAGAAGGTGATCTGCGTGTGATTGTGCACACTCAGGAAAGGGGGATTACCACTAATCCATACAGCGAAGTTAGAGACTTTCTTAATACCACAAACGCAGCTTGTTTCGGAGTATCTCGAAGGTTAAGATTTACAAAAGTGAAATTATTTTGACTGGTGCCGACGACCGCTGCGTCTAGTTTATGATTTCAGTGTGCACGGCTTGTTTGTCAGCGTAGTCCTACATCAGCAGTTCTGCACAGAAAAGCTTGCATCCTGCACAGCTCAGTGTTTTGCACATTTTCCTGGCTGCGGACTAAATCCTCCCTTTCTCTTTGCTCTTCTCCCTGTCAACTTATGTGTTTGTGATGGCATAACAGCTTTTTTTTTTTTTGACTGCTGTCTTCTCGCAGGACACACAGGACAAGATTAGGGTAATACGACCTCTGCTATTCCTGTCCATTCACTCATCTGTTGCAACAATCCTCGTCACTCTGTCCCCCTCTCTCCATCTGTACACACACGCTCCTTTTTTCCCCCTGTTTTCCTTTTTGTAGAGGCTTGGCTCTTTAGACCTTAAAAGGAGATGTTCTCTAAGCGCCTATTGTCATCGAATTAGGGCACACATGGCCAGCAGCTTCATACCTTCGTCATGTAAAAACCAATGAAACTGCTTGATCTTATTTGGTAAAGGGAGTGATGGTCGGAGGCAGTCGGTAGCTGCCACTTTGGGCCAGCGAGGACTCAACTGCGAGTTCAGAGACAACATCTGGTTAACATTAGCTCTGTTACTAGTCTCCTCCACTTAAAAGATTGATTTGTTTCGGCATGATTTTGTAAACGTTTTAATAGCCATGTGAATGTACAGTAATCACTGCAACTTGCATGTCACCAGTAATTTATATCCTACAGCTTGCTATGATTGGCAGTTGAACAGCGGTAGCATATATATATTAGTCGAACATTTGGATTCACATGAAAGAGATAGTGTTTGTAAAACATATGAGTCATAATTTTTGTTGGATACTCCATATTTGGGCTTACTAAAGCTCAGAGGCTTATCCGTATGGCTCTAATAATATTTTTCCACTTGAACTGTTATATTTTTTCCCCATCCAAACTTCTCCAAATCTGGGAACTGGAACTGAACAGAAAAAGGGGAAGGCTGAATGCGAAATAGAGGTTTATTTGCATGTCAGCACCTCTATCCAGACAGAAAGGCAGGCCTGCAGAGAGGCCTGGGGGCAAGGGGAGCATTCTAGTTCAGCTTTTCGAAGATTGCTGACTGGCTTCCTCCTGTGCTGGAAGCAGGCAGCACACATTCCTTCCTCTGATTGCAGCTGATGAAACACTCATGTGCCTCTGTCTTCCCAGCACCTGGCACATGCAAACTCCTCAGATCCAAGCCACAGCAATGTGTGGCGGCCAAACCCAGCATGCCAAACCTGGGCAGGACTTAGATCAGACACAGACGGACCAGCTCCAGCTGCTTGAACACAATGATATTATGTGTCTTTTGAAACAATGGCTTGAAATTCACTGAATCTAAATGTGACCTGCCTTTTTTTTTTTTTTTTTTTCCAGTTATCAGGGCGAGAGTAGTCGGAGGGGATATGGTTGACGCTGGCAATGACATCTATGGAAACGCCATCAAACGGATCAAGTATGACATCAAACAGATCAAGGTAGTTGAAAGAACATTGAATTTGTTTAACCTACTCAGTATCATGTGGGTGTAAGTGTCAGAATAATACCTGAATGTGTTTGAAATGCAGATGTTCAAAGGTCCAAACCAGGATATTGATGCCATCTACACCGCGCCAACATCTGCAGTGTGTGGAGTGACTCTAGAGACTAATGGAAAAGAGTATCTCATTGCAGGTAAAACTATAAACCACACATCACATCCTCTACATATTATAAAGTATATATAAAGTAAAGGCCATGGACATTTATCAGATGTTATATTCAAGCTTGTTATGTTTTGTATGTGATTTAATAAACTGATTTAGACGTACTTTGGCTCTGATGCAGCTGCGTCAGTGTCTGTGGTCACTCTATTTAGTTATATAGCATGTGTAAAAGTGATGACCCTCCCCCCATTTATACTATATGAACAAAAGTGTTCTGACACAATTCAGGTGTTTCTATTCTAAACGGGGTCTGAGCTACAAAACAATAATTACATATTAATTAATAATTACATATAGTTTTATATTATGATTGTCAAGACTGGCTCTGAAAGCTTGACACGGAGAATGGGAAAGTCTCTGATCCAAAAAGATTTATTAGTGCTAGAGCACCAAACAATACATAAAAGACAACAAAGGTATTCAAGAGGTAAAGTCAGTGATGATGCACGAAGAAGGAGCCGGCACGGAGAGGAGACCCAGAAGGTCTGCGGCTCTTTATGTAGTCCTTCTGGTCACCTAGACGACTCTTCTCCAAACATCAGGTAACCATGGTGTCGCTCAACCAAACATCTGAGGGGAGAGACATAACACACAGAGAAAGAGAGAGAGAGAGAGAGAGAGAAAACAAGGACATACCCTAGCGGTCATCACATGATAAACATCATTGCATTGGTTTAAATTTTTTTTCTTCTTGAATACCTCAGATGTTTTTTGTTTAATTTCTCTCAACACTGATTTGTTTTTTTTTTTATTTGAATACTTTTATCCATACAGTGTATTTACTAGTACTTATTCATTATCCTTTCAGGGTTTCTACAAGTTAAATTTAAGACTTAGAACAGAATTTAATACCCATTCCACAGCTGTTTTCCTCCACTAGGTTAAGAATGATCTTTTTTCCAACTAGGCATTATTATTTTGCACTTTCCCATGGTTACTTTTTGCTTGTGAATCGTCCCTGAAAGTTTCCAGAGTCAGCTTTCTCGGGTGACTAATAACAGCACGTGTGTTGGGCTGAATGTTCTGTGATCATTTCTGCAAAGTTAGTAATAATTAGTTCCACCTGTTCCAACCCCACAATTTATATTAAAATTAGAAAGAGTTGACTAATGTTACTTTCTTTATAGTTTGGACATTTAACGAACACATTTAAACACAATACAGCCAACAAGTTAATGGCCACACAACCGAAGACCTACCATATCAAATTTAATACTGTTTTAAAGGCTATTTTAAGGTTTTAAATGCAGATTTGTGAATTTAAGACCTTTTTAACAGGGTTCTTATGCAAATATGAAAAAGTATAAAATTTGATTTTATTGGTCTGGAAAAGTATGAGAAAATTGAAACAAATGTATGGAAAAATATTTATGTTTCCAAGACTGTTACCACTGTTCTATTTTATAAAACATAAACTGATGAATATCTTTAAAAAAGGAATAAATTGGTCTGTTTTTTTTAGGTGTTTGCTAGTGCGGCTAAAATGTTTGTGTGAGAGCACATCCCAAAAACATTTGGGCAGATTGACAGGTTGAATACCCCGCCCAGTCTCCAAAGCCATTCTTTTAATGTATTATTTGTTTTACTTTACAGTCATTTGTTTAACAGTATTTACTAGTGTTTTTTTTATGTTGAAGGATTTGATACCAATGAGACAAAGCCTAATTTATAATTTATGATTTTTAAAATTTATTTTTCTATTAATTGACTTGATTTATAGTTGTTTCACAGTATTTAAATGTTTATTTGATGTTGAAGAATGCCAGTGAGGCCACGTCTTTTGGAATATCTCTTGTGTAAGTCCAGGAGTTTGATGGATGAAGACAGTTCACTAGTTCAACTTAAAATACAAAAGCCATGCACTGAATTTATCTGGGTTGGGTCTTTATTTATTTGTATGAGCTACAATTGGCTATAATCTTCTGGAAATTATTTGGTGCCATAATGGCATACACATATATATATATATATATATTTTATTTGTTTCAATCAGAAGAAAAAAATAAGACAAAGCATTTTTACATACACAATAAACCAATAGATACAAAATGATAAAGACAGTATAACAATTGCCATAAACACTCACAACAACAAAAAAGGTTCAATATGTAATACTCAAAAAGGAGTGGGAAGAAGAGAACTTATTAAATCCCAGTCCCCTCTCACATCCATACAACTTAATTCATTATTTTTGCTTCCTTAGAAATAAGGTTACATTTGTTTAGTGTCTTAATGTAACTAACAGATAGTAAACAGATTGGAAAAACTGAAGAATATTCCACATAGTAACTATCTAATTGATAGGCTGCATAATTTATAATACAATATATTTCAACATTCAGAATAATGAAACTAAACTATTTTCCATGATTTATTTACATGATACACATCTATTTACTCAAATGGCTCAAGTCATTAATTTTTTTTTTTTTTTTTAGCAAGAATCTGGAAATTAGGGTCTGGAAAAAGTATGAAATTTTACAATTTAAAATGGCTAGGAACCCAGTTTTAGGTTCCAGCAGGAACCCTGCCCTTCTAGTTAATGTTAAATCTAACATGAATATTATTCCATTTTGTTTTCTGTATTTGGTGTCAGCTCCTCTAAAACATGCATCAGTTCCAGATATTACTTTTCAGTTTCCTGACCCGTAAAGAAAGCATTTCATGAACTGTTTCCCAGAGGTGTCAGAAGTACTCGCATTCTGTACTTAAGTAGAAGTACAACTATTTGTGTGAAAAAAATACTCTCATAAAAGTAGGTGCTGATTAAACTCCTTTACTTGAGTCAAAGTAAAAAAGAACAACTTCTCAATTATAATAAAGTGAAACAATACTTATTTAACCAGGCAAAATCATAAAAGTTTCCATTTTCTAATTCCACAGTGGAATGATACTGAAAAAAATTATAAGAATTTTTATGGGCATGGGTAAAATTAAATGAAATGTGGGCGGGTAGTGGGCAAGGAAGTGAAAGAAATGGTGATTTTCCTCTCCCTAAAGCGACATATTTTACATACTGTCATGTTCGTTTAGTTTGAAAAAGTAACAAGCCTATTCTGAGAATGTAAGACGTGTGAAGTACAGATATTTATGCAAAAATGTAAGGAGTAAAAGGAACAAGTTTCCAAAAAAATAAATACTCAAGTAAAGTACAGATACCTAAAAAAATCTACTTAAGCACACTAACAAAGTACTTAGTTACTTTCCACCTCTGCTGTTTCCTGATGCTCCTTTTGTGCCACATTTTACAACATCTCACGGGCTCCTTTTACAGGCAAGATTGAGGCTGACGGGAGGATGCATGTCACACTGTGCGACTTCATTGAGTCCTGGGAGACCTTGAGCGCCACCCAGAAGAAGAGCCTGACTCAGCGTTATGAAATGGGCTGTGACTGCAAGGTAGGAAGACTGATGTTTGGAAAGTTACAGGGCAGCGAGGGTTGAAAGTACATTTTTTTGTTGTGTTGGCTATCAAGAAGCAGAAGGAGTAAAAAGAAACATGAAAGATATATTGGTTGTTGAAAACTGAATCCTCACAATACGGGCTCCTTCCTGCTCCTCAGATCACCCGCTGCACCTCCATTCCATGCATGATCAGCGGCCCGGCAGAATGCCTGTGGACGGACTGGGTGATCGAGAAGACGGTGAACGGAGAGCAGGCCAAACACTTTGCTTGTATCAAAAGGAGTGACGATTCTTGTGCCTGGTACAGAGGGGCAGCACCACCCAAAAAGGATTTCCTGGACATTGAAGACCCTTAACTCCACCTCTGTCTGATGGTTCGAGGATGTCTGCAGCTGAAATATTCTAAATAATTGTCAAATATACACAGAAATCCACCAAACTGTAAATGTTTTTGTTAGTTCAAAAAGCCAGTCTCCACATCATGTTGCAGTAATTTTATAAATACAAAAGTGGAATTGTATTGTTTCTAAATGTAGGTTATGAATTCAGCACTTTTTTTTTTTTTACACTTCCACCGCCAAACCCAAAGCACTTCATCATAAACCACTTCTCCTGCAGCTCAAATAAAGGGAATCCTCACAATGCAGTGTTACTTTTTGAAGCTATTTGTTCCTGTGCTATTCATTTTTGTTTTTCACTTTTTCTACCAAAGATTTTTTTTTTGTTAAGTGAACTATAACTCTACTATGAAACACGTTCATTCCTATAAATATTCTGTGAATTTGTAAGTTGATTTAAAAAAAACAAAAAAAAAAAAAAACATTGGCTGGAAACTGGCATCCTGACTTGTGTGACAGCAGAGCTATCACAAGGAATGAGAACCACCTCTTGCCTGTCCTGCTTTAGATTCTTTCTTTTGTTATGTGCTGAGTATGTAAAACTTTTCCCCCTATCTCATGAAGTTTGGCGTTTTCTAAACTAAAAAATGGAAAAAAAAATAAATAAATAAATAAATAGTGGCATGTTAATGATCACATTTCAGGTGCCAGTGGGAGCACAGTCAGTGCATTTACTCTGTAACTATTTCCTTTAAATAATCCTAAATAGACAAGAATGCACTTTGAACACAATTATAATAACAACATTCATATTTTCTCTATTGATAAATGTCTGCAATGAGGATTGAATCCTCCATTTTGTATTATGTATGTTTTATATCACAGCTCTTCTCTTTATAATGCTTTATTGTAAGAGCATATTTTATTTAAGGAGGTTATATGTTTTGTTACATCCAGGTTTAAAAATGCCCACTTGTTAGCTCCTTTTCTGAGACGCTATTGGTACATATAAAGAAAATATTTGATATTTTAGGAGCAGCAGAATGTATAAATATTGTGCAGTTAAGGTCAAACTGAATCTATTCACACTGCGTGACACATACTTAAGAATAGTGAAATAAAGATCACATTAACCATTATGCTACTTGCAATGGAATGACCACATGAAGCAGATGTCTTTTAAGTATGAATATAGAGTAGAGATTTCATTTGAAACTGTAGTCAAGTATGATGTCTTGTGCTGGTTTCACATGAGACTTTGACGAGAAGGAAGATTTTTTTTTTTTTTTTTGCATGCATACCCAAATGAAACAATACTGTACATTTGACTATTATATTAAATGCCAAACCCTGTTTTGTTTGCTTTGTAGTGGTTATTTACTTACACCATTCACTACTTTTCTACACGGAGATGAATGATTCTGCAGTCATGAAATAATTCTCAAATAAACAACAGTGATATTTGTTAGAATGTGCATAAACTTCAACATTTCATATGCCTTATAATAGCATTTTGTTGCCACCTAGTGCAGAAAATAGCATAAGACACCCACAAACAGTCTGTACTAATACTAATACTAATGCAGTATTTCATCATTACACAGACCGTCAAAAGTCATC
>JAPTGZ010000027.1:23083936-23098572 GCA_029814645.1 Fowleria isostigma | reverse complement strand
ACAAAAAGAGTGCTTTTAGACATTCCATGTTTTCTTTTCTGTCTGTTTTAGTCACATGATACACACAGGAGTTAGTATAACCATTGTAATTGATGACTTTTGATGGTGTAATAATTTTTTCCATGACTGTATGTACGGTGTTTCAGTTTTGTTTCTTAGTAGAACTCACTCATTCTTCAAGTCTGTTTCTGATCACTGAGCTGTGTCGCCTCACAGACAGTTCCTGTGGAGTTTCCGGCTTCCAGGTGAAGCTCAGAAGATCGACCGCATGATGGAGGCCTTCGCTCAGCGCTACTGTCAGTGCAACCCTGGTGTTTTCCAGTCCACAGGTACAACCGCCAGCTTCTGCGATATCCCGTACAGTGTTGGTGCACATCAGCAACTCGGATCTAAACGACTTTATTTAACAGACACAAAGTCTGCTGAGTAGAGCTGCATGATAGGAAAGTGTCTGGCTTCGGAGAGATAATGCTCCTAGTAGACAGAAGACTGCCTCTAACATGCAGATGGATGTGAATAATGCATAGGATTTCTCAACAGCCTCACAGTCCAGATAAAGTGCTGCTGCGTCAGCCGGGTCTCTATCATGTAGTCATTTAGTGCACACATGAAGCCATGTGTATGTCCAGACTCACAGATGCATACTTTGCTGCCCACGCATAACCTTTTACTCCTACGCACTCCCCCTACTAGTGAAATGTTGCCTATCTGTCCCTCTTTGTGACTGTGATCCCCAAAATGCAGCCCTTTCAGCTCAGCTCATTTACATTCATATTTATTAGACGCCACATTAAACACAGGCAGCAGTTTGACGGCTGCCTCGTACTGTATCGTACAGCTCATCCCCAGTGGGAGCTTCCGACAAATTTATCAAGAGGGGTAACTGTTGTAATGATGGCTAAGGCTAATAAATAAAAGTCAGATAGCTAACTTTACAGTGCATTGCATTAATTTGTTTTTCCTGTTCAACCACTAGATGGCATCATCAGACATGAGTTGTAAACTGTACACTATCTTTGTATAACTATATCAAGTTAAATGTATACAAAAATACAATAAATTTGGTTCCACCGTAGACATCAATAGATACACTGTCATTTATTAGTTTGCCCATGGATCAACCATCATGGATGCCATAGCGCTAATCAAATCAAATCCGATTATACGATATAATGTATGTTTTCCCTGCTTTTGTTGACACTTGCTTGATATTTAAATTTGGTCTGGGTGATCCCAATTCTTTAATAGCCTATTTATCAACATTGCTCTGACGACTGAATGGTAATTCCGTCAATGAAATGACTGAGTTACAGATGCTAGTCATGTGTGGGACACAGGACATCTCCACAAAACATTGTTCAAATATTGTTCAGTTTAGCGTGCATTAATAGACGTGTTGGATTTTCTTTTATATTTTTGAATATTCAAAGTTAATTTATGGCAAAATACTGTAATTTACTGAGTGTCTTTGAATGCCTCATAGTATCCCTGGAGGTGCTTTGACCATGACCTCAGAGGGAAGCAGAGTCTCCTAAGTTAAAAATAAAAACGTTTCTGCTGAAAACAAACCAGTAGATTCATTTGTGCCACAAAACTGCGACACGTGCTACATGCTAGCTTGAGCTTGCGGTTTCCTGACATGTGCACACACTGTGCGTATTGTCTGAGCACGCATCAGCAATGATGAAGACGCGTTGGGGCGAGCACTTCAGAAAACTGGTGATTAAGGGTACAGGTGGGGTCATATGTCGTCTTCATGGGGGAAAGAGTTAATCATCAGATGTGCCACTGCGCTTGTGTTTCAGATACCTGTTACATCCTGTCATTTGCCATCATTATGCTGAACACCAGCCTCCACAACCCCAATGTGAAAGACAAACCCACTGTGGAGCGATTCATCTCCATGAACCGAGGCATCAACGACGGAGGCGACTTACCTGAGGACCTGCTCAGGGTCAGGACACCTCACCTTTCTTGTTTTTTTTTTTTTTCTTTGATTGTCTTACTTCTCCTTATGCATTCATGGTCTAACTCTTCATTTGGTAGAATCTGTACGAGAGCATAAAGAACGAGCCTTTCAAAATCCCAGAGGACGACGGCAACGACCTCACACACACGTTCTTCAACCCAGACAGAGAAGGCTGGCTACTAAAACTGGGTGAGTCAAACAGGAAACAAAGTTATTTGAGCGCAAGAAGGATCGCCAAAGTGATGGCACTGTCAGAAATATGCCAGCGCTGATAGATGACTCTAACTCATGTGGCCTTTATAAAGTGATTTATGCAGGTTGAATTTCTCCAGTATGTCCCCTGAGATCAATAACCTGAGAGTGGGTGCGCATGCGTGTGTGTGTTGAGGCACATGTGAATAGGTGTGCGCACCCTCCACCCCAGACATCTGAAGACATCCCGGCTGCTTTAATGTATTATGAATGTGGCCTTGGGATCAGACCCCCACATTTGGAGGCCGCTGAATTATTTAAGAAAGGGCATATTCATACGCTGATAAGTTCACGCAAATATACTGATGTACTTACAGAGCATGTTAATGACGTGTACACTTGATTTACATGCTGTGTAAGTATGTTATATGTATTGGAGTAGATAATATATGAAAGATTTAAAATGCATTTTGATAAAACATTTTGCCCTATTCTGGAAGTTCTCATCTGTTTTTAGTCATTTTTTAATAATGTAACTGTCTTGGTGATGCTTATTATTAGAACTCTCTAATATTTGGTGGAGTTTCAAGTCCCTCTTTTCTCAATCCATTGCTAATTCCTGCTCTTAAGTTCACACAGACTAGGCCTATATATTCCCTTTTTTTACTGTTAAAAAAAACATTTCTAAAGGATGTCATCTGTGATTTTTGTCAGTCAGCGTCTACAATCTTGGATCCCCTCACCTCTCATCCTCTGTTTCCTCTGAGATCTCTTTCCGTTGTATAGATTCACAGTGAATTTCATTAAAGAATAAACATGTGAAGTGAATTTGAGTCGTAAAATCGCTGTGAATCTTTATAACCGGCTACACCAAAGACACAGAATGACTCTGTCTCTCCAGCGTCTGCATATTGGATGATTGGAGAATAACAATCAGGGTGGAAGTGACGGTACTGGATGTGACATAAACAGAGGTGATGTTTAATTATAGGCTGAAATATGGGCCACCAGAAACTGAATTTGAATCACTTATATTTGGATTTCAATTGCTAAACTTGGAATAATTGCATTAAATAACTGAATTCGGTATGCATAATTTGAATTTGTGTTGTTTAATTTGAATCACTGAATTCAAAAACTGAATCTGAATAGTACAAATTTAAATTGAATGTATTAGTTTGATCCAGTAAACTTGAAATTGAATTTTGAGAACTGAATTTAAAAATATTTAGAGTTTATGGGTCAAATTATACCATTCAGACTCAGTTTTTAATACAGTGATTCAAATTAAATAATACACATTCAAATTTTGTGATTCAAATTTAGTTTTTTAATGCAATTATTCAAGTTTAGCTATTGAAATTCAAATATTAATGATTCCAATTCAGTTGTTGGTGGCCCATATTTCAGCCCATATTTCATGTGGTGCTTTACAGTTGCTGTCAGCCATTCACAGTGAATTTGGCTCCCCCTTGTGGAGGGAAATTTGAACAGCACATTAGTAAATGCCAGAATCGCTGTGAAGCATTGCATCAAAACCTCCTTGGAACCAGATTAACAGGACTGTGGTGCTGTAATTCCTTATCATTTAATTTGATTGCTTTTGTTTTCTTTTCCTCTTCGTTTGTTTGTTTGTTCCCATGATTTTGGCTGTTGTCTTTCCTCAGGAGGTATGTACACCTGCTCTTCCCAATGCTAGTCCATCTCTTCAGCTCTCAGGTGCTTTTGGTGGTCTGCCATGCTTTTGTTCTCTTCATTTTTTTTCCCATACAGGGTTTTGTTTTGTTTTTTTCCTTCAGATTTGTATTTTTACTGTCCGTCTCTCCATCGACTGGGTTTCATTCGAACTTCAGATGTTTGTTTGTCTGTTCAGTCTCTCATTGAGCTGGTGGTTTGTCCACTCTTTTATCTCTGTGGGTGGCCGCCGGCCGGTCACCGGGTGCATTTGCCACCCCGTGGGCTCGGCTCGGTGCACTGATGCTTTATGACGACGTGCTGAGCGGTTTGACCCTCTATCCTCTATTTGCTGTGGTGGTCACTCTCTTTGATCTCTGTTTTTTTTGGAAGCTGCATTATACCTTTTTTCCATACAGTGAGCACAACAAAGGACAGATATGATCATGAATCCATTATAATTGGCTCATTTCCTTTGCTCTCTGATCACATGGAAAGGAATACTGCACCTTTTCAACAACATGGCTCTGCTCTTTTTATCTCATGCTGTAAATGGACCTGAAAGGGAGCGGTGCAGCTGTGGCCCAGTGAGGTGCTGGACTGGACTGGACTGGACCCAACACTGTGGGAGAGGAGCGTGGGCAGAGGATGGTGCTGAGAGGGTTCGGGCATGGTTTAGAAGACGCATCATGATGGAAATACAACCCATTTGTCTGTGCATTCATGTAAACCAGGGATCTTGGGGGTCAAATCTGGCCCACCAATGGGTCCAATCTGATGAATTTATAAAACGCAAAAATGACACTGAAGATATTAACAGACCAATATGATCTAAAGTGGGTCAGACCAGTAAAATGCTATCATTATTACCTATAAATAATGACAAAAAAATTTTTATCTTTGTTTTAGTGTAAAAAAATGTGTGTTTATTTCGAGCCTTTGCACTTCATGTATAATACTTATTATATACATTCTATAATATGGACACAGATACACATAAAGAATTTCCTATATATACATAGAGAATTTAACATCAACAATATGCATAGAGAATGTTACCCAAACAGTAAGCATAGAGAAATATACATAGAGACATTGGTTGTAAACCTTATGTGTATACAATATACATAATACATGAATATATAGGGCAATGCACTGTTGATACAACCCCAGCAGCCCAAAAGGGAGAGTCAAGTAGTAGAATTTATTTACTCCCACCCCCAGTTTCCCTACTTAAACATGTATGGTTGCACTTATATCAGACAAAATTAGCTGTAAACATGCATTAGTACACCAAAACTAACTTTAACACAATGTACAGAACACAAATGTACCCAATAGTAATTCAAGTAAATTACATGAAGATGCTGACATTTATAAACTATGCTTTCATTAAAAAATGTGAATAACCGAAAATGGTTTAAGAAAAATAAGCGCATTTTTACCAATATTTGTCCCAATATTAAATGTTTTGTGTATTTGTAGATCCACTGTATCTGTAAGTTGTAATGTACATATGTAAATAATAAACTGAGACAAAATATTGTTAAAATTGCACTTATTTTTCTTAAGATATTTAAGGTAATTCATGTTATTCACCTTTTTAAAGGATAGTTTGTAGATGTAAACAGAGGTGGCAATACTCATATTCTGTACCTAAGTAGAAGTACGGCTACTTGTGTGATAAAATACTAATGTAAAAGTAGAAGTACTGAGTCAACTCCTTTACTTAGGTAAAAGTAAAAAAATACACCTTCTCAATTGTAATAAAGTAAAAAAGTAAAACTGCATTTTTATTTATTTTTTTTGCCATGAATGAAACTACTCGTTTAACTAGATAAAATCATAAAAGTTTGTTTTGTAATTCAAGTTGATGTTAGTGACCAGAGTCCTGCACTGCGACATATTCTACATACTAACACATCTGTCTGGAAAAAGTAATGAGCCCATTCAGAGAGTGTAAGGAGTGTAAAGTACAGATATTTATGCATAAATGTAGGGAGTAAAAGTAAAAAGTTGGCAGAAAAATAGATACTCAAGTAAAGTACAGATACCTAAAAAAAAAAATCTACGTAATTACAGTAATGAAGTACTTATACTTCATTACTTACTACCTCTGGATGTTAACATTATTATGATGTAATTTGACTTTTTCTCTGTTATTATTTTACTGGTCTGGCCCACTTCAGGTCATACTGGGCTGAATGTGGCCCCTGGACTAACCTGAGTTTGAGACTCCTGATGTAAACCATAGTCTTAACATCACAACAACATAGTTCTTGTAATTTTTGTTTTTTAATCAGACTTTTTCTAACTCCTCTTGGATAAGATAAGTCATTCCAAATCCGATTATGAAACCTTCTGCATCTGGCCATGATCTAAACTCTGACCTGTTGCCCCTTAACCTCCACTTGCTCCCCCCCTCCCACAGTCCCGTCTTGCATGGGTGACTCCCTCATCAGCTCCACTCCAGCCTAGCACCATCCTCACCTCCCCTTTGCAACAATCTGCCGGGACACCCCGCCTCGTCCCGGACATTGTTGCACAGGCGGAGGAGGCGACCTCTGTCTTTTTCGCCGGGACAGGAACGGACACGACCATCAGCCAATCAAAAACCTCCAACCCAATCAACTCTGGGGCCGTCAGCTGTGTGATTCTGCCATCGCGTCAGTGTTTGTTTGTCTGCTTTTTGTTGCAACACGCCGACATGTGGAGAGCAGCGAGGGGCTGCCGTTCTCCACCTCTGCCTCTTGAGTGACGCGTGTCGATGGCACCTGTAGATAACAGTGTAGACGTATGTGTTGAGCCTATCATGAAGTCTGTGGATGATGGGATATCATATACAGTGTCCACGCTGTTATATGATGACACAAGTGTGTTCTATTTGTCTAAACGTTAGGGGTGTAACTAAATTTCATGGCACAAAATTTTGAGGAATAAAAAAAATGACGGAATAAAGTTTAAAGATGTATGAAATAAAAATCAAGTTAAAAAAGTCTCAAAAACCTGAAGGAGTGTCACGCACTGAGACTGATGATTTTCTCTCTCTGTCTCTCTTTCTGTCTCTCTCTTTTACTGTTTCTGTGTCTTTCTCTCCCTGTCTCCCTCTCTCTCTCTCTCTCTCTATCTGTCTGTTTCTGTCCCCCTCTCTCCCTCTCTCTCTGTCCCTCCCTGTCTCTCTCTGTCTCTCTCTCTCTCTCTCTCACACATACAATTTGTCATTTATATGTTAAAGAAATCATAAAAACAAAACCAGGTGTATTGGTAAATTAAATGTGTTTTCATTATTTCTTTATAATCTGTAGAACACACCCACTGTGACACTGTCCGACTCTTATAGTCCAATTTTTTTTCATCACATTCGTTATCTTCGTCAGGTGATTTTCTTTCATCTTTCTTTCGTATCATGAGTCCTGTATCATATTTGGTTTAGTTTTGTGAGATGACTATTTCGTTACACCCCTACAATAAGCTAAAAACACCCTCAAAACCACTAGGCCTTTTCCTCTTTCACGGTAGCTGGGTTTGTTAATGCGTCTTTTTACTAACACTGGTGGTGGTGAGCTAGTGGAGTCCAGCCGCGGCTTAGCTCCTCTTCAGAAGTCCCGCTCCTGTATCACTGTCTTAACAAAGATCAAACTCAGCTCGGAGATGCCTGCCGAGCGGCTGAGCTTAGCTGCAGGCTCTTAGCTTCCTGTCCCACTTGGTTTGTTGGCATCCAATCCTCCCAGGCTGAGACTGCCATCTGTTCCGGTGATCAGGTTTCCATTCACAGGAAGTATGGGTGACAAAAGAGGTCAGAGGTCAGCAACAGATCAACGAGTACCCAGTTAACCACAGAGCCCCCAATGTGCACAAAATGAGGCGAGAACTTAATCCTGGTGACCTCTCAGTCACTCTGTACTCTGTGTTCTGTAACAAAACAGTCATTTGATTGTTTCCACACATTCCTAGACTTTGTAGTTTCATGTAAATTCCTTCAGTCTTCCCTACAGACTGTATGTTTTAGGAATTTAGATGTAAGATATGGATGTAAACTGTAGTTTATCAGTGGAGATATATAATCACTAAGCAATACTTCTAATGTGGAAGGTTAAATGAAAGCCCCGGAACTAAATTTTATTTATTAGTATATTTTGAGCTTATGCACTCAGTCTACAGTACTAATTACACATACATGTACAATATACAGTATTGATCATATCCATCTCATTATGTGTACACAGATAAACATGGAGAGTTTGCTGTAAATACAATGTACATAGAGAAATTTACTTGAGCAAATATGCAGAGAAATATCCATAGAAATATTCATAGAGAAATATGCATATAGAAATATACACAAACATTCATAGAGAAACATACATAGACATTGGTTGTAAACACTATGTGCACAGAATATACATAATACATAAATATATACAGCAATTCACTACTATATATTTACTCCCACCCCCAGTTTTACTACTTAAACATTTATGGTTGCAATTAAGTCAAGGGAATCAATTGTAAACATGCATTAGTACACCAAAAATAAGTTTAACACAATGTACAGGACATAAATGTACATAAATGTACCTAATCGAGAGTTAATCCTAAAAAAACACAACAGATTATAGGCACCGAAATGAATAATTTTCTTAAAAAAAGGTGTAAATCTATGTAATAAATAATGATAATAAACAAAGTAAAAGATGAATGTCGGCAAAGAACAAACATACACATAAGAAAAAGAGGATTTAGAAAAAAAGAAAAATACACCACATGACCTTCATAGTCCTTAATCTCTGTATTGTTTTAAAATTATTTCTTTATATCCTAATTTGAACTGCTGTATGCTGTTGGAGCGTCGTTTTAATTGAACCTTCAAAAATGCAGGGGAGTTCCTCCAAAGGTTCCTAATTAAAAGTTCCTGCAGTGGAAACCTGGCTGTAGTCAAACCTTCCTCTCCATATCCAGTCTCCATACAGTCGTTGGATTGTTTTCCCAGAGTTCCATTTGGGTTAGTAGTTCATTACACTTAGTGGGTGCAAAACACATATATCTGTGTCCTGTTTATCGATCTCGTCTTAGACGTATTTCTCTAGAGTCAGCGAATAAAAAAAAAAACCCCACATAGGTCCAAAGTGAGGGCAGGCAGTTTCCAGACGCACTAAGGCGAGGTTTAAGGAGGCGAACAACAACAAAAGAACAACTCAACCCATTAAAAATTCAAGGAAACTAAGACTGATGTCCAGATAGGTGAGGGCTGTGTGAGCGGTGGTGGTGAAGGTGTGGTGCGGTGGTGAACGGGGACTATGGGGGGGGGGTGTTGTTCTGGTGTAAAGGAGTCCTCTGAAGCCGTCATCTGTCTGTCTGCCTGTACATCTGTCTGCCTGTCTGCTGCTCGACCCGGTGCTTCCGTGCTCATCTCTCTCCATGTCTGCCTCTCGCTGAGCCTCTCTGACACCGACTGTTCGCTCCACAGGGGGACGTGTAAAAACCTGGAAGAGGAGGTGGTTTATCCTCACAGATAACTGTCTGTACTACTTCGAGTACACCACGGTGAGTTACTGCTCAGCGCCTCAGTCACAGCAGATGGCACTCGCTCCTGTTTGGGTTGTTCCATGTGTTAAGTTTGTTTATGTTTGCACAGGACAAAGAGCCCAGAGGAATCATCCCGCTGGAGAACCTGAGCATCAGGGAGGTGGAGGATAAAAAGCCTGTAAGCACAGCGCCCTCTACTGGTTCATTACATAACTAATTTACCAAATTGTTATCAACCAAAACATCTCTCCGGTACTGGTCTTGTGTAAATTTGAACATAGACATTATTTCTGCTTCATGCCTCTCAGCTGTGAGATTTATGAACAGGGTTCCCACAGGGTCTTAAAGGAGTGACAGTTAGCTTTTTTAAAATGGAATTATATATTTTAAAGCATTTCCCTGCGGTCTACATGGTAGTAATAATAATAATAATAATGATAATACATCAGACTTATATAGTGCTTTTTTGGACACTCAAAAATGCTTCACATAAAAGGGTTAGGTGGTGGGGAAAGCCAGTTTGAACAGATGGGTTTTGAGAGGTGATTTGAAGTCCTGTAGTGAGTCTGAGTTCCTGATGGGCTGTGGGAGTGAGTTCCAGAGGGCGGTTCCAGTGGGCGGTTCCAGTGGCGGCGAAGGCTCGGTCCCCCAAGGTCCGGTGCTTAGTGCGGGTGATGGGTGTGAGGAGGCACATAAACTGTAAATGCTGTACTCGGGTCTGAATTCTTCATTAATTCAACACCACAGGTCCATCTTCAACACTATTTCTACATAATGACACAAGCAAGGTTGTTTGGAGCGCTGGCCCTTTAAATGCAAATGAGCCACTTCATGCTCCGCCCCCTCCAGGTTGTTGATCATACTGCTCTGTCCCGTTCAGCCACTTGTGCTTATTAATTCAAACAACAACTGAACATTTTAGGTAATGGGCATTAAAGTTTGGACATATTTTCGGTATGGACTCAAACCACTGCTGCTGACTAATGTCATGATGTAACAAATTAAGAAGAAATTTAAACGGGTTGTAGAAATCTGCTCGATTTTTCCAAAATAAATATAAAGATAGCTCTGCAACACCTGGAGGGTCACATTTAAACTTTATGAACTATTAGGGTCCACAAATACACAAATAAATGTAACAAAGTGGGTTTTCATGATACTTAGACTATGACTCAGATTTTATAGATTTGAAAATCATACGCAGCTTTAACGCCTGGTTGGAGAAAAGATGATTCTCCACCTGGTTGGAGAAAAGATGATTCTCCACCTGGTTGACACGAATGGAGGGGGAATGTGTTTGATGCTTGCAGCACCGTGAGCAAGAAAACAGGTTTTTGTCAGTATGGCCTTGAAATAAGCTATTAAATGTGCATTAAATTCTGTCCTAAGTTGTCTCAAAAAGGTCTTTAAAAATGTTTAAATTTAACTTGTAGAAACCTGTGGGAACCCTGATTTAAGAATCAGATTTTTTTAAATTATTGCATCTACCGGTATACAGATGCAGAAAAACTGATTAGACCATCAAAAGTCAATAAAAACAATGGTTTTGCAATCAAGTACTAACTCCTGTGTGTATCATTTTGACTAAAACAGACAGAAAAGAAAACATGGAATGAATAAAAGCACTGTTCTGATGTGAGTTTTGTTATTATCGAGAAAACCATGGAAAATGGATAGATATCAGCTCTGAAATTAAACTGTTATGAGCTATTATTGTTGTTATCATTATACTTGTCCACACAAAATGAACAAGAAACTGGTGAAAACATAAGGTGGTCTAATCATTTCTTCAATATATTATCATAATGATCAGTACTAGTGGATTTCTGACAATCAGCATCATAACAGTAATTTAGAGCATGAAAACCCATCCTCATACCTTCACCCAAAATGTTGACTCACTTTATTTGAACATGGAAAACTGTGGAAGTCAAAGTGAATGAATATAAATGAATAAATTTGTAAGTGAACTTCAGACTAACGATAAAAACTGTAGACGGGGGTGACTTTTCTGTTTCGGGCCATGCATTATTAAGTCTGTTTTTCACTTGAGAAGCTTAATATTGACTACTTGCCACTAACACCGCTGACTTTTGCTGACACCAATAACGTCCCAGCGCCGTCATTAATGGACCAAATGGAGCGATCTCTCTATGTCTACTTAAAACAGGCTGACAGCTGGTTAGATTTATGTCAAGCAATGTGAATAGAAATATGTAGGAAGTCAGTGTTTTACAGATTCAGCATTAAACTGTGCTTCTTATTGGGCTGTGTAGTAAATCTCCCCTGGCTTAATGTTTTGTAGAACTGCTTTGAGCTTTTCATCCCTGACAACAAGGATCAGGTGATAAAAGCCTGCAAGACGGAGGCTGACGGTCGCGTTGTCGAGGGCAACCACACCTTCTACCGTATATCTGCACCTACCGCTGAGGAGAAGGACGAATGGATGAACAGCATCAAGTAAGTGCCGATTACTAATTGCTGATTATTTTGAGCCAGTTCGACTTTCATAACCCCGCCCCCTGAAGGTAGGCAAGGGAGATTGTTTTTGTTTTGGTTTTTTTTAACACTTTAGCAGCAAAAATATTGGTTGAATTCATACCAAATTGGGTTTATTGGTTGCCAGCGATCCAGAATAGCTCTGATTACATTTTGGGAAATGTAAGTTAAAATTTTTTAATGGATTTTTAAAATCTTTTTTTTTTTCCATTTATTTATAATGGATGAAATTTCATGTGTATAGAAACATCAATTTTATTTCAATTTACTTCAAACTTGGCACACATATAGAGGCAATTGTTCTACATCACTCTGACATAAAGTTAAGGCATATGTATTTTTTTCACATTTTGGGTAAAAAAAAATTTCAAAATGTTTGTTCCCATATTTTCCTAACAAATTTAAACCAGATGTAGACTAATGCTGTGAAGCAAGTTTGGAAGCACTTTGGTCTATTTTTAAAATAAATATTTACTGAGAAAAAAGAAAAACAAATTTTCAGATAAAAACACATTTTTATATTATTTTGACATTCTTTCTTATATAAAAATTTTCAAAATAACACAGTGCAAAGGACATAAAAATTATGTGCTATTTTTTTTCCAACATTTTTTTATTCTCTCACTTACATTTTGGGAATTAACTCTAATTGTGCAAGGCTGCTATTGCAAAATTACTCGCAATTTGTGTTTAAATGGGCAGATTCTGTATGTAACATGAGTGGACACAATGAGTTACATGCAAAACCTGGGATGAGACTAAGATTTATGAAAAACCCACATCTGGATTTAAAAAAAAAAACGGTACCATTATAAAGGACAGGGAAACCAGTCCAATAAAAGCACCCATAAATTTATCATTTCTAATCATCTCATTCTGACATCATGATGACATCAACTGGATCGATGCTAAAATAAGCTACAATATGTGTGAGGGGCGGAGCTTGTTGTGCCAGGCCTCACGTGTTTTTAGTCCAAAGTGCCGATGGACTGTCGGTATCAGTTTGTGTCCATCTGTTGTCAGTGTTTTAAGAGTCTTCTTCCCCAAAACCATCTGCCAGAATGACACGATATTTGTTATAGAACATCTTAGGGCTACAGTCTAACAAGTTTGTTCAAAGAATTGGGAAATATTGATTTTGGAATTTTTACAAATTTCCATTGGTTTATAATGGGACACATTTCAAAGTGCTGTAACTTCAAAACAGCTGAAGATATTTATAGAACTACTTTTGGCAGTAGATAGGAAGCACATATCGGCTTTCATTTGATGCTGTAACCTTTGACCTTGAGTGACCTTGAAAGCTTAAACCCAAGGTCTACTATGTCAGGATTTCTAGAAACTTCTTCTCCAAAACCATCAGCCAGAATCAATTGAAATTCATCACAGAAATTCCTTGGGGCAAGGTCTGTCAAGTTTGTCTAAAATGAGAAATATTGATTTCTGAAATTTATGAATTTTTGAAATGTAAAAAATCCGTTTATAATGAGAAAAAATACAAGGTGCTATAACTTTAAAACAGTTGGAGATACGGATATTATGACTTTTGGCAACGGATACGAAGTCACATATTGGCTTTCATTTGGTACCATGACCTTTGACCTTGAGTGACCTTGAAAGGTCAAACTTCAGGTCTACTATGACCAGATTTCTAGAAACTTCTTTTCTAAAACTGTCAGCCAGAATCAATTGAAGTTGTTTCTTTGGTTAAGGTCTACCAAGTTTGTTCAAATAATTGGAAAATACTGATCTTTTAAAAAAATTTTATGAATTTTTGAAATGTAAAAAATCCCCATTGTTTATAATGAAAAAAATTACAAGGTGCTGCAACTTCAAAACAGTTGAAGATATGTATTTAATTACTTTTTGCAATATATAGAGGGGGTCACATATGGGCTTTCATTTGCTGTCATGACTTTTGACCTTGAAAGGTTAAACAAATGTAAATTATTTTCTCTAAATGTGCCATTGGACTACAGGAGCCTTGGTTCTATGTTTTTTTTTTTTTTATGTGATTTATTGCTCATGTTGTCATTCAGATCCACCCTCCTCTCCTGTATACTGAACATGTCTGCCTCTCACTTCTCCCTGATGTTTTTCTGCCCCCCCGCCCACAGAGCTGCCATCAGCAGGGACCCTTTCTACGAGATGCTGGCAGCCAGAAAGAAGAAGGTGTCGTCCATGAAGAGGCACTAGAGTCGCTCAGCATTCCCAAACGTTGCACTTGACGGAGCATGGGGGTGCGGGTATCTGTGCCGGTGCAGAGGCCACCGCTGGCGTCTGCCTTGGACTTCTCCAGGGGTTTTCTCTAGAATACTACATACT
The DNA here is from genome assembly GCA_029814645.1 of Fowleria isostigma. Classification (NCBI taxonomy): domain Eukaryota; kingdom Metazoa; phylum Chordata; class Actinopteri; order Kurtiformes; family Apogonidae; genus Fowleria; species Fowleria isostigma. Next base: position 23,084,387 of record JAPTGZ010000027.1, on the reverse strand, counting down.
AGCTCTGGCTTTGGGACTCTGCAGGCCAGAAACACAGGAAGCATGCTGGGGTTTCTAGATAAGAGTCAGGGCCAAAGTCTCCTCTAACCTCCCGTCTGTCTGTTTCCTCCTCGGCTTCATTTGTGTGCTCTCTGTCTACGAAAGGAAATCTCGCTGTGTCATTCAGTCAAACGCCCTTCGGAGAGTTTCCTCATGCTTTAAACATAAACAACGCGCAGATGCTCATGCAAACTCCCTCTAGCACACGTCGTTAAAACTCAGCAGGTCTGACCCGGTGTGGAACCCAAACCAAAATGTTTCTCGCTTTCTAAATGAAAAGACAGTTTCTGATGTGCTTTAATATGTTTTAGTAAAATATGTCTATTTTTACAGCTTTTATTGTCAATTCCTGTCAGTCTTTCTTTGTTTTGCTACTTCTTTTTTCTTTTTTTTTTCTTTTTTTATTAATCTT
>JAPTGZ010000027.1:22929567-22948230 GCA_029814645.1 Fowleria isostigma | reverse complement strand
CATTGTTTGAGGGAAGCTGTCTCGCAGCCCACAGATACAAAACTGAACGTTTTTTGCAGCCCATTAGGTGGCCCTCGCGGCCCAATAATGGTCCCCGGCCCTGTGGTTAAGAATGACTGGTCTAGCCTTTGCCTTTTGGTTTACTTATGTATTGGGTCGATCAGACAGGTGAAAACAGCTAATTGATACGACCAATACTTTTTTGAGTTAATAGTTGTTTTTAAAACTCTAATGGGCTTACAGGTGACCCGTGGACAAGTCCATTTACAACTGCAAACAGGAGTGGGGGCTGGATCCAGACCAATGGTACCACCGTGACACAGCGGGAGAACCGGGTGCAGCACACTAACAAGGCCAGTCTGGTTCTTACTGTGGCCTGGTTCCACTCTGCCGGACCCGGGTCAGACTCAACCTGTTAACATCCCCCTCCAGAATTTCCCTACTAAACTTTTCTCTATAAGTAACCTTTCTCAAGGGATTTATCACTGTTTATTTAAATTTTTTGCTCAGTATTTTGCATTTTTAAGTAAAAATTTGGTATTTTCCTGTATTCATGTGTAGATGTTCATAAAATCTCAGATTAAGTTGAGGGTTATAATATCAAAAACAGAGAAAATTTAAGGAAAAAAGGACTTTTACAGTAAAATACATCATTAATTGAACATAAACCAAGAATCTCTAACCACTGTTACTAATCCAACTCTATGGGTTTTACTGGTGAATCAATTTGTAGAAGATGACAGTGTTTCCACGTTTACTATGGAGCCTCTGAACATCCAAATGGGTCATATCTGATGATCATGAAAAGATGAAAAAATATATTTTACACTGATTATTTACATGTATTGGCAGGATAATTGAATTAACAGGTATTACACTTTTTATATAGTTACCAGTGGATGTTTGAGTCTTTATGGGTTAATAGTACTTTAGATTTTGTACTGTTGTGCTGCCATATTTCCAAACACATACACTAGCTTTAGTCAAGACCTTCCACATTTTTCACAAGGTTCCTTTGCATATTTAAAAGAGGTGAATGAGGTGAGATGTATTTAGCTGCAATTAGCTAAATACCACTCTATCTTTCCCAGTAAACCCTTAAAAAGCTTTTAACAAGCAGTATGTTTTATTATTTAGTAATACTGTGTAAAACTAGTCTGAATTTAGTTGATGACATGGTGGTGAAATAAGGAAGGTAAAGTTGTGCAATGAAGCTGCAGATAAATTTATTCAGGCCCAAATTAATAAACTGGAGTTAAATAATCACTCTATTGTGTTGCCAAATGTGGCTATATTGACTGCCTCTCATTTTCACATCATTTCAATTTGCATTACTGCTCTTTTTTTTCACTCTCTGTGTGGAAATACTGGTCAAGGATTGAACAAGCATAAAAATCACCAGGTCCACACACAATTGTGGAAAAAATTATTAGATCATCAAAAGTCATCAAAAACAATGGTTATGCAATCAGGTACTAACTCCTGTGTGTATCATGTGACTAAAACAGACAAAAGGAAACATGGGTTGTCTAAAAGCACTGTTTTTGTCAGTACAATGTTATAGATATTGATGTAAGAACGTGATTTTGGTTATTATCAAGAAAACCATAGAAAATGGATAGATATCAGCTCTGAAATTAAACTCTTAGGAGCTATTGTTGTTGTTATCATTATGTTTGTCCAAATAAATGTACCTTAAGTTGTACCAAGCATTAAAATGAACAAGAAATTGAAGAAAACATAGAATGGCCTGATAATGTTTTTTGCAATTGTATATTATTTGACTGTATGACTTGTCATGGAGCCAGGGGTTGAACTTATAACCTTATTATGAAGCTATTTGTCCAAAATACATAATTTCATAAAAGCTAATAACAAGAGGTTGTTTCTAAAATTATTTTATTTGTTTTTATTTCCTCCTTTGCTGATTTCATAAATAAATTATGTACCGACCAACAGAAGCCCAATTGGGTATTTTTTTTCCAGAACAACAGTGGCTCCAGGCTAACATATTGTTGCAGCGGTGGATACCGAGAATTCTGAGCTTATGATACATCTCAATCCGTTCTCAGCTGACCTCGGCAATTGCTCATATCTCAGAGACAGACAGAGGGGGAAGCTCAAGACTGAAAGGTTTACTTTGAATATATGCTCTTTATTTAGTTCCAGTTTTGCCAAGCATAAACCTTTGATCTTTTTTAAAAATTCTTGTTGCTATATTAATTTGTTTCACTGAATAAAACATCTGTTCCACGCTAAAGAAAATGCATTTTTTAATTAAACCTGTCAAATATCTCCAGCTCAGTGAATAGTGCATATTGATCAATGATTAGATAACACGACATTCGTGGGCTTTGATTCTCAAACAAAACTTCTGCCAGTGCAATTATTGAATCAAACAGAGAAGCTTTGTGTATTTAAATTGTCCATGCAAAGTTGATGTGCATGAGTGCGTAGATCTATGTGACGTCAAAGGAAGAATTATCCTTCTATGCTGATGGATGATAAAAAGCTTGAAACATAAAAATACCTTTGAAGACAACTAAGGCATTTTTTCCCCCTTTTTTTATGTAAACAGACGTCAGGAAGTCAGTTGAAGTGTGGTAGATATCTAGCAGGAGGCAGTGCTTGTCGTGATTGCTTTAATGGATATGGCATTTTTACTTGTCCTTGATTATTTGAGAATGAAGAAAGAGAGGTACACACTGCCACCCAGTGTAAGTGAAGGGGAAAATCCTCTTAGTAAAACCACATCGACCTTTTCATGCTTTCATTAGTGTTGAGTTGTCAGGGAATGAGCTAAAGACGTACGCCTTTGGGAGCAGATTTTGTAAAACTGTTGGATTCTGCAGGGGTAGAAATATGTTGATTAAAAGATGCATGGTGACGTAGACAGTGTAATCAAATCAGGAGGCTACTGAATATTCATAATGTCTTTTAAGGCACTCCAGAAGGATTGGAAATGAGTCACTGACATAGTAGTTATAGACATCCATATGGAAATGATGCAGCTGTTTATGTCACATAAGTATATATTTTATCATAAAGAACAGAAGATGCAATACAAAGAGATGCAAAAAAGAATGCACCCCTTGAACTAATAACGAAAAGCAAATGTTATGGTTGACTATAATCTAAGATTAAGTATTGGGTTAGAATGTAAAAATTTATGAACTACTGAGAAAATTAGTTTTACTCAAAAGGAAAGTTCATTTCTCTACTTCAAAACATTGTGTACACATCAATATAAATTCACTTTTCAGATTCCCTCTAGTGTACAAGTTCTAAATCTATTACATATATTTACATAAACCTATACACATACAAAGTACTGATACACATAAAGCAATTAGGTCTTTCATCACCAAAACGGATAAGCCCAGAAAGTCATTATACTAATCATTATAATTGTTTAAAATGTTCTACCTTTAAAATATAATTATTCACATCTGAAATGAGCACTTTTATCATGATAATAATTAAAGTAATTGGAACAACAAATTCTATGAAACGCAGGTCTCAATATTTTTGCCCCTGAAAATGTGAGTAATAACACATGTAAGCACATTTTGTCTCTGTAGTAGATAATTTACCAAAAAAACTGTAGTCCAGGGTTAGTGAATGGGATCATAAGACCCTCTGAGGCTTCAAAGTTCTCACACATTCAGAATATTTTTGAAATAAAAGCCTGTGGGGCCTTGGTAGAGCTTTCTGCTTCCCCTTTTGTTAATCATTAAATGCTGTCATGGGTGGACTTAGGTCTGGGTTGATTTTGCCAAGCATGTACCCTTTATATTTTTGCTGCAGAAATATTTTACAGTAAGAAAAGGTCAGCACATAAAAAATTTCTTATTTTCAGCCTGTTAGAACTTGGAACTGAGAGACCCAAGGGGATTATAGTCATTAGTGTCATTAAATACAAAGCATCTGTTCATCATATCTTTGGTGCCTGAGTTGAAAATGTCAGTAATAACACATTATGTAACAGGAAAAAAAAATAGGGGAGAAGGTTGAGTGACAAAAGGGTTGGTTGTCACGCTCATCATATCTCAACCAACAGGGGGCGTAGTCACAAAATATTGTTAGAGAAATGATCAGAATTGGGAACAGAGTAAATGTATACAGTCTTTGCTGGAATGTGACGCTTAACCTTGAGATGAGAAGATATGACTTTTTCATGTCAATTTGTAAATATTAAGCACTTCACAGTTTTTCCTCCAGGGTCTGAACTTAAATAGTTTTTTCCACACTTCTGTGGTGCCCAAAGCGCTTTACAAATCCTCGCATTCACCCATTCATACACACAGTCATACACCAGTGGACAGCTGCCGCCATGCAAGGCAGTGCCAGGCACCACTGGGAGGAATTTAGGGTTCAGTATCTTGCCCAAAAAACACTTTGACAGATGAACAGTTGGAGGCGGGATTCGAACCGTCGACCCTTAGATCATTGGACAACCCACTCTACCAACAGCAGTTGGTAGAGTGTACAGACCAGTTACACCATAGGTTTTAACAAAGTTGTTTCCATCAAAAAGTATGAAGGGAAACCTATTGCTTTAGTTGCCGTTTACTAGCCAGGTAGTTGCTGGATGGTTGCTAGCTTTGTTGCCAGCCAAAAGTTCCAGTTGGGGTTGGTTGTCACAAATGACAAACTCTAAATGGCTCTGGAGAGAGGTTTTTCCAGAGATAGAATTTGCTCCAGCTACCACAACAGACCATCCCACCCCAGCTGCCAAACCTAGTGCACCCCATCTATTCTGATTTTTCAGGTGTTTTAATGAAAATCTCAAAAGATATAATGTTTAAACCAAAATTTCACCTGTAAATTTAATTCTGAAAGTTGCCATAATGTTTTTATATTTTACCATTGAAATAATATAAAACAACTGACCCTATAGTGTGTGACAACCAACCCTATAGTGTGTGACAACCAACCCTACAATGGGGTTGGTTGTCACAGTGTGTCAGAGGGGCCCGCAGCACTGATAAAATAAGTTAAAAGAATGAAAGGGCTGCAGGATAGGGTTAGTGTTAGGGTTCAGGAGATATTCACACAAGAGTAAAAACTGTGACAACCAACCCCGTTCTCCCCCACTTGACCATCAGCATCAGATTTTTTTTGGAACCATACCAACCTTCATGTGACGCTTTTGCTTCAGGGTAAGTATGGGTTTAATGTCTCTCTCAAGAATTCTTTCCCCCAAAATGTTCTTTCCATGCAAATGTAATCAGCTGATTACCCTGGAGAACTGTACTTGTATATTTAAATTTAACATAAAAGTCTTCTTCCAGTGTCAAAAGTGTTTAGACAGTTTTTATTTTCATCAGTAATTCCAAAAACAGAACACAAAAGACATCTATAAATGTTAGATACATTCCAAAATATGGCTGGAGGCTCTCTATAGAGCTGACACAGGATGCTCAGGTGACCTTTAAGACATTGCTTTCTACCATGAGTTTCTACTTGCAAGTTCCACACATCACAAAACAATGGATTTATACATGTTACTTGACCTATAGTGGATTTGAGAGCTCCCTGAACCGATGTAAGTCTACAGGCTACATGATATTTCTGTTCAGTTTGTCCTCTTTGACATCAGCATCTGTAGTAATCAAGTCGACTGAACAGCTTGTGCCCTCAGTAAACTGATGAGCATCTGGGGGACATTGATCCTTGACGTGACACAGCTAAAATACTAATTTTCTCCTTTTCAGCTAAAGTTAGAGGCTACTGATCACGTTTTTTAGAAATGTACAGGGGTAAGTTTCCCTGAGGAACTCTCATTCGGTGAAATAAATATGTTTGCCTTCCTATCCAGACGCTGATGAGAAGACAGTCTTGGCTTCAGCTTTGAAAGGCTGGAAGCAGAGGGAGGATAGATTGCCCGGCTCTGTCAGGTGAAATGTTTTCTCCAAAACAGCCAGAAGGAGCTGTTTGGGAGCATTCACATTTTACAACATCAGTGTAATGTCTTCTAAGCTGACTGTGGATAAACAGAAGAAACACGTTTAATTTCAAGGTTGTATTAAAAGAAATATACTTCCTTTATGCCTCAGTTGAAGTGGTTTGTAAATCTTATAATTCCACTTTAAAAATGTCCTATTAAGCAACACATAATTTGTAAAAAAAATATCTATTTTCTAACTCTGAAAATGAGAACAGGGTATAAAGGGATATAGCGTGCAGAATGATTTAAGGCCCCTAGGCAGAACACCAGAGAAGCACTTTCTGAGTTCACACCTGGTACATTAACAATGATGTGTATTCACATGTCTATGTCTATTCAAATGTGTTCCTCTACTGTTTCTTGCATGTCCCTAATGTTTCTTATGCTCTAATGCTGCTTTGTGAATGGTCCCTGGGTACAGTGGTTCAATAGTTTTACTTGGACTGACACCAAAAAAAAAAAATGTCATGGTACTAAAATCATCCAAGAGCTGCAACATGGACGGATTGTTGACAGAATTTACCAAGACAGATCCTGATAATCACAGCATATGAAGAACATGTTAGCTAAACCAAATAAAGTCTGGAAGTGTGTGTGTGTACCTGTTTGTGAGGTAATCCTCAGAAAGCAGCCACACTGATCATGTCTATTTGTTTTATTTTTTTACTATATTTTGGAGTGTTTATATTTTTCAGGAGTGGCACATCATCTTCAACCAGAATTGGGCATATTTTCATTAAATGACAAAAACATTGCAACTCTGGAAAATATTTTGGCAATTTAGTCAGTGCCATTTATCAGCAGGAGAAGGAATAATGCTCCTTTTGTTGCCATTCATGGAGATGCTTTTGGAACGGGCCAAAGAGAAAATGTGCCAAAAGCATTCAGAAATGAACTCCTACAGGCAAAATCACTTTAAAGCTTCAGTAGACAATTGTTCTTGGCATCATTAGGCAAAAAAAAAAAAAAAAAAAATCCGCAATAAACCTACCACATGTTTTAATTTCAAGTGGTCAAGCCCTGCTGTTAGATTTTTGCACATTAGCTTGGCTTTTTTTTTTTTTTTTTTGTATCTTTGGGAGATTAAAAAAAAATGAATGAATGACTGACATGGCAGCTTTATTTTAGGTCATCATGGTGAATAGTGGGAAGCTTTAAGTAGTGACTGATCAGTGTAGCTGCCCTCTTCTACTTATACTGAACAATATGTGTTTGAAAGAAGTGGTACCCCCGGTATTGTTGTTATGCTCTTAAAAATTGCAAATTTCCACAAAGTATGGATTCATCAGTGTTGGCATTGTCATTTCAAAGATTAAACATTTAGCATTTAAGAGATAAGTCACACATGTCTTCCTAAAGATTTTCACATGTCTCCAATAAAAAAGGGTTTGGGCAAATGGCAGCTAGAAGAAAAACAGGCAGAAAAAAAAGTTCTTGTCAAGTTGATGCTGGTCGTTGCAGGTCCTGCACCCTGTCATCTAGCTCACTCTTGGAGGATTGTGATGACAGATGTGATGTTAATATTCCCAGAGAGACGCTACATCCACAGATGTGCCATCTCCCATCAGTGTGCCCCCTTGGTCTCCACGAAGGTACTTGCCGTTGGAGCCTTTAATGGCGACGCGTCCATGTTCCAGGAACTCAAGGAAGAAGTCCTCTGACTTATCTCCATCTGAACACACTAGGCCACTGCTGGAGACGTACCAGAACTTTCCATTCACACCTGCACAAAGATAAAAGGAGTTGTGTAGATCTTAGCCATGAGTTTGATCAAGTGATTTTATGCTAAAATATCAAAACATGATTATATAAGATCTACTTGTGTCTCTTTTGGTTTTCTGAAGATAATTACTGTCGTAGTTACTTATACAGTCAGGGAAAAAAATATTAGACTATCAAAAGTCATCATAAACAATGATTATGCAATCAAGTACTAATTTTATGTGTATCATGTGACTAAATCAAGACAGAAAAAAAAATGGAATTCCTAAAAGCACTGGTTTTGTCAGTACAATGCCAAAGATATTGGTGTAAGAACTTATATGATTTTGGTTATTATCAAGAAAACCATGGAAAATGGATAGATATCAGCACTTAAGAAGTTAAACTCTCATGAGCTATTTTTGTTGTTATCATTATATTTGTCCCAACACATGTAACTTTAGTTGTACCAGGTATTAAAATGAACAAGAAATTGAAGAAACTGTATATAAATTACAACTGATCATATAAAAGATTTATAAATTTTTCTACAAAAAAAACGAGTTGGAATGTAGCTGTAGTAAATGACATATTGCAAACATCAAGTACATATCAGTAATTTGGTTGAACCAAGCCTCACTTTTTTTTACCCTCTCCTATGATTCTCTACTTCTTACACATACAAATTCAATGCAGATGGGTTGAGTATCATTGTATTTTACAGAGAGCATTACATTGTGGGTTATAGCATTAATGTTTTTGGTTAGTTCAAGTTTAACCCATAAAGACCCAGAGCTACATTTGCAGCAATTTTGAAATATTTTTTTCTCTATATTTAACTTTTCTCAAATGATTTATCACCATTTATGTATATTATCCTCATATTTTGAATGTTTTTCAATGAAAATCATGTATTTTCCAAAATTTAATTTATTGATCATATAGATGTTAATAAAAGTTGATGGTTATTGTATCACAAACAGAGGAAAACTCATTAAAAACAGACTCTTCCAGCAACAATATCAATAATTGAACGTAAAATAACCTTGTCCATCCACTGCCATTTATCAAACTCCATGGGTTTTACTGGTGAATCAATGTTGTAGAAGTATTGAAGTGTTTCCATGGTAATTACAGAGCCTCTGAACATCCAAATCGGTCAAATGTGATGACCATAAAAAGATGACAAACTGCATTTTACAACAATTATTTACATGTATTGATAGGATTAGTGGATCAACAAGTATTAAACATTTTGCTTCTGGTTGCAGGTGGATGTTTGGGTCTTTATAGTTAATGACTCTACACTTGATTAATCCACTTAAACCTATTAAGCCCTGGGACATTTGTTTCCAATTGGGATCATTTCAATGTAACACAAACAATGGAGTAGCTGATAGCATTAGTTTCATTCATATATAATGTGCTGCACACTTTCAATACTCCTCAGCCAAATATAGCATTGTTGTAAAGACATGTCACCATTTGACCTTAAAAAAGTAAAGACGACCTATTTTCAATAGGCTTCTGATCAATTCCCAGATGCAATCACACTATAAATTTGGTAAAGATATCTCAGTGCATTCTTCAGATAATGCGACCATGTGTTTGAATGGACAGACAGACAAACAGACGATAAAATGATTACAATACCCCTCTGGCCAGAGTTGGCCGAGGGGTAAAAACTAAGTAATGATCAGAAACCGCAAAACTAAGACACAGACTCAGGTAGCATCTCAGCCTGTTAGACAGTTTTTAATATTTAACTATTTAAATGCTTGTTTTTTGGATTGTCTTCAGTTGTCTGACAATTGGATTTGTTAAGCTTTTTAGCTGATATTCTTTCAGTTCCACGCACATGTATATTGATAGTGTTGCATAGCGTTACCGTGACAACACAGACAGGACTGTACTGCCCCTGGTACTACCCTGCAGGCATGTGTTGCTACAGTTGCAAATTCACATCAAATAAAAATGAGGTCAGATCATGTCACAGTGTTGTTATGATAAAAACAACACAGATAACACATAACACAAACATCCGACAGAGTGAACTGTCAGTGAGAGGAAGGTGGTGAGTTACTTTCTGAGACCCATCTATGTGCACAAGTGTGTGGCTTTCATTTGTTTTATCTTCTGGTTGTGATTTAGATGTTCTTATCTTATGTGTCCAATTATTGTGTATGTATTTTATTAATTTTAGTATATATTATTCTTATTTTTCTAGTTTACCATACATTTTGCTCATATCTTTGTATAGTACTCTGTGTGTTTTAAATGTATATAAATAAACCTGGTATTGACCTTGAGTTTGCACAATGCTGTACAATGTTTTGTTAAGGAAAATGTTCTTATTATGAGTTATGCTGTGTACAATTCATCATTCTGCCTGTTTAGGCAGTCCTCTTTTTCTATTTCATAACATTTGTTTGCAGTATCATTGCTAGAACATTATTAAATGCAGCCTTATTGTGTGCTACCATAATGACAAGTAAAACATTTATTTGCCATGTACTCAATTTTTACCCTGATAGATAAGTTTTTAAAAAAGTGCTTTTTCACTTCTTGTATGGTTGTATTAAATCTCACTTGGGAAAAATATTTGTCCTTATGCCTAAGTATACTGCCTGTTTGTCCATAATTTGTCCATAATTTGTTCATATCCCAGCTCTATGCTCACTTCTTTAGCATTCTCTGTTCCTCTACAGCAGTAGAGAGGAGAACCATCTTAGAAATACAGTGAATTGATGCCATTTTTTTTGTCATTTACCAAGAGAGTCTTGTGTGCACATCACCAAACAGCTCACTTCCTGTCTACTGAATGTGATCAGAATTGTTGGGAACATTGTAGATATATAAATGTAGACTAATATAACCTGAATACAATGAGAATTAACTAATATGACTTTATTGTTTCTTTTGGTTTTGTGGGTTTTTTTTATGTGTAATTAACAGTATTTTATTATACATATCAGTAATTTTATTTCCCCGCTCATTTTTACCAGCTCCAGCCAACATTACAAGATTATTACAAGATTTTACTGAGACAAAAAAAGGCCTCAAGCAAACCCTATTTCTTCTTATCAGTGTGTCTTAGAAACATTACTAACATCAGCATGTTCAGGAAATACAGTTGCAGAAAAAAATATGAATCAGCCTATGTTTTCTTCACTTTCTTGTTCATTTTAATGCCCGGTACAACTAAAGGTACAGTTGTTTGGACAAATGTAATAAAAACAAACAAAAAAAAAAGCTCATAAAAGTTTAATTTTAGAGCTGATATCTATCCATTTTCAGTGGGTTTTTTTTGATAACAGTCAAAATCACACAAGTTCTTACATCAATATCTATGACATTGTACTGAAAAAACAGTGCTTTTAGACATTCCATGTTTTCTTTTCTGTTTTAGTCATTTGATACACACAGGCGTTAGTACTTGATTGTATAACCATTGTTTTTGATGACTGTTGATGGTCTAATAATTTTTTCTACAACTGCATGTGGAAAAAAATCTGGTGATTATTTCTTGTGTGATTTTGGGGCAAAAAAATTAGTTGAAACCTGCAAAGGGGAACCGTCAAGGCCTTCTACACCTTCAGAGAAGTCCTGAGAAATTTCAGGATTAAATTACATGAATATTAACTAAATAATTATTATAAAATTTCTATTTAATTTTATTTAATACACTTGATTTAATTTTTTTTTCCCTTGTATACATTCTAAAGTTAAACCTACTGTCAACTTCACATCAGTAATGAAAGGGTTACTGTCCTGGAACATGTTATCCAATCAGAATCACCAGTATCTATGTAGACCTAGGACTGCATGCAGGACTTTATGAACACCAGACTGTGTGTTTTGTTTCAGACTGACAGGTAAATTGACCAATCATGGTTTGATTTTGAGTGGGTGGGACAAAAAAATACGACCACAGGACTTCTGGAAGACTCTCTCCCAACAGCAGCTACTGCACTGCATATGCTCAGCAGAACTGAGAATTCAAGTCAAGGAGAAAGAGGAAAAAGACGGAAAAAGAGAGTGATGTGGCTATTTTACTACTGTCGCCTTTCTCAAAGTGACTATTCACTGAAAAACTTGAAATAATACAAAAACAGAGGGTCAACCTCAGAACTGGACTGGAAGGAAAAGGAAAATACAGTGGAAATGTGTTTGAAAAATAAAAATGATTAGGGGTATTGATGGATGATGGATTGTAAAAAAAACACAGGTGAACTGTTGGAGTTCTCTTTTTACAAGTCTTCCACCTGGTTTGACACTGATGTCAATAGAAAGAGGACTTTTGGAATTCAGGTTTAAAGACTAATGTTCTGATGCTGCCTGACACTGGCATCCTCTTCAGACTGATGGATGGACTTTGTCTTAAGGTAGGTCTATAAAACAGCTGGATTATTATTACTACGCTGCTGGGGCATCCACTGTTTTGGTGACTGTCTTGTATTTGACATCGATATTTAATGAAATGATCATTGTGCCATGTAATTGCACCGCGCATAATTATGTGCAGTCTGTCCTTCTTCCTCCATTTATCCCAGTCTGGGTCCGGGGATAACAGCCCTCTTCCCAGTCACTGCCGGATAACTGCCCTCTCCCTCTCCCTGGTCCTTTGGGGTAATCCCATCCCCAGGCTAGGCCAGCCAAGAGATTAATCCCTCTGGTGTGTCCAGGACGCATGGCAGCGCAAGGCGCATGGCGACACACAGCGTAATAATTGTTAAAAAAAAACTCTTTATTAATACAGTAATTCTTATTTTGCATGTGTAGTTCTTTGGACTCTTCTTACCAGCCTTGTGTAACCTTTGGTGTACTGTGCATTTAAATGGAATTTTAGTTTGAATTTATGTGTCTCAGTCAGTGTGTGTGTGTGTGTCACTGATGCGCAGTGGTTTCATATCTCTAGCTTTGAATAATTCATTGGTCTCCCCGTAACAGAAGTACTGATATTCCAGATGTTGGCCTTGGAGGAGGCTTATAGTTTATATTTATACCTAAATGACCTCCAGTTTTGGCGTAGTTTATCTTGAGCTGGTTGTTTGTTGAGGAGAATTGAGGATTACAGCTGTTGAGCGTATTCAGTTCATCGTACTGCTGTTTGTTTGCTTTTTGTTTGTTTGTTTGTTTTTTGGGGGGGTCATCACTACTAAAGACGTCTTTTTTTGTTGGTGAAGTCCCACCAAAAAAGTTCGCGGATTACCACTGGAAACCTGTAAGTCACATTCACTTGGGAATGAATGGGAAGGATATAACACTAATCCTCTAAAGGGGCGTGACATCATTCAACATCACCCCACTCATTTTTAAGTATCTTTGCCAACATAAACAACAATCGATAAGAAAAACTTCTCAAATATATTAAAAGTTAAATATCAAAACAAACACTGACTTTTTATGTGATAGGCGCCATCATTGAAGATCAATGAGAAGATGTCATAGACTGATCGATTAGCATCCAAAGTGTTGGAGTTCTTGTGGTGGCACACAAAACCATTCTCTCCACGAAGAATCAGCATCGGACGGTTGATGAGTTTCATCAGAAATAATTCATCATCACCTGCAGTAAAGGAAAAGTGGCTTTAAAAAAATATCCGTCTTGTATCTGTTCACTGTCTAGCTGTGATGGTATTTCCAACTGAACACCACATTGAATTTCAAGTACATGCACTTACCCACAGTATCACTGACTGCTGAGAGCTGGCCATTCTTCTTTGTACACACATACTTCCCATTACTTGCTTTGAGTGCCACCCTCTGTCCTTGCCATTCAATGTCAAACATAGTGTTGACCTCTCTAGGATAAAACAAATAGAAATGGGCAGATGGATGATGAGATAAGAGGCAGTGGAAGCACATGAAAGCTCCTCTTGGAAATCTATCAGAGCTACTTACACCTCTGTAGCAGTGGATTGGATCTCTCCATGAGTCACTAGAGTCCAGTAGGATCCGCCATTGGTCCTGAACATAGGCTTCTTGCTCTCTTTGTCAATTTCCATCTGGAAGGTCTCCATGTCCGTCTCCACATCCTGATTGGCTGAAATACTCACCCCTTGCAAGAGGCGAATGAAAGACAGATTTAGTACTCAAAACTCTCTCTCTCAGGGTTCTCACAGGTTTCTACAAGTTAAATTTAAGATTCTTTAAGACCTTTTGAAGACAGCTTATCACAGAATTTAATGCCCATTTCATAGCCTATTTAATGGCCACACTGGAAAAAAATTGCGACTCCTAGAAATTAGGAAAATGTTTTTATTTACTTAAGCAGAGATTGAATTTTACATACATATTGTATACAGAACTGAATGTTCTGTGATCATTTCATACTGGGGGATGCAAAGTTAGCAAGAATTGGTTCCTAATTTAAATTGGAACAGGTGGAACTGAGTCGACTAATGTTACTTTCTCTCTAGTTGGACATTTAACAGACACATTTAGATGCAATACAGTTATCAAGTTCATGATGACATAAGACCTACCATATCAAATTTAATACCTTTTAAGGACTTTTTTAAGGTATCAAATGCATATTTATAAATTCAATACTTTGAAGACTTTTGAAGGCCCTGTGGTAACCCTGCTGTGTACCACTGGCATCAATTAGAATCTCTTTATAGAACTTTAGAATGTTTAGACATTTGTGTGCATAATGTTTATCTGGCATTTAATTACAACCATGCCATCTCTTCACACAACACTGATTCAAAGTTACTGTCCCCTAATATAGGCAGCAGGCATTAAGTCACAGCATTTTAATAAAACATCTCTGTTTTTTATCTGTCACATTAATTCCACCTACACTAAAGAAGTCTGGTTTGCTGCAACAATTTACTTGAGTTCATGTGACATAAGTGGCAATGTTGCTATCTGATAAGTGTATTGTGCTTTGGATTAGTATTGAATAAAGGCACCTGTTGGACCTTTAAAATGTGATCTAATCCACAAATGCATCACCAAGTGCTACCTGCTAATATAAACATGAACTGTGTAAAACCGGTTGCTCATACTGATAAAACCCCTCTGCTGTTCTTTGCTTTTAGCGTCCTTTAGTTAGTTATCCTCCTAAACATCATAAATGAGCCTAAATTGTGCTCATTTTCTCTCTTTGTCCATTCCGGTGTTTTCCATACCTGAGTGCCTCTCCTGTAGTCGATCTTATGTTACTTAATCCACCAGTATTAACTCCGTCTGGTGGAGTGTGTCAGGTGGTGGTGAATACACAGACACATATATCTGAACCGTGCCTACTGGAGTTCAAATTAGATGCCACAGAAATATCCTTCAACCTTTCTCTTAAGCCTGTTACAACCCTAATCCCCCACAGTCACCCCTCCACCCTTCCTGTTCATGCGGCTGCTGTAATTCCCTGAGTGGTGAAATGCAAATCTGCACTGCAGGACCCACTAAGCAGCTTTCAGTCCCTTGCACCTTAAAAAAAATGGAACCACCACCAGCCAGACACTACTGTCAGAAATTAAATTCTTTGGGTCATATTATGGTACCTACTGGCCTGAAAGTGACCTTTTATAATACATCTTTTATTCATACATAGCCATTTGTCATATTGTAATACATTGCTTGTGAGTTTCATTGCCAGCTTTATAGCTTTACAAGTACATAACTAATGTTACCTTCCCTCCATAAGATGAAAATTTACAGCTTTTAAGCACCAACACAGTATGCTTCTCTATTATATACTCCTTAATAATTATGAGGGCCAGAGCAGAAGATTATAGGCTGAAGAAAGATCTTCTCACTTATTATTCAAGTCAGCTGTGTTTTTTTTTTTTTTAAACACATATATAGCCACATATACTGAAGAGTTTTCTCAGGGACGGTGGTAAAGAGCTTGTAACTACAAGGCTTAAAGGCCATTTGTGGCAATTGACACCCGTGGGGCTCAGACCTGCCCCAAAGTCATTTGCACGCAGCTTAATCTTCAATGGACACACAGTGGAAATGACAAAGCCCATTACCACAAATACCTCCTCAGTGTGTCTGTCAACCCTAATGGCTTCTGCATGTAGTCCAGAAAGTGAGGGCTGTTCTTCCCTTTCCATCTCACAGGTACATTTTAAATGTACTGTGTAATAAATCTTGGCATGTAAGGTCCATTTTGTATCACTATAATAGCAGTTCTTAGCCTGGCTCTATTTATGTGTAAACACTCCACTCAAAAACACAGTCTATTCTATTTTCTAAAAGTACAATGTGTCATGTTGTTTCATTAATTGACTAAGGCTAAGGCTAACCCAATAATGCACTTGGATTTTTAGTACCTGTATAAGGGCTTGAAAACAGCATTAGCACTTGCTGTGTCTCATTTATGGAGATGCAATGCAGATTTACAATCATTTTCTTCATTGTTGAGTAATCAGCAACTCAAATAGAAGCCCCGTTGCCTTCATGTTCATTCTTCATGCAATAGCTTCTCTGCTTCACTTTAAATGGTTACATGTTTTGTTTAGATATTTGCAAATAATCAAATCTTATTCTTTTTCTTTACTACTGTGGCATTTAGCAGGAAAATTGTTTTAAAGCTTTGCAGTGTATTTGCCAGTCAACTGAGAACATGATAGCAGTGCTCAGATTCACCATCTAGACAGAACCAGATCATTTCAGTCATATCAACCTCACATTAAGGACAGTTTGAGCTGATTACCTTGTTTGACTGAGACAAATCTTTTATTGGCAGCTTGAAAAACTACTTGTGGGTGACTCTCCTCAAGATCAAACAGCTCATCTTTTCCAGGTTTGGAGCATCGGCCAGACCGCAGTGTACCTGTAGGACCTACTGGGGTCAGATACTTCCCATCACAGTCCTTAAAGGCCAGCTTGCCAGATTTCAGCTCCAGTGTAAAACTAGTAGTGTTGCTGTGCTCTTTCACCAGTTTTCCATCATTGCTGAGGAAACGGCTATCGCAGGTCTTCAGGCTGTACTTGCCATCAATATACACCAAGGTGACCAGAGAGTCCACTCCCCAGGGGATGTTGCTGTCCACTGAGATCTCTTCCTCTGTAGCGGACAGATGGGCATAACGTTTACGTGCCACGCTGAGCAGGCTGGCCTGTGGGTGTAGAGCCAAATGGACAGCCCACAGCTCTGGCTCCCCAATGGCCTGGGCAAAGCAGGAAAGGTAGTCAGCTGAGCCACCAAAGTAACGCAGGTAAGGCTCTGATTGAAGCGCCCAACGACCATCCGACTGGGCCACAATAAGGAATCGACACTCAGGGTCCGGCTTCTCTGCTCCACATGTGATCTTCCCGTCTTTGTCAGAGGCCAGATACCGTCCCAGGTGACTGCGGAGGAACACCACCTGGCCATCTTGGTCTTCTTGCTCCAACGTCCAGATCTGCTTCTTCTTCATGCTAATACCAGAGGCATTCACCTTGAAGCCAAAGGCCTCGGCTGTCAGGTAGCGGTTCTCATAGTTGATGAGGCCAAATTGCAGCTTCAAGGCCTTGTTAATTCCGTTTGTGGGCATGCTTTACCAGGCCACACGTTAGGATTGTAATTAAAAAGGTTTAGGACTCACAAAGGAAAGGGTAATCGGGTAAAGCAGGCATGAGACTGAGAAGAAAAAATAAAATGCTCGCCTTCTTCTCTTTTGTCTCTCAAGCCGTAAATTAGCTCCACTTATCTCCCTTGATGGATTGTTTAATGTTCCTTCTGTCTCCTGTCACTTTCTCTGTCTCTCCCCAGAGGGCTTGCACAGGCACATGCTCACTGTTCCTTAATGAGTTAGGATTAGATTCAGCAGGACACAGCACCTCAATCCAAGAAGCCGTTGACGTCACATGTCAGTGCACCAACCACAAATCTCCCCTCCTCCCTCACCTTACTCAGTGCAGTTTCATTCTCTCTCTGTCTTCCATATCTTATACTACTCTCACCTCTTCCTATTCACCTCTGCCCTCGTCTTCCCTCTGTGTAACTCACACTGACACACTCATTTGTCAACCTGACTCCCTATTGGTTCTCACTCACATATTTAGGCCTATATGCTTGTAGCCACACCATCCAACTATAGGATTATCCTGGCTTTGATCTGCTGGACAGCCACTGCCGAACTGGAAAATGTCCAGAGTTTAACAGTGCTTTTGGTTACTGCCCACTGCATCTCTCTCTCCCTCCTTTGTTTCGTTGTGCTTTTCATGGGTCACAGTTTAAGTTCACTTGAGTACAACTCATGTTGTTTCTACTAATAGAAGATTTAAAGAACTTAAAGAACTTTGTTGAGATTAAACTGAACCAGAGTAAATGTACATGGTTCACTAATTTAAGGGAATATCCTTAATTCTCAAAGCTTTACAAAGGTTTCTTTATCAAAGGTATTAGCCCAGTTTTACTGTGTGTATGCCCACAACATCTATACCATAGCAACATTGAGGTTACTGGAACTTTTAGACATATAGCCAAGGCTTAGCTCAGAAGAATTTGAATCCTTCACATTTGCATGTGAAATTAATTTGCATTCTCTTTACTTCAGCATTGGATGAGTCTCAGCCTCTCTTTATAATCCTCTCAGATGTTTCTCTGTTATTCTGTCAGTCATTTGACAATAGAGGACATGACTTCATGCTCAGTGACCTTTGTCACAGTGCATGCCAAGATTTTTTTAGGAGCATTACCATGCTTTCTCTCTAAGGTTGTGGGTAATATTTGGTGAGAATGCAAAGGAAAGCTGTCTGTTGTAAAAAAAAAAAAAAAAAAAAAGTCAGTGTTTTTAGGTGTACTCAATGGAAAATTGCTTAGGCAGTTATTTGAGGTTAATAATCTTTAATGTCAAGTTGCTCCTCATCTATTAGCTTTGAAAATTGAAAACATGTAGGGGGGTCGGCATGACAACCTAAGGACAAGGGTTAGTAGTATCTCCAAGCCAAAGGTTGTAATTGGCTGATCATGTGCTAGAGTATAAATATATATATATATATATAAAAAAAAAAAAAAAAAAAATCGTTCTCTCGCCCACCTGGGCGGTGTCTCCTACAGACACGGGTCC
>JAPTGZ010000027.1:22907350-22919928 GCA_029814645.1 Fowleria isostigma | reverse complement strand
GTGTGTGTGTGTGTGTGTGTGTGTGTGTGTGTGTGTGTGTGTGTGTGTGTGTGTGTGTGTGTGTGTGTGTTAGAGAAGCTTCTTCAAAATGGGAATAGGGGCTGCATTGAAAGACAACAGTGATTTTGGAGTCTGGCTCAAACCAGGAGCTAAGTGTAAGTGGAAGCTAATGTGTTTTTCCTCTCTGAGTACCGCAGTCCACTGAAGTTAATTACAGTTGCTTTAGAAATGCATAATAGACACAACTACAAACATAATTTCTAAAAAGTTGTGGCATTTTCTAAAATGCAGAAAAAACTAAAATGTTTGATTTGATAGTTTGTCAGACACTATCTAACACTGAGAAAAGATTTCCACTATTTTCTGCAACTCTGTTGGATTTTGTAGTTTGCAACAAAATCAAAAAAGTTTGGACGAACAAAATATGTACAAATAACATTTTATAATTGTCAGTTATTCGGTATTGGGTGAAGAGATCATGATTAGGCATACATGCAGCATCCATCAGAGGTTTAGTCTTTGCAGTGATGGATTTTGTCTAAACACTTGGTGCCAAATTTTATGAGAGAACAGTCAATTACTTCCAAAAAACTGCACAACTTTGTAGCTTTCATCAGAACATTATCTCAGTTTATAAAAGCCAATGGCATAAACAGATGAATGTGCATGACTTTTAAGACCTCAGTCACTATTTTAGTTTATTTTTGTTTATTAAGTTTATTTTGAGCTTATGCACTTCATGTACAGTGGCAATTCATATACATGCACAATAATCAATACTGTTCATATACATTTTATACATGTGTACAGTTAAATATAGAAGGATTGAAGAAAAAAAAGACATAAAAATAAAAAGAGAAGAAGAGCATGCTATATGCACAAGTCTGCCACAAGATTCATAGAAGAATCTGTGTATAAAGTTATATATCCAGAACTGTACATGAAGAATATGCATATGAAAAAATATGTACAAAAACAGACAAGTAGACTTTAAAATCTTGAATATAAACTATACCTAGTGAAATATCCAGGAAGGTTACTAGAGTAGAAATACATAGAAACTGTACATGTAACATATACCTAAGGCACCTGCACAGAGAAGTATCCATAGCGAATGCGAATAGAAATAGCAATTCCACTGCAGAACGTTAACGCTATTGTATGAGTAACCTTCATGCTTCTGTGATGAATATACCTACATGAGCTCAGGAGCACTGCGGGAAACCCTTGTCACTTCCCGTAATTTGCTGCTGCATAAAGAAATGCAACCTGAAACTGTACTTCTTAAGGAGGAGGCCATATATCAATTCTGTGCAGAAACTGTGCCGAGTCCACTGAGCCTGAACTCACCTCAGATGGACTGAGAGACAGTGGAAATGTGTGCTGTGGTCAGACCAGACCTAGTTTCAGCTTATTTTGGACAATCTGGATGCTGTATTTCATGAGGCAAAATGAAAAACAGATGTGTCCGTGACTTGGCTGACCAGTGTATAATATGTGTAAAAGTAGACTCAAGGCATAACTCGGAACTGTAGACGGACACACGCTTCCATTCACTGGACATCATTTTTACATGAAATCTGAGGTTATTTCAGCGAGACAATGTCAGACTTCATTCTGCATCGGTTCTAACAGTGGCTGGCTTCATAGTGCATTTTTCTGACTGTCCTGTCTGCATTTATGTCCAAATAAAAATGTATGATGATCAGGGAGAGGAGACTCCTGAGCAGTCTTATAAACAGCACGTATTGTAGACAGCAAGAATGGGCAAAAACTGCACTGCAAAAGTACAAGAATACAAACATAAATGATAACAAACTACTGAAAAGAATACAACACAGTGGTGAAAATGGGTCTGTCTCAACATTTTTGTGTGTGCTGCAAACATAAGTTAGTCTGACAAACTGCACTTAGGTTGAGGAACACTGAAAATCTTTTCTCCTGACTTTTGTTAATTTTTAAACAAATCAAGGAATCACAGACTTAAGTTTTACTGCATGTGTAAGGTTCAAAGGTTAGTTTAATTCATTCAGTTCATGTATTTAATATTTGTATACTCTACACTGCAAAAATGCCAGTGTTAATTTAACACCCACAGTGTTGAAATTAATACTGGCAAAGTGTCTATATGTGTCTACACCATGCAGTGTTAAGATAACACTTTTGAAAATGTTAAAAGATTAACACCTAGTTTTAGTTGGTTCAACACTCTTCCTTGTTAAAAAGTACCACCACACAACATTTTGCAATTTTGTATTGACACTACACTAGTGTTGGTGTTGAGATTCAGTGTCAAAAGTAATGCTTTTCTCCCAACACCAACACTAGTGTGGTGTGAATATAACACTGTGAATACAACACTGGAAAGTGTTGTGTGGTGTTACTTTTTAAATGATGAAGAGTGTTGAACCAACTAAAACTGTGTTAATCTTTTAACATTTTCAGTAGTGTTACCTTGACGCTGTACAGTTGGACACATGTAGACACTGTGGCATCTTTACGGTGTAAATCCTTAGAAATTCTCAACCCGTCCCTTCTGCTTCCTTACTGTAAGTTTCCCAGATCAATCAGTCTCCACAGGTGTGTTGAATCTCTTCCATCTTCAAGTGGCCATTGAAACATTATGAGTCAAAATGGTCTTGCTCATTCTGGTGTGGGTTTGGAACCGTTATGTGAGGGCGTGGCTTGATCTACCCCAACCAGGGTTAAATTAACATCAATGCTAAAAACACATCAGTTAAAAACACTCTGGTTTGAAACTTTCATTTGCCAAAGGTAACACAGGTGGTGTTATTTGATAGCGATGTGGTGTTAATACAACACCAACACTCTATTTAACACTGTCCCTGAAATGTTAACGCTCCTATATTCACTGTGTAGTTAATTTATAAAGTATCTGAATTCTAGACTTCATATTTAAACAGCTAAGTTTTATATATTTACAGTTTCAGTGCTGATGTGGTCTTGAGATTCACTCTGATGTTGTTTTGTGGACTGGTTATGTAATTATTCCTGATTGGATATAAAAACCTCTTGGAGTCAGGATGACTGGGGGGGGGCGACAACTTGGTATGAAGTGTATTGTGTGAACTGGGATGGTAAAGTTTGAATGATCTGGAAAGTGAATTCGTCACCTTTTTTGCTTAGTCTTTGTATCAAGGATAACTTTCTAAAAAAGAATAAAGCATAACTCACCCTCTCTTACTGAAGCCACACATGTAAGAGTGAACTTGATAAACATTTGGAGAAAGGACACATATGTGAGCGCTTGAGTTTGTTTGAGCTCAAGGTGGAAATAAAATCCCTCTATCAAACTAACTCTACCTGCAAACCTAAAAAAAACTCTCAAGAGCTTCTGTACCCTGGCTTATACAAGCAGTAGCTGTACCCCTGAGATGAATCAAGGTAGTATATCAATGAATCAAATAAACCCCTTCAAAATACTTACTATATATATTCATAGTATGTACCTGTAAGGACATTTTAATAAGACAGGTGACAAATTAAAAGAAAAACTTCAATAAACAAGTGGAGAAACTGATGCACCTCCATCTGAGCAGGTGCATTCAGTCATGCTCTGTAGCATGTCTAAAAAAATTATACATGGAAATGATACATGATAGTGATTTAAAAGATGACAAGAGGGAAACATCTAACTGACATGGGAAGAGGATTTATTATGGCATGGATGGCAAGGGTTCCAGACACTAAGACCACTCAGCTGGCTGGTATTTCAAAAGACACATGCATTTAGATCCATGGGAAAGGCATCAGGAAATAGGCTCGGAAATTGTGGTCGACAGCACACATCTGATGACCGTGATGCTTGTGCATTAGTGCGATGCGTAAGAAAAAAACAGAGGAGTAACTTTTCCTCAGGCGACTGAGAATGTCAATGCAAGACGTGATCAGACTGCATCAGCAAGTAAAGTCAGTCAACAGTTACATAGGGAGGGGTATTACAGTAGGGCCGCGGTGCATAAACCCCTCATTACAAAGATGAATGCACTTTGGAGCATTCAGTGGTGCAAGAAACACTGGCACTGGTTTACAGAGATGTGGGGAAAAAACTGTATGGTCAGATGAGTCATCTAACATATTCTTGACAGCGGGCAAATGAACGGGTGTAGTTCTGAATGCAGTGGAGGCTCCATTGTTTCTCAGTTCAAGGTTTGGAAATCAGAGCAGCTTTTCTGAGTGATTATCGGCAATGAAACATTTTTGTCCAAATGAAAATGGTCTGTTCCAGGATGACAATGTGGGTCATTAAATGGCTTAGAATGTAATATGAAGCAGATGTTATGGCCTTCACAGTCACTGTATCTGAAAGAACTGAACACCTGTTGGACTGATGTTACCTACATTTATCATCAAAACACCAAATACTTGAATATTTTGGAAGAACAGAGCTCAGCCTTGCTAAATCAATGCCAAGGTGCAGTGGTGGTGTTGTACAGTTGTCTAACACTTTTACAAAGACATTTACTTAACCTTCCTCTTGTGTTCTTTTTCTGTTACCATCTCTTACAGTTATGCTTATAAGTTTACATACTCTAGCAGAATATTTGTTTTTTTGGCCATTCTTCAAAGAATATGAATGATAATACAAAAAGTTTTTTTTGTTTTTTTTTACTCATGGTTAGGGGTTTGGTGAAGCCATTTATCATCAAATAATGGATTTGGATAGTTTCTGTTGTTATTACTGTTTAAAAAGAACAAACACATTTTTTTGATGATGAATGGCTTCACCTAATCCCTAATCATGAGTGGAAAAAAGAGTTTTTGTATTAGCATTTATATTCTTTGAAAAATGGCCAAAAAAACCCACAAATTCTGCTAGAGTCTGTAAACAACTGCACACAACTGTATGTTAACGGGTCAGTACTGACATGTCTTAAATCAGTTGTAAAATACAGTAAAAACAATTATCTATCATCCAATTTGTTTCTCAACTCTTACTTACCTTATAAAACTTCCCTATCCGTGAAAATATTGGTTTTAATGATTTTGATGTGGGTTTTTTCTGGTCAACATACCCCTCCCTCATTGTGACCTCTACAGTCACCAACTCTGGATGAACTGACCTCACATGTCTGGACATGCCCGTCTGTGCTTGTTTTGTTTTAGTGCAGGTATAACAAGGCTAAATGAGCCTAAAGCTCTGACGGTGTACTTATTAACATTAACATTTTTTAAAATTAGCATTATATTATTTACCTTTATCATTTGTAAATAGTGTGTATTATGTGTAGGTGAGTGAGTGAGTGAGTGAGTGAATGAATGTTTTATACTATATAAATGCACTGCAGTAATTATGGACAATTTAATTGTTGTTTTATGTAGATTAGTGGGTTTTTTTTTCTGTCTTCTTTTCTCTTTTTCTTTTTTTTTTTTCAACTATATATGTTAATGTAATGTATTGTAATGTACTGTAGTGCTGTAGAAAAGCCCAACCAGGGACAGGAATTGAAAATCTGCACTAGTTATAAGCTGTATTTGCATCACATCAGCTGCAAGCCTGTAACTATGTTTGACTGCATTGTCCCTGACAAATAAATAAATAAATAAAAAATATGACTTCAGTTTTGGCTCTAATTATTGCTTTATAATTTTATTTTTATGACTGGGCAAAACTGACCCTAACAATGCAAACCTCATAGTTTCAACCAGAGCGTTGTATAATATAGTGGGGGGGGGGGAAATAAATAAATAAATAAAAAATTATATATATGTGTGTGTGAGTGTGTGTGTATAATTTTATTTTATTTTAAATAGAAGTTTCTGACAAAGTCAAAAAGTCTTGCTAGAGTAAAAAAACCAACTTTATTTTGTTCTTTTATGCATTTAAATCTAAAAATGAGTCTGTGTTGACCCTCACACAAAAGGAAGGGTAGACTTTTTTTTCTTTGCTTGGTTGAATGTCTTCATGTCCAGTAGATGGTAGTGTTGACCATATATTGGAGCTTCTCCTTACTAGGTTATCCTGGTTTATTTAATGGGAAATCTTTCAAGCTTCCAAGTAGAACGGATTGGGCACAGAAAGGGAACACTGAATTAATTCATGACATAGTTTTTCAGTCGATCAGAATGTCAACATTTTATTACTTAAGCAACTTTTACACCTGTAAGTATAAGCTAAGAGGCAATTAAACAATTACCTCAGAACCTGTGGGCAGAACTAAAGGGATTGTTGTTGAATGTACTTTAACTGATATGTTTTCAGTGTATAATGATGAGCTCATATTTCTCTAATGAGACAGTCTTTTTCCTGTCCTTCAAACACCACTTAAATGCCACTTAAACTAGTGTTCCCCAACAATCTGGGAATCTCCTGAGCCATAAGTCACTATGGTGGTCCAGTGACAAACCCAAACTGTGAACTAAATGGCTCCAGTTTATCTGCCTTTATGTCTTTCCTTGTTTATCGTTGTGTCTTTTTACTGTTCTCCTTCACTCTCTGCTCTCCCTCTCTCTCTGTCCTTGTTCCATATTCTCTGTTGGGGACTGGTTAAAAGCAAATCAAAAAGAATAATAAAACCATTTGCTCTTAGAGCTCAAAGAAAATTACTGAATGGGGGGAAAAGAAAACGAAAGAGTGACAGAGTTTTTTTTTTTTCCCTTCACACATGCACATGAACATGTGCACATTTTGTATACCTGCACTCACACACAGATCAAATGGTGAGCTAAGGTCTCCCCCTAGGGCATGAACATGGATTAATGTGCTCAGCGCGATTATTTCATTTATAACTGTCCTGGACCTTTTCAGATAAGACCATTTTTCAGGTTGCCATCCATTAGCACCTAAGACTGCATCTATTAGCCTGCCAAGCACTCAGAGCTCCATTTAAAGGGCCAGCAGCCTCCCTGTTTAGCTTAGAAACCAAAGTAAAGCATTGGAAAGCGCTTTTACAGAGGAGTCGAGCCCATATAACCTCCAAAATCACACTATAGTTAACATACTACATCGTATCACAGTAAAATGGCAATAAAAACTGATGTGGGAAACCAGTTTAGGCGGGATCAGTTTCTGTTAAATTCAGAACTGTGTCCACCATGCATATACAGCAGGATTCAAACATCGCAGTTTTCGCTTTTGGGATGTCCTTGAGTTTGCTGAAGGTATCAAAATCATAACTGTATAACGACACCCCTGCTGCTTATGTTCTATATCCAGTACAAAGGTTCACAAATGTCTGAAGCCCCAGTGGGACCCCCCTTTTGCACCCTCTAAAACCAGTAGAGGAAAACGCTCTGTGAGACATGCAGTAAAAGTAAAATGTAAAATGGCTACCTTGGCTGGGATTCTCCTTCCTCAGCAGCTTGGTAATCACTGACCCCATTAATCCAGGTGTTCATTCATCTACAGGACGGTCCTCCCACAAGCCTTTAACAGCTCACCCCACTGTGTTTGCCCAGCCCCGGCCCAGCCCAGCCCAGGCCTTCTCACTACTGCTTTACCCAGTAAAATGGGGGGGGGCTACCAATGACCTAAGTATGGGCAGCCATATAAATGAGCTTTGGTAAATGTCAAGCCTTTTAATACGCAACTGTAATGCCACATTTGTTTTGCAGGCTGTCATTTGTTTTTAGAGTGAGCCAAACTTGTTAAACCATTCTATTCCTTCTTCTCTTTTTAGTACAAGTGCAGACAGAGATCTGGCCGTTCAAAGAGAGAAACTGATATAATTTAATTAGAGGTTGCATTGCTGTCAGTGCAATATATTCTTAGAGGATATAAGATCCCCCTGCTCTCAAGGAAAGCAGCTTGCATTAAAAGCAGTTTTTCATTGATTGAGCTGCAGACAGGTGGGCGCTGCGTTGAGCTGTGTGCAGACTGGACAGTGTGAGCTTTAAGGGACAGGAGTGTGTACATATTAATGCCATGCTCTGCTCAATGGCTTTGACAGGAGGCCTAATATGAGACCTCAGCTTCCCTGGCTCTTTCATATGAAGTGAATGACCATGTGAGCTGCAATGACAGGTAAGCATGTCTGTTGGTGAGAAAACGTGTGTGTGTGTGTGTGTGTGTGTGTGTGTGTGTGTCCAAGCTAATACCCACGAGGATGTGAGCCTGCATGCGTAGCAAGCCCTGGCTGTCCTTGTGTGTGTGTGTGTGTATGTGTGTGTTTTCTTTGTGCCGGTGCATGAATGTGCATGCATACATGCTAATTTATGTGCAAACACATGTTTCAGGGTCTCTGCATGTAGGTCTTGTGTTTACTCCAAGGTTTATATACAAGTCCCGCCATCCTGAAAGAATCAGACATGCATTGAATTGCATTTCTCCTCCCTCGCTTTTTACTGCATTCCCACACGTAGAGACTGGAAAACAGATTGATTTACACACAAGTGAATAAATACAGTGAGCTGGTGATACAGTCTGTTCACTTTACAGTCTACCCACCTTACCCCTTTACAGTTGTGGGAAAAATTATTAGACCACCCCATTTTTTCTTCAGTTTCTTGTTTATTTTAATGCCTGGTACAACTAAAGGTACATTTGTTTGGACAAATATAATGATAACAATGAAAATAGCTCAGAAGAGTTACATTTAAGAGCTGATATCTAGCCATTTCCCATAGTTTTTTTATATTAACCAAAATGTCATAAGTTCTTACATCAATATCTATGGCATTGTACTGACAAAAACAGTGCTTATATTCATTCCATGCTTTCTTTTCTGCCTGTTTTAGTCACATGATACACACAGAAATTAGTACCTGATTGCATAAGCATTGTTTTTGATGACTTTCAGTGGTCTAATCTGGAGCTTAGAAACAGATTTTTAAATACAGTCATATATGATATCTATGGGGTACAGAGAGGTAACATGACTTATGTAAATTCTAATTAAATTTAAAATTAAACGTCTATGGCAGTTCCTTGAGGCAACAGGTGTGGTCGGTTCGACAGTTAATGAAACTGGCTGGAGGACAGCAGTTTAGACCAGCCTTTAGAACAGAGGGGACAATGTGTGGAAGACGAGGGAGGGATAAAGAAAAGATTGGGAGCCCTTATTATGTAGTGTGAACTCAGCCAAGTTGTATATCCAGTGTCTGTCTCCGTAAGCCCTGAGCACTTGCTATGTGTTCATCCACACAGAGAGATGCCATTTGTCCTTACACACATACACACACAAACACACAAATTGCCCTCAAAGAGACTACCGTAGCTTGTCTGACAAATTGAGCACATTTGTTCACTGGAGAAATTTTCATTGAGCAACTGGGTCTTCTCTATGTTTCGTGTTGTTTCTCATTCAGAGGTTTCCTCCCCTCTTTCTCCGTCTGTGGGTAGATTGTTTACAGCAGGAAGTGCCTGGCATCCTCTCACTTGGCATTGGGAGACAGTGACTTGGCTGGTGCTTGTAGCCCAACATCATTCACAGTCCCAGTGCCTGCTTCAATGTAATTCATGTGCTATTGGGAGACATCCTTACCGGAATAGAGAGCATTTTTGTTGATTATTCCGTCTGTTTTTGATTACATTCTGGCTGGCCTCTGAGAGCTAGCGGTACAATTTAGCTATCATTCCTAGATGGGTTAATGGGGCCCGGGCTGGAGGTTTACATTGGGGTTCAAAACAGTAGGTTGGCCGAGATTTTTAGTTGTTACTGCAATGATTATTGCTTAGAAATGTGCAGGACTTCTGCTTTGTGTGTGTGTGTGTGTGTGTGTGTGTGTGTGTGTGTGTGTGTGTGTGTGTGTGTGTGTGTGTGTGTGTGTGTGCCTTTGCAGACATTAAATTTGTGTTCCACATAAGTGTCTCTATTGTTATGTTTAGCCAAAGTTATCAGTTTAATTCACATATTAATGTTTGACCAGGCAAATTCCTGTTGTTTGCCCAGCTGTGGTAACAGACACACTATAAAAGACAGGATATTGGTGTCGTCAAGGTGCAAACACAATTTTAGGCCTTTAACCCTTGAGTCGGATATTGCACGGTCAGAATAGCGTTAGCTTCTACATAAGCGCTCCAATTGCTCTCTGCTAAAGTGCTAAGCTCACTGGAGCTGTTTGTGCTGGGTAAGGTTGTATTTCCTTGAGCATGCACCACCTGTCAGCAAGTAACACAACTGTGTGTGGATTTGTGTTTGTGTGTTTAAGTGTTCATGCGTGGACTTACAAGCGTGTCACAAGCCGTAACTGGTGGTACAAATTAAACCCATATGTTGTTTTAAGTCTACTGTATAGTAGAAAGAGATCGGGGCTGTCTTATTAAGAAGCTTTTAGATAGTATAATTGTGTTCCAAAAGCACTGGCTAGTACACGCCTATGTTAGTGCATGAGCATACATGTAATATTCCCATGGGCCACCTGATCCTATTACATTATCCAGCGTACATCAAAGGGTTAAGAGCTGTCTGCCTCTATAGTCATTAAGCCCTCTCTTAGCCACAGTAAATCAACGCTGTGCCGACAACAGCTGCTCTGATCACCTATTAAAACTTCCATAATGTGCCGTGTGTACAGAGTGGGGCCTGTAAGCTGACACTGACCAACAGACCTCAGATAAAGGCCTTCTTGAGCCTCTGATCTGGTTCCTATGGTCAGGATAGCAGGGGAAGTGAAGCTGAGTAGGGAGAGATGATAGAAAAGCCTTGTCATTAAGGACAACTGCCTCAGGGGCTGAAACCATGCCGGATAAGAAATGGATAGGCCCTGTACTGTAGATGTATTTATATCTCAAGGCACCAGACTGTAAGATGTTATCAAGCCTTTAGCCCAGTTGGTTGAAGTCTTAAAAACATAATGTATTCAAAGCTGGAGATTTCCTGGGCAAATGCCTGTTAGCAGCTGAGAAAATACTTTATCTGATGTAATGGGAGCTATATGTTGGAATTTGGCAAAGGAATGCATCTGGCACATATAAAATGTTTATTTCATGTAAAACTTTCCACCTGAAACACATCTGATAAGATTAATTAAAACAATGGAGAGAATAGAAACCAGCTTTCTGCAGTCATCCACATCAGTTCAGTTTGCAGCAGAGGACTGAACCACAGGCTTGCTTTTCCACTGATCTGGTCAGGGAAATTGTGTGGAAATCAATAGCAGGACTAGCTAGCTGGACTACTGTCAGTCTATACAGAAGCACACACTCAGGAGGCCTGTCTCCATGGAGACACAAACAGGGCATGAGACTGCCCTCAGGTGAATTCTCTGTGTGGCTCCGCCAGCTGAATTGGTCCATTTAGGTTTCATTTTCTTTCTTGTCTACATCTTTCTCTTTCTCTTTTTCTTTCACTTTCTCCCCTACTGTTCAGCAGCGGGGCCTGAGCCTGACTTTTCTATCTATTTCTTTCACTCACTCACTTTCTGTTTCTCTCCCACTGACAGGTGGCAGGGCCAAAATTCAAGAGAAGATATAAGGTGAAATTGGGTCTCCATACATAACAACTGTCACAGGCTATTCAGACGATGGTTACTGATTTGCCTCTGCTAAGGTTGCAGAGATGTTTGTCAGCTGATCTCATAGTGCGGCCCATGCATGCTGTGTGTCTCACTGACTGAATTTCTTTTCTTTACCTTTTCATGGCCTCACCTCTCTTTGACATAGTCTTTTCTTCTCTTTTTCGTCATCTCAGTCACACATGCAGATTGTTTTTCAGCCTCTCATCTCTTTATTAAACAGACCATATATAGACTTTTTTTGCATTCTGAATCATAAGGTACATTCAGTGCTTTGAGTTTGTTTCAAATTTAGCACACCAACCCCAATGGATTTGTTTGAAGAAATGAGAGATGTCTCCAAAATGTCTGATCAAAGCCTGGCTTAGTTGCCTAGGGGCTTCAACTCATGTTGATAAGATGTCCAAGTGCCAGTCATGGAGCTTATGACTGCCTAGTATCTAAACAGATTGTATATTTTTAAAGTGCTAGATATATATGAGGAGGAGAGGGGAGCAGAGCCATCAGTGAAGGACATGGATGTGTTTAAGGGCTCTGGCACCCGGTGCTGGGGGCCTGGCAGCTGGGCAGGATTCTTTTATATCCAGCAATGACTGGCACTTTTATACACAGACACAGACATGCGTGCATTAGTTCATGCTCTGCCTCTCTCTTCACGTCTCTCTCTTTAATACGTTCACTCACCACTCGTGCCATTTCACATGCTGATATATCCCTTTTCTTTGTGGGTGAAGCTGCCACAGAAGATCCTCTGTCTGTGGCTGCATGTCTCCCTCAACCTGATGTCCACAGTGATGGTTCTATCAGGTTTTTTTGACCACTTGCATCCCATGATAAAGAAAACTCTGTTCTTTGTTTTTAATTTTTCTTCTCATATGCAGCTTGTGAAGATGGGAAAATATATTAGTGAATAGACTGTGAAATGCGCCATTAGCTGACTTCTCTGGATAATAATCAGAATTGTTCCACTCCATGCCTCATCAATATTTTTTAAAAATGTATTCACTCATATTCATATTAAATAAATGACTGCTATGCTTTAGTTTACTTTAATTTAGTTTATTTTGAGCTTATGCACTCCATGTACAGTGGTAATTACATATACATGTACAATGTTCAATATTGTTCATATACATTTCATACCTGTGTACACAGACATACAT
>JAPTGZ010000027.1:22851356-22864508 GCA_029814645.1 Fowleria isostigma | reverse complement strand
TTGAGAAGTGATTTTTCCCCCTCACAATTACACTTCCTCTTTCTGTGCTGCAGTACTCTGTATCTGCATGTGTGTGTGTGTGTGTGTGTGTGTGTGTGGGAGAGTTGCATGCACATAGGGCTTTGCATCAATACTTTGACCCACTGACATCAAAATTCCTGGCAGGTAGAGCTAGAGGCATGACAGAATTGTATCTGTGTGGTGAATGTGTGTCCTGAATGAGCCCATTAAAGGAAAGTTTGTCTGAAGTCATCACACAATTACCAATGTGTGATCTAATGTTAGCCTCAGATTATATGACCGCAGAAATTACTTGGTGTTAATGATGCGTCAATGGGAGGTGAAACCATTGAATATGGGTCATAAGGTAATTTCAGTATCGTGAATATGTGGGGGCTAATGTCTGAGCTACTATAGGATTATGAAGGATTAATGTGTATGTGTGAGGTTGAACATACACATTATGCGTGGCCTTACAAATACACCTGTCTTTAAAGAGGAGAAAGCAAGGTTAAGGCGTACCCAGATGATGTGTTGCAGGATGAGCTGACGGCTCAGTGGGAAGGACCACCAGCTGGGCGGAGGGATCCTGGGGCAGGGGCAGAACTGGCTGCAGAGGGCCTGGCATGGCTGCAGAGAAACCTGGGGGCAGATTCTGGTGCAGGGCTGTGTGACCTATACCTGCTTCATAGAAAAGACATCAGTTTAAATTAGGTGAAAAAACTGCAAATATCCCAGTGCTGCTATTTTAGATCATAAAATATGGGTGCCAGTGAAAAAATACTACAGTTTTAGTCATGCTCTCTTCCCTATTACATACAATCCTGGCCACTAAATTATGCACACATTTTTTGATGAGAAATTTAGCTGTAGGGGCATTAAAAAAAATTAACATGTTTTGTTGATTATAGTGATTATCTTGAATAGCAACAACTAATCAATTCCTGAAACCAGTCATACATTTTTTTTTACATTATAATTTACAATATAATATCTTACCATATGAATGTCCCGTCATCCAGAGAGATGGGCTTCCAGTTCTTGGCATCCAGTGATGGTGAGCAGAATGTGCAGCAGGATCTCCTAATTGGCCAGACTGAAGGGAAGTTCCACCCGGGACCATGAGATGAGAGGTGAGGTCTCCATGACAGCTGTTGGAGGGGTGGATCCTTGCAAATTCCACCCGTTCCTTATTATCCCTGGCATCAGGACAAAGTGAGGATCATTCAATACTAGTACAGAATAGGATTCTAGAATACAGACTTAAACATTGTATTATGCAATACCTGATATATGCATCTCTCTCTCTGTCCAAGCATGTCAGCCCTATCTGTTCTCCACTCATTCTTTTCCTCTCCTCTTCTGTGGTGGGATCTGAGTTATACATGGAGCGGGTCGGTCCTGTGAGACAAACATTAGCTTAACCATTTGCTTTCACTGTTATGTCTCCTGGTGGCAACATATTCCCAAGTCTCTCACCATTTTTCCACACACTAACACAAATCACAAGAGACTTGGAGCACCTACAGCTTTCATTGGTCTGCCCGACTATAAAGATTTCTAGTCATATTTTTACAAGCCATCTTAACTGAACCTTCAAGTACTTCACTGTTTTCTAGTCTTCTTATTTTATTTATACTAATATTTATTCAGGAAGAAATAATATTACATTTGAAGAAACCCCAAGGGTCTTTCACAACTGTTTGCTTGGACTATAACTCACATGTTTCTGATCACGTTTCTGATGTGCAGTACCACAGTTTCCGTAGATCTGCACATCTGTCCAGTTTGGCACAACACAAATTATTTGGATCTATATTAGATTTATTATTTGGAAGGCTATAGTAAATAGAAAAGTGTTCACAGTGCTCTCAATTTCAGCGTTTGACTTTTCTCTGCTTTATCATTTTTTGAGCTCGGTCATTAATTGCTTTGGGAGAAAAAAAACCTGGTCTCTGCTCTCGACTTCTTACCTTTCACTGAGGGGTGGACCCTGCCCTGCCGGCTGTTGGGATGACTGTCTGCAGAGCGACAAGGTGGATCCCTTTGTCTGGCAACAGCCACTGCAATTCCCACTGGTGGCTGCCGTACCTCACTTTCCCCATGGCCTGCCTCTCCCATCTCCCTGCTACGTCCACCGTAATCAGAGCGTTCACTGTCATTGGTTGGGCCCTTCCTGGAAGGTAGTGTGTGTTTGTTGCCCTGCAGAGCGCAGCTCCCCCCAGCAGGACCTGATTTAAGGCTTCCCAGCCCCCCAAAGGGGCTCTTCTGGGACAGGAGCAGGGGCTGTTGCTGGTTGCTGTACTTCAGTAAGCCTTTAATGGCACTGCTCTCCCCCTGAGTCGGGCCCTGGGGCTCAGGTTGCTGCTGTGGCTGTTGTTGCTGCTGACTGAGGGGAGGTGCTGGGGGAGGCTGGGGAGGAGGCAGGCTCATTCCCGCCTGCTGCTGTTGCTGCTGCTGTGAGTGTTGGGCACCAGTGGCTCCTAACTCCATGTAGGACTTCCTCTGCTCCTCCTCAGGCTTTGACATGTGGTGCTGAGGCCTCATAGCCCAGGGTGGAACCGGGGGCTGCTGGTGGTGGTGTTGCTGCCCACTGTTGTTATAACCATAAGGGGACATGTCCATCTTTCTTTTTAACTCCTGATTACCCCCCTGATTCAGCTCAGCTGGAGAGGGGGCGTCTGGGCCAGGTCGGCCATGCTGCTGGTGGCGAATCCTGGCTACCTTCTGGCCATCTCTTTGTAAGGAGCAGCTACCTCCAGGCCCGGGGCCGTGGGTCGCTCCAGCCCCATTGTGTTGACTCATACTTTTATTTCCAAGTGGAGAGGAGTTTGGCGGGGGTCCTGGATGGGAACAGTCTCTGTAAGGAGAAGTGTTAACAGAGTGGGGAACAGAGTGTCCAGTCTTAGGCCCCTGTGGCAGGGACGATCTGAACACATCCATGTCAACCCCACTGTTTATGCACTCAGCGCTACGCGAACGCACAACCTGGTGCTGCTGTTGCGGATGTGGAGGCTGCTGTTGTTGAGCAGGTGGAGCAAGCTGTGAGGACTGAAGATGCTGGTGGTGGGACTGCATCCAGTCTGGAGCCTTCTCTGTTTTTCTGTATGGGTGCTGCTGTTGTGGTTGTTGTTGCTGCTGCTGTTTTCTGTGCCAGTTACTATGGTGCCCACCACCTCCATTCTTTTCTATTACCTTGTCCTTGGCATTGCTGCCAGCCCCTCCACCACCCACTCCTTGGCAGTCAGGGTTACCAAGCTGGAATGGTCCACCAGATTTGTCCCCCAGGTCCGCCACAGATGGCACAAATGTAGGCCCTGTGACTTTAGGTTGTCTCCCCACATTAGCCGGACCCCTCTCATGTGAGGTGGGGTTAGCTAGAGGGGCTGGAGGAGGTGGGCAAAAGAAGTCTGGGTGGTGATGGGAATGATGTGGGTGGTGTGGGTGGCTGGGGTGAAGCTGAAGGCAGTGGAAGCCCCCTGGATGTGGATGTGTATGGGTGTGTGTGTGAGGGTGTGAATGAGGGTGTGCCCCTCCAGCAGCAGAACCCATGTGTAAGGGTGGGGGTACAGAGTAGGACAGAGAGTGGTGCAGTGGTGCCTGACCTCTTTCTAGACAGTCTGAAGGTTGTTCACTGATCCTCATCTCCCCACTTACCCCCTCTTTGGTGCAGCGACTACTACTACCAGATCCCATATGTCTACCCTGGCTGCTCCCCCCACCTCCCATTGCCACAAGGCCTGTACCCTCCCCTCCACAGCTGGACATGGATGCTTTAGCCCCCACCCCAGCTCCTGTATCTCCGTTTTGCATCTTGCCATTGTGCAAACAGGCACTGAGGGGCTTTCCCATACTCTGAGGGTGCTCCATGGCAAGTGATGATTTGTGCCTTTCCAGGGCCCGGCTGTTGACCTCCTCCAAGGGCAGTGGATGCTGTTGATAGTGGTGCTGCTGATGTGAGTGGGAATGGTGATGGTGTGTGGGCTGTGGCTGTGGTTGGTGACTGTGATGCTGTTGTTGCTGTTGCTGTCGCTCCTTGGCTTCGTGTTTGCTACTCGATCGCTCCTTGTCTTTGACAGGTACCACTCCTCTCTCTACCGACCCTTCTTTAAGACCCTTATGCAGACCCGTCCCCACCCCTGAGTCTCTGTCTCTGCTGCAGGACCCCTGAGAGTGTCCTGACACTGCCCTGGACATTGGCGGCAGGCTGTGATTGGCTGAGATGAGAGGAGGCTGAGACGGGAGACCTCGGAGATAGAAGTTCTCTAAAGGAAAGAGGAAGAAAGGCCAGGAAAGACATTAGTCAAGAAAGGAAAAGGCAATGACAGAATTAGATTATTCAGCTTTCATCATAGTGTCCCAAGGCACCCTCATATCAATATCCCAAATCAAATTACACCATACTATATTGTATGAATTGGATTTAAATGTCTTATTTCTGTCTGATTAAATTTTAATCATCCAGTGCCTCACCTTTTTGGGTGTCATAGAAACGGTGCTGCCCGTAGAGAACGCCGCTGTTGGCATGGTGATCCAAGTGGCTCATTGGAAGGAAAGTGTGGGCCAGACTCCCTGAGAATCGAGGATACCCTGGAGCTGCTGAGGGGGATAGCACAGAGAGGGAGAAAGGGAATTGATAAGACAGGACAATAACCACCAAGATCCAGTTATCCAGACTAACCCAACATAATCCTTCAGGTCCTATGCAGCTGGTGGCGTTCATACGCAAATAAGTACTGGCTCTGCCTGTCATGTTTGCCTTTCCAATCCGAGTTTGGAATGCAAACAATACAAGACAAGCTGAGTCTTGGGGATTGTGGTTATGTATGAAATTTGTCTTAGAAACATATGGCTCTTCCTTTATCTCCTCCAGACTGGCAGTGGCACATCTCTGATTGAAGCGATACAGATGGATTTGAAGCTTCTGTTTACAAAGATGAAGGAGCGGGGCACCTGACCTTTAGTCACCTGTATCAGGGGTCAAAAAGTCATTTGTGTGTTCAGCCTAGAGACCAGAACACCTGAGCTTATTGTGTGAAGTCTCATGGGAATTTACTCCCAAACTCATTTTGCTTTGGGATATTGAAAGACATAAAGGACTTTGAAGTTTGAACGAAGACGAAACATGGATGGAGCTGAAAGCCCATTGTAATTTCAGGGCAATGAAACAACATCACCATGGCAACTCATTTCTTCTGTAAATATAACATCTAAACAAATAACCATCTATGACATAATTAAATAAATGCATGTAATAATTAAAAAGGCATTTAATTATAAATCAAACTCATCCCTATGTACATATGGCCCTCAAAAATAAACACTGTCAAATCTTTAACAGCTGTATCTGTATTCTAAGAATGAACCAGTAGGTAAAAGAAACACATATGTGTGGTAGTACAGTGTGCTTCATTCATTCTCTGTTGAGTCTTCTATGCATCAGGACTGTACAAGTGTATAAGTATCTGTGTGACCTGTCAGTCACTCAGAAGAGTCCAGGTGGTTCACGTCTCTTTTTCCCTGCTTTTGCACCTGTCTCACTCTCTGGCCTCTCTTTCAAACATAATTCACAGACTCACTGAATGAAGGAGGAGGGGCAGAAAGAGAGGAAATCATGGCTCTACAAGCTAAATGAAAGACAGACGTATTTGTGTTGGCAAGCATGCGACCTGATCCCGGAAAGCGCAGATGCAGTTCATTTGGCCTTGTGTGTGTATGCGTGTGTTTGTGTGTGTACAGCAACGTGGTTTTTACAGCAGCTCCAAGTGTTGAATGTCTCACTTTCTGCCGGTAGAACAATGGGGCCGGTGCTGTGAGCTGGCTCTAGGGAGGGAGGAGTGTTGTGGTGGGCTTAATGACCTCGTCTCAGAGCGGCCTCCACAGCCTCCCATCTTAATTAATGAAATGCACAGAGAGGGCAAACAGCTTTACAATAACACAGGAGGTGCTGCTTTCTGAGGAGGGCAATGGGGTGATAATTACATACCCTTACTTTTTCCCTCTTTTTCCTTCTTGCACCTTTTTTTCTACCTCTCTTACTGTTTTCCGTCTCTCCCCTTTTGTCTCTGTTTCTCTTTGCTGTCATGATTAATAAGCATGCACATTTATGCCAATTCATCTACAGAGAGAGGAGGGGGGACCCTTTGTTTAAGCAAGACATTTTTCTGTGATTTTGGAAGGCAGAAAAGCAGAGAGCTGTTTGGCAGTCTTTATCCAAGCTGGGAGAAGGGCTTTTTTTCTGCAGCAGCATGTTGTTTGTGAGCATGACGATTGACGGCGTAATCCCTTTTTACAGCGTGGTCTGGCTGTGCCCGATAATGCCAGCCTGCTCAGTTTCAGCATGCTCTCCACTGGGGCGGCAAGAGGGGGACTGCTGGGCACGGCAGAGCCCATTCAGCCATTAATCTGGCCAGGACAAGGGAAGCTGCTGCTTCTGCTGCTGCTGCTGCAGGCGACGTGAGCAGGGTCTTAGTGCAGTCTGCTGACTGCACAGCAGCCTCGCTCTCTTATGCTGCTTCAACACACTCACGCACACACCCACACACAAACAAGACCGCATCAGCAAGTGAATGACGGAGAGCAGTTCACAGCGCATGCCCTCCTTTCCACAGGCAGAGCAGGGGCAAGAGGCAGAACAAACAGAGCTATATCCCAGGGATGGGAAGTTCTGCAGATACTTCTCATGTCGTGACAGGTTAAAAGAAGACTGAGAGGAGGACAAAAATGGATTTGATAATAGAAGAGCACTTAGAGTAGAACACATAAAACCTGAAGAATTAGAGGCAAATAAGAGATAATACAGAATGGTTCTTTTCATATTCTTATCTTTTCCTTTTTTAAACCCAAAGAGACCAATTCTGGCAATTACTTTATTTTCGCCAAAATGCAAAGTAACTTATATGCCTTGTTGTATCTCGCCTGTAGGAAATGGCTATGCTGTTTCAGAGGGACAGAGCATGGCAGAAGAAGACCAAGAGGAGAGGAGGAGCAGGCTGAGCTGCCTGTCAGGTCCGCTAATTGAGAAAAACTGACAGAGCCATCAAGACACAGACAGGGAGGAGAGGAGAAGAGCAGACGAGATGTTTGGCGGAGGAGGGGCAGTACTGCGGTGGATCTCTTCAGGTTTGACTAATTGAAAGGAAGGGATGCAGGCTGGCATGAGAGAGAGAATGAAAGAGGCAGGAGTATGGAAGACAGGAGAGGTAGGGGGTGCAGCTTAAATCCCACAAAAGGAAAAGCTCGCAACTGCTCACAAAAGGAAAGATGGACAACTGAAGATAGGCTTGGAAAGGCGTATCAAACAGAAGTGGATTAGACAGGTGTATGCTGGCAATTGTGTGTGTGCATGCGTGTGTGTCCATGTGTGGACAGAGATATGAGGCTGTGATTGTTTTTGGCATAACGTAAGAAGTCATTTGAACCGTAGCCAGCTGGCCTCAGGCCTATGAGAAGCCTGCAGGGTTTTTTGTATGTTTGCCGTTTTTTTAATTTTTCCATTCAATGCGGTTTATTCAGACCATTCTTAACATGAAAAAAAAAATCTTTCACAAGCTCAGTGAGCCCAATCCATTTCACCAGGTGCTATGAAAAACAATTTACATTGCATTTATTAACATGGTCAGAGCACCACATCTGTCCCTGTTTTTCCCAGTCTTCTTGGACCCAGAATCATATGCTACGACCCCTCTCACTTCATTTCTCTGGATGTGACACCGTGTCAGTGTCTTCCCCTGTACAAAGACAATCCCCTGTGTGGCATGTATAGTAACTTTAACTGTATTCTGCATCTAATCTGAAACAAAAGTCTCCTTTAATCTATCATACACACTGACATCTTCACAGACACTAATGGTGTAGTTCTTGGCACTGTCACCTCATACAAATACCTCAGCATTTGTACGACGGTATACTCCTTCCTTCTCCCAGCACAAGGCATCTTTTTTGTAAAATCACCACAAGACTTGGCTTACAAGTATCACATTCATTCACTCTCTATGTCAAAGTAATTTTAGTCTAAAACACAATGCCACCACTGTGATATGTTGATGTTATTTATAGGCTTGCTTTTTGTGTCACTCAGCTAATGGTTTGTCACAGATACTCCCAATGGGAATTAGGTTTACATGCATAGCTAAAATCTGTAAAAACCTACAAGACCATGCCCACAATAATAATGTTCATATTGTTCACTATTTTACCCCGCTCTCTCCTAACTCCAGAAAATAACCTATGAAAGCTCTTCCCTGACTGGACAAATTAGAAATGGCGCTTTTAGTAGTAGTATATGATAAGGGTGTGATTATTCTGTGACTGCCAGCTTTACGTGTATGTTTTATAGCTTGTTTTATGTTTAAGCAGCCAATTATACAATAAAGGTGTTGACACATCTTTCTTTTCTGCTGAAAAAACACATGCAAACATGAGTAGTAAATTGATTGATGTTATCTGCGTTAACAGCCTTAGTATCACAATGCCATTTATGACAGTCAATAAACAAAATCTTTTACAAAACAGTAGTGTGATAAAGAAACTAAATGATACATAAATGTGCAATAAACAAACAAAACATGTTCATTCATTAATACTTAAGATTCAGATCTTGTTGCTAATAAACTACATTACTTCTAAACTTGATTTTATTTAATCCTTTCAGGTATGTTTTTGTTGCTTAGCAATACATCCTAGAAATCTAAACCTTAAAAACAGCAGAAAAAAAAAAAAATAGGGGTGCTACAAAATAGTCAACTCACGAAATGATAGAAAATACGATACAGGGCTTACAATACAAAATACTCATGATACAAAAACAAATATTAAAGAAGATCACCCAGTAAAGATGATGAATTTTATGAAAAACTATTTGAGTGTAAAGTAAGACAGTGTGACTATGTGGTTGTTTTTACTCTATATATTATAAAGAAAGAATTAAAACAAATTTTATTTTTCCAATCTCACTGGTTCTTTTTTTTTTATTATTTCTTAAACACAAATAACAGTGTCATGAAAACTTTTGTCCTAGTTGTGCTTTCATATGGCTCAAAGTCAGGCAGGCCACAAAACCTTTTTTTTTTTTCAGTCTTTTCTTAACTATGTGCATAAACAAGCAGACATTTTACCATCCTCTGCCATTCTCCTGTACAAAATCTAAAATTAAAATGTTATTTTGAGGTAACTTATGACTAGTGCAAAAATACAAACATCAAATTCTGCCAACAGAAATGCAAAAATCAAATATTCCTCCTTATGCAGACTTACAAACATATAAAAGTTATTGAAGTGGTGCAGAGTATAACTTTTGCAGTGTTCTTTGGTCTTTTGGTAGTTGTTTTTGAGGCAGTGGAAATACAGTAGCTCCTCTTGTGCCACTGCAAATGATACATCATGTTTTTAATGCTCACCGTAGTGTAAGGCGTACTGTACCAACATAGTTTGTCATAGAGCTGCACAATATATCGCAAAAATATCAATCTTGCAATAACGGAGTGTGCAATATTCATATCACAAAGACATGCAATAATTTCTTTTCTTTTTTTTTTCCATTAACTTTCTGTTTTACATGCCATATACCACAGTGGTTTTCTCTACCACTCTAACATAATAGTTTTTCTAGCAAAGAAAAATGCAGTAATGCTAGTGCTACTGTTTGAATGCAAGTTTACATATTATTAATATTGAAAAGATGTGAATATTTTTAGAGCACAACTTTGACATTGAAAGGCTGTACACCCAGAGCCAGACCTGCCCAATGTGGCGCCCTAGGCCAGATTTTATATGGTGCCTCCCTCCATCTGCGATTTACATACACTTTAACACAATCCACATGCTTTAGACAATTTTAACTGTAACACAATGAACAACTAGAGTTAAAAATCAGATATAAAGGGGTGAAAAGGGAATAGCAGTTGGATTGACAGGATAAACGTTAGCTAGCCAGATGTAAATACAACAAATGATAAAAGTGTAGATTAGGCCAATGTAGATATCTACTGAGTAGGTTTAATCTCTACAGATTATCCACTAACAGTACCCCCCCACACACACACCCCACCTCCCCACCCCCCATATCACCCAGCTACACAAATACCAAACTGGTTATTTACTGATTAGCACAGCATGTTGAGGCTAATGGCTAACAGTCACTGTGCTAAATAACTGGTGCAGTATAACTGATGCTTAATTTTATTACTGTATATTTGATATTGTCATTTGTAGTAATATTAATTAGGCATTGCTTTCCATTTTAAGAGTTAATGGTAATAACTAGTTTTAATATAATCATATTGAAGGTGAGTATTTTCCAAATTTTGTGGCTCCCCCTGGAGGCCATGACGCCCTTAACATTTGCCTATATTGCCTAATGGGCGAGCCGGCTCTGTGTACATCCATAGCATGTATCACAAGTTTTGCCAAATTGGGCAGCCCTAGTTTTCTGACAGTTTTTGTCTGATCCATCATATTCTCACCATTGTCTTGTCTCTTAGCTGGGAAGCCAAAATGAGTTCACACCACTGATTTATGTGATGGAGCGTCCACTATTTTCTCATCTTCCTCTATTTTCATGTGAAGTGAGAGTGCTGCTACAGTAGGCGAGAGGGTCAAAAATCATCAGTCTCAGTGTGCAGTGACCCTTTGCGTTCTTAAAACTTTTTTTTACTTGATTTTTATTTCATGCGTCTTAGAATTTAAGTGTTCATTTTTCTATTCTGTGAAATTTCATGCCACGAAACTTGTTACACCCCTAGTAAAAATAGATAGGCCTAATGGAGAAGCTGGCTCCTTGTAATTATATTTTATTTTCTCTTTATTAAAATCCCCTGACCACCACTGCATAGATATGTTGTTCTTAATTGGCTTAAAAAAGGTGGAGACAATACAATGTGACGAGGTGCTTTTCTGGCTCACACACTACAAAAGTGTTTATCCACAATAAGTGACTGGTTAGCAAGTGACTAATGAAATCATTGTTGATACATGGTAGATTTTAGCCCTTTAATCACTGGAAAATGTGTCAGACGAAAAGCAGGGACAAAGACATTCTGCCTCTCGACAGGTATGTGCCAGACACACAAGGATCATACAATAATCTTTGAATACAAATTTGAGCTGGTATGCTTGGATTTGCATTCAAGCAGCCACTTTAAAAACACCCTCACAGGAAAAAATATCCAGAGAGTATCTTTAAGGTTACAAGTGACACACTAATGCTCCAACGCACACACATGCACAAGTCAGCGTCTGCTCTGCTGCTGGTGGGGTTCTGCTGACACCCGGAGAGAAGAGGCGAGAGTCTGGGTAATTGTGCCGCTCATTTTGATGACTTGCTTTTTATGCAAAACAGGAAAAAGACAATATGCAATTATCTTGAGGAGGGAACAGCTGAATGTGGTTGATGAACAGTCTGGATTC
Organism: Fowleria isostigma; assembly: GCA_029814645.1. Lineage (NCBI taxonomy): Eukaryota > Metazoa > Chordata > Actinopteri > Kurtiformes > Apogonidae > Fowleria > Fowleria isostigma. Next base: position 22,853,102 of record JAPTGZ010000027.1, on the reverse strand, counting down.
AATCATGCTCTTAGTGCGTTATATGCAATTAAACTGCAATAGAGATAATGGCCTCCATTGCCAACTGAGTAATAATCCTAGTCATAATCACCTCCATTACTTTTATTAGGCTTGGCATTATCATCATCACTCTTATTAATATTATTCTACTTTTCCACAAGAACAAAATCTTTGACAATGAGACCCTGAAACTATAAGGTAAAAGAAACACTGATGCTTACAAAATGAGTTTTGAGGGAAAGTGTTTCTTCCAGAGCCGACATCTGATTCAAAGCCGTTCCTCTGATCTCCATGTTTATTTGAAGACGATTAGAATTTCACCTATTCTCACCACTGCAGCAGCTGTCTACTGATTCAACCCTCGATGGCCGGGACACAAGAGAAGAGGGGGGGAAGGGGAGGATGTGGCTAGGAGGCATCCGATGGCTTAACAAACTCAGCAACAGACAGCATCCCAGCCCCAGCCACACATCACGCAACTGGGCCGCCGCTGATCAGTGACCACAAATAACGCACACTCCCCACTGGCGTCCCCTCACAGAACAACAGCTGGGCTATTCTTGGAAATTAAATAAATACACAAGAGCTGAAATAACAAAAAGCCATCAACTTCAAAGACTGTAGTTCATGCAATGGCTTTAGGTGGACTTTACATCATGTAATTATCTAAAGACTATGAGCATGTGAATATAAATCTGGCAGAAGTAAACCAGTGAGCTTTGATGGGTTTTGTATTCATCTGTCATCTGTATCTGTTGACAGTGTTGTGAGGGTTACTTTGAAATGTATTCCATTACAGATTACAAAATACACGCCCAAAAAAGTAATCTGTACTATATCTATTACTCAGTTGCTCAATCTGAGTGTCTTAATCTGAATAATTGGATTACATTCATGTTTTCTTGAATTTTAATATCATATAAATGTATTGAATCACACCATGTATACTATGTTGTTAACATAATGATTCTTGTGTGTTCTGTTTTAAAGCTGGATGCATGTATTAGGTCTAAGCCTCATAAACACACATGAATATGTGATCTACTAGTACAACCCAAAGGAACTTATTAGCATTTTGTCTGGTTATAGAAAAAAAAAAAGATATGAACAAAAGTTCCAACATTCAAATATCCACATCTGTGTTCTTCTTGTTGCACTACATGGTAATATCGCATTCCTTCCTTATCTCTCTTTAAGGTGAAGTACTGCTTGTATTTCCAAAAGTGTATGTTCTTCTTGCCCTGGCTCTGACCTACTAGCTCTGGCCCCGCCTCCAACTCTGACATTATCTTGACCTGGAGTTGACGGACTGACTCACTCCCACAACTTGCACTCAATACTAATCATCAGAATATTTGCATCGCATATTGTATCAAGGGATTATGGGAAATGCGTGGGAAACTGGATTTGCAAAATGATAGAAAATAACAGAAGTAATCCATTGATTTTTAAAACTGTAACTGTATTCTGATTACCATGTATTAAAATTGTAACTAATTGAATACAGGTACTTATATTTTGTACTCTAAATACATAATCTTGTTACATGTATTTTGTTACTCACCAACACTGTCTGTTGAATACCAGATGTAACCCATGCAGATTAAATTCTGTTATCTAACCTTGTGTGTCTTTGAGTCCATGTCTAATCAAAAATCCGAAGTATTGCATATGTTTGTATTTGCCTGTTGTGTGTGTGTGTGTGTGTGTGTGTGTGTGTGTGTGTGTTTGTGTGTGTGTGTGTGT
>JAPTGZ010000027.1:22829109-22848136 GCA_029814645.1 Fowleria isostigma | reverse complement strand
ACAATATTGGAAAACCTGACATTGTGATTTTTTTTTAATCCTGCGATATACTGTATTTTGCAAAATAAAAAAATAGTCAGGAGGATATAATAGCTGTGTGGTGCCAACGTAAATGGTCAAACAAATTAGTTGTGTTACCTCTGATTGTGGCAACAATTGCAAGGCACTGTCAACACAGAACACGTGTTGAAATAATTCCACATAACTGATGGTGCTTTTCTTTTTGGTACCAAGTCTTCGTTTTTTTGTGATTTTCTCCTGTTCATTGAACACTTTTTGATATTGTTACCAGCGACTCACTCCAAACTGACTAAGAATGATTGTGTTGGTGGTACCCTTGAAATTAGATGAGAACATGTTGAGTTCATTTGCCTCCTACATTACAGGACTTGCAATGTGACTACCGCACACACGTACATTGCAATGACGAGTGTAGCAAATACCAAATACCAAACTTCCACAAACATTAACGCAACACTTTCTAGGAAACAGACACTTATGTAAAAAAGGAGCGACACAATGCATGTTAGTGGGAGGTTTTGTGAGATAACCTGATGACATATTACAGCATAAATCCTTTCAACCCCTCCCTCCAATTCCTCCTTGTCTACTGCTACCTCCTATCCCCTATGTCCCTATGGAGCGCTCCTGGCATAGCTCTATGCAGAGTGGGGTGGAGGTTGTGGGCAGTGGGGGGTGGATTACGACCAGTGTGCTTACCAGGCACAGATCCAGGCTCCATCATCTACCCACTTCTGTACACCGCCGCCCTCCACATTGCACACACCTCTGCCCCTCTTTCCAACTGTCACCCCCAGGAACCCTAGCTTTCCTCGGCGCCTCCGGCTCACATAAATCAGCTAATCCTCCTGCATTATTAACAGCCTCGCCCCAGAGAGAGAGAAAGAGTGAGAGAGACATAGACAGTGACAGACAGAGTCCGCAAAGCCCCTCTCCACACACCAAGAGTGGATAGAGCCTCTGCCAGAAGACAAGGGGGAAAAAAAGAGTGACAATACATAAAAAAGAGAATGTCAGGCAGGGAGATCTTTGAAGTTTAAGCTGGTATTAAGAGAGAAAGGAAATGAAGGTACATTAGGTGGGTCTGAGATGAACTCACATAAAGCCCTTAGAACAACCTGACTAGATCAGACGTCTTACTGATCCAGTTCAACCATGGGGTTTGGACCAGAAGAGGGCCTGACCATGTGACCAATCTGAGCTACAGTAGGTACAGATTAATAATGCCACATTGGTTTGTGCTGACTCTACAGTCTGTCACTTAGAAACCCTTTTCCACTCCAGCTGCACCAGCATCCAGAGACAGCATGTAGTTAAGAAACAGGGCTTTTGGTGGTTCAACAGGCAAAGACTGAGCTCTCAACCAAAAATACTGGTTCCAGAGGACCATTCATGACCAAGAACCTATATGATAAGGTAATAAATAATCTAATAAGAAGAAGAAATCACACTGAAGTAACAGGGATCTGAAAAAAATCCCAAAGTACATCCCATAACTCAACAGCAGAAACATTTTGACAGTTAAAATGGAATTGTTAGCCAGTGTGGTAGCATGCTTCTTTTTTCTATTGAAATTAACTCATGTATCAGTGAAAACAGCATTATAATATGTTTTGCAAATATCAGTATCTGCGGAAGTTACTGCTCCTAAATTGGAATTACTGACTCTGAGGGAAAATAATGGCTCAAAAATAGTAAAAGGCACTTACTTAGATTTTTTTATTAGTTAAATGTACAGTTCTACATTTACTGTTTACTTTATACTCAGTAATTCTGATTTATTTATTTTGGTTTCTTCCTAATTTTATTTGGATGTTCAGTACTGCAATTAATTGGTTTCTAATAAAATGAAAGATAATTTTAGATTTGTGTCATTTATTGGCAGTGTCTAAATACTGGGGGTTGTACAGTGGTGATATCAGCTGATTAATCAGCTGTGAGACTTTTTCTGCTCCAAACCATTGCTATTTTATGTGCCTTTAAAAATCCACTATTGGCTGACCTCTAATACATTCCCAATGACATGGTTCTGTCAACTCTGTTCTGATGAATGATATTCACAAGTGAACCAACTTCAGCCCAGCATGTGCACCCCGCCAGGAGGTAGCACCAGGTTCGTGTTGGAGAGAAAAGGGCAGGCTTACTTTAGACCACTCCGTCTGTTATGTTGTTTGCCTTTTATTAAAACCCACTTTTTCTTCTACAACCATGAACTACACTCAAGAGTGTATAACATGCCCTCTCTGAACTAATTTAATGCTTAATGAATCAGAGGTGTTGGTGAGACAGCACAGGTTATAAAAGTGGGCTGGGGTGCTGTGGTGTTGATACAGTTTCACGCCAACTAAAGCAGGGCAGAACAAGAGGAGTGAAAGTCTGCAGCATTACAGAACCAGCATTGGACTTGCCATACCTGTTTACTTAGCAGCTTATTAAAGGTTGACATGGATCCACGGTGCCTACCACTGCTACGCTGGCTCCATGTAAAAGTTATGCATTTTCTCAGATCAGCTTGTGTTTTTTGAAACCATGTTTATTTATTTCCTCGGTTCTTAAGTGGTGCCAGTGGTGCACTTGTATGGGCTCTTAAGAAAATCGGGTCATGTGCATCCTAATCGGCGCCGATCCCTGACAGCGATGGAGATTAATCCTATTAGAGAATTAAAGGAGAGGGGAGCACAGGGATGGGGGAACCCCACCTCCCTCCCTGACATCTAAACATCCCAACCTGACACACACAAACATACCATTGTGCTCAAATGGGTTCAAATGTACAAACACAGAAACAAACACACAGAAATATTCCTGAACCTCTGGAGGTGGAGGTGTCAACTGCTGCTACTGTTTTGCTGAAGTGTAGGCGTTTAGGGTGAAGGAGTCTGGTTTGTGCACAGCTACAACACATGTACACAACACATGCACGCACATGTACTCACACAGTAACGTAGGCCCAGGCAGAGGCCCCTGTGGACAGCCCAGAGTGAGCAGAAGGCAGGGAGGCGGAGCAGGGAGAATGAAGGCCCAGTTGTCATGGGAACGAAAGAGAAACAGCGCTCGAGGCAAGGAGTCTGAATGCTAGCCATTACAACAGCAGTGGGCAGATGCAGTCGGTCAGTGTACTGCTCAGCAACAACAGCCCTTCAAACGTACCTTGAAACCCCACTGAAGACCCCCTACATCTCACAATCACACAGACCTTTCACCTGAATCTAATCTGGTTTCATGCATGAGACTGAATGGCCATAATCTTTGCCCTGTTTAGATTACTAATCTGCTCTGGTGAGCATCCTTAGCTATTAATGTATCTCCAGGCTGAGCAGTTGTTTGGGGTCTTAACAAGGAATAATACAATAATACGATGTATAAGGATTCATGTGGGCCAAGCAGCAATGGGAAAAAAGCAGAGAAGACAACAAGCACCCACCCACAACACGTTGTTCTTTTGAATGCTGGGAATCAGATCAAAATTTCCTCCTGGAGAAATACACACCCATTCACATGCAGTTGAGTAGTCATGCAGTTGCACACACACACACACACACACACACACACACACACACCAGCAGAGATCTATGACTATGCCTATTGTCTAAGAGAAAGATAAAGTACAATTATTTCACTGTGCATCATATTTCGCTGTCTGCTCTTGAAAAATGAGCCAAGGTAGTCTTCAACTCTCTGTCTTATCTGTAGACGGCAGCCTGAAGGGACGGATGGACGTGTCGCCTAGACAAGGACACCAGACAAACAACGAGGGATGAGAGTGATGGTGACAAGAGAGGAAGTGAGACAGAGAGAAAATTGCAGGTGTGACTGCATCAACCTGTTCTCCACAGCTCAGTGATCAGCAAGTGCCAGGGAAGGGATGAGAGAAGATGAAATTTCAGGAAATAGAAACACACACACATACTTCTAGTTCATAAGACCGCCTATCACAGTAGTAAGAGTCATAGAACACAAACCAGTTGAGGTTGCACAGTCAGCGGTCAGTGCCATGTGGCAACCAGACTACAGCGTCTCACTACACATCCTGAATGATTATTATTCTCTTGCTATCGTATCCTGTGACAAAACACATGCTCCCCCTCAATTAAATCAATATTAGCCAGGGTTACACGATCAAAGCAGAAACACTCCATCTTTACTCCAAGAACTGCTTAAAATCTGTGGCTGGCAACAGAATCTGATGTTGACATTACTTTAAATCCCTGACACAGCAAGACACAATGTAACAACATATCATAAGATTTTAGATGGGTTGGCTTTAATCTTTAAGACATTAAAAATGCTTGTGTTTACTCTATGTGGTCTGACTCTTGAACCTCAGTTCTGTGGCTTTAATTAACATTTGGGTGATAAAGTAGTGATACCTAAAAGATGGCAGCAACAAAGGAAAAAGCATTCTGATTGTTTACTCACCTAGTAAAAACATATTGAGAAGGATGTTGGTAAGAGTTTCACTCCCAGTTTAGTGTTGTTCTCATCAGACTTTCCTACCGATCCAGTTCCATGTTCTGCCCAGGAATTCAGACGCCCAAGAAGAAGAAGCCAGCCAGACTTTCCACACACATTTTCACTCATAAACACAACTAAGGTTTTAGACCTTCCTCGGTAACACAGGGAAACTGAGTTGGCCTGGGCATCTGTACACACCAGCGGCCCCAGACAGACTGCACACGCTACCCTGGAGGGCCGCTGACTAACCCAGCGCCTACTTCCTCACAATAAAACACAAAAGGAATTTCGAATGGCTACTAAAGTGGGGGGATTTCCTTTAAACAGTCAAAGTCATCTTGAAAACATTAGCACAACTGGTAGCCAAATTCCTCCTCACTTTGGAAACAACTGTAGTAAGACGCTTTTTTGTGTGTGTTTTGGTTACTTCCCCCCCACACACACTTCACAAACTCCTTCCCTGACTTTGTCTTTTTGGGGTTGGTGGGTGGTTGGATGACGGAGCTGAGGGAGTGGGCCCCCTCTGCAGCTCCAGTGGGAGGCTGGTCTCATCAGAACCATACCGAAGAAAGAGAAGGCAGGCCGGTCCTGGAGCCGGGCCCAGTGCAGGGGTGGGGGAAAGTGCCAGCAGCGCACGCCTCCGACACTCTCCACACTGCGTGCCTGTGGAGTGAGTTTAGTGGATGTGGTCAGTGCGGGGGCGGGAGAAGTGGAAAGGGAGCAAAAGAAGCAGCTGGAAAGATGGATGGAGGAGTGAGAAATATGGCCTTTACTACAGGGCAACATCCAGAGGAAGGATAAGGGTGAGAGTTTTGACTTGAATTGTAGATAAGGGTGTGAGGAACTGCGAGGGATTCAGAAAGTGAAAGAGCAACTGAGAGTGTGTAGGAGTGTGTGTTGGTGAGCATATGCGAGCCTGTGTTTGAGTATGTGTGTGTGTGTGTGTGTGTGTGTGTGTGTGTATGATGATCGTCTCACTGAAGCTGAGAGCCTGTGTTTGCAGAGTGGCTTCGTGGTCAGCCACTTGCTTGCGACTGAAGCAGTAGCTTGGGTGAAAGCGATTTTGGGAATTTTTTTTTATCCCCGAAAGTGCTATGCAAATAAAATTGTCTCAAAAAGGCCAGCCAAAGCACTCCGCCCACTTCACCCAGCTGTTCATACAATATACAAGTTGACATGATAGGGATAAGAGATTCTAATCCTAAACAAATTAGTCCAACTGGCTTGTCCTGACTTGGCAGGGAGCCCGAGAACAACAATGGATCCACACAGGCCATGGAGCTACAGAAAAAAATAGATCGGAGAAAATTTCTCTGAGGGATATTTTGTTCATGTATATAACCCAACATAATGTTTCTTTACTTATTATCAGTCTGTGAAAACTCTCTTGGCACGGAACGTGAAGGTAAATGCACTCCTACCTGGCCATCCTTGCTAAGGTGGACATGTCATCAATATTACCTCAATTATTAATTCATAAAGCTGAGGGTTAGATACAAAAGGGTCTCCTCCAATGATCATATGTCTGCGGTTATGTGCAAAACAGGGGTGCTGACAAGAAGAAAGAGCAATGTCATGAAGCATTGCTGCTCAAGAAGTGTTTTATGGGCACAGCCAACAAGGAGATGGACACATAACAGAGGCGTAGTTATTTGTCAGGGAGACAGGAAGTGTGTTGTTAAGAGACAATGGGAGCTCAAAGTGAGAGGCTGACTAGTGTGGGTGAAGGTTTCGAGAGAAAGAAGTTGAGGTAAAAGTAAAGAGGTGAAGGGTAAAGTCTAATTGTGGATGCAGAGAAGCATCACCGATGGTTGTACGAGGGCCAGGGTGGTAGGGTCTGTTACCGTGGGTTGGGTGTATTTGTCACTTGGCTCTGTGCCTGGGAGTGCAAAACGTGATCTATTTGGATGCGCAGAAGTGTGCCATGTCATCGGCCTGGTAGAGGAACACACAGACATTCCAGGTTGGGATACAGGATGTGGGAGGATGGAACTAAAGCTGCAACAGGACCAAGCCAGGACAAATGAGCTCAGGGCCCATTACCTTCCTTTCACACCAACCCACACATACACATTCACATTCCTTACTCCCACAACACAGATTTAATAGCACACATAAGAAAAGCAGTGTCACAACGCAAATTCTGGTGTCGATTTCACTCATTCTATCCTTTACTCTATGAGTTTAAATGTTCATAATGTAACAGGAAATGCATATTACACCACACCAGTACTGTTTTCCTTGGAGTTGACTCTCATTACTAAATGTTTTCTCTCCAAGCACCACCTTGTTATTTCCATCAGCATTTTACCTTATTAAATCCGTTCATTGCTACCAACTAAAGCAATTGCTTTTTTTGTATCTTGGTCCAGATAAAATGTAAGTGTTTCATATGGAATGGCCAATAAAGGGCTGACATTTTGTTAAGAGCTTGCTGGGCCAAAAGCACTTTGTTCTTTGTATACAGGGCAGTTACACTCTCCTCAAGGAGAACCATTTGTTATCTGTCCAAACTTTGGTGAGTGTGCTTGTTAACTGACCCATTGTTACAGGGGAGGGTTTCAGGGCCGTTCGTTGCGTTCTGGCTATTTATTCCTGAGGCATGAAATTGTGATTACCATAGTGGGGCTCATCCATCTCATTCTCACATCCACACACAGATGCTAAACATCCGCATTTTTATTTCACTTTCTCTCTTTTTCTTCTCCTCTCTAGTTCTCTCAGTCTTCCTCTCTCCTGATATACACACACACTAACACACCCAAACACAAAAAGAGCCGCCCACAGCTGCGTCAGGCCATCTCTCTAACAATCCAATCTGTTTTCTTTCCCATGATGTTTCCCATTGGCACAGGGAGGAGAAAATCAGATTTACTCCCCCACAGGGCCCATGCAATTGCACTGATATGGAAAATGATTTCAGTGCTGCTTGAGCCCATAAACATTATTTTGGTCTCCCCTGTTAATGACACATTTCTTCCCAGCATTGTGGATCTCACAGAGGAAGAGATGAGTGTGAGGGGGTGAAGAATGGAGGAAGAGGAAGAGAGGAAAGGGGGAGGAATCCCCCAGGGTCTCACACACAACTGGGGAGTCCTTCACCCCTCAAACTGCATCCTGACATCTAAGACTTCTGTCAACCTTTTCCTCATTCACACACAAATCCAGAAACATATGTGCACACAGCTAATCTACCATGTAGGAACTTCAATTGTCATGGCCTTAAAATAAAGCCACCCCCTTCAAAAAAATAAATAAATAAATAAAAAAAAAATAAAAAAAAAAATCAGAGAGTAAAGATATCCCCGCTGGAAAATGAGCAGAGTCAAAGAGGGATTTCTCACCTCTCTCTCTCTATCTAGCTGTCAGCCTGATTCCAAACACGCTGCATTTGGCTCCAGGGCTAGAAGCAGTCCCACTACAATTGTGTCATACAGCCCACATATCTTTTATTGGTGTTAGCAGCCAATATAGTGAAGCCCCCTCCTCCTCCTCTTGAACACAGGGATAAAAATTTGTACTTTTAGTGGTAAGTTACAAACACTCTCTGCCTGAGGCATGTTGTCAACGAGAGGAGCATGCAGTAGCCTCCAGTCCTAAACACTAGTCATTTAATATGACGGTGTTAAAAAGAGACGCCACCAGGCCAATAGCGAGGCACTAAACCTCCCATTTGGCATCCATTAAAACCCATCTGCAGGACTGAATACGAGGAGGCGGACAGGAAATGGCCTGATATGACTGAAAACTGTCCTCTACTTTTGAACGTTCTCTCACAGGTCCCTCAATGTTCTCATCCAAAAATGGGATTTTCGTGGTTCTCCTTTTCCACTGGAAATATCGCATGGAATGCACTGGATCTGGTTTGTTTTACAGCTGATGACTGATCTGTCTAAATCCATTGGTTTTATGTTCTGGCCATGGGGATGGATGGGTGACTAATGGTGGCTTGCGTGCCATGTTTCAGCCGACGCAGCCAAAGCTCAGCCAGCCAGGTCATGGACACAGACATGCTTGGTAGTGGGAAAAGGCAGATTAAAACAAGTGTTCAGCACTATGCTCTCTAATTAGTCCCCTGTTAACTTTTGAACTTAATTGGTTAATTGAGATGTGGTTAGACTGGGCAGGTTTCCCCTCCCTCAGGGTGACCATACGGCTCCAGTATTTCAGCCTGGCACTGCCTGGCACAGGAGGTGGCTGGTTCTCTCTCGCACACTCTCTCTTTTCTCTTTTTTAGCATCCCACCGCTCCAGTGACGAGGAGTAATGATGCCGCACAGGAGGCTGTAAAACTGTGTTGTGCGAGAGTGTTTTCGCAGAGATTGTGCCCATAGACTGCACATATGCTTGTGCCACATCAAAGCAGCTCTCTGACTACCCAGACCTGGGTGGTCTAACCCTCTTTTCTCTCAACCAGCAGTGCTAGATAGATAGGCTTCGGAAAAGTGGAGAGAGTGGATGTGGGTGGATGTTACCTCACCACAGGCGAGTGTGTTCTGTCGAATTCAGAAGTCAGTTTGCTTTGGAGGAGACATGAACAGCATGAGGAGGGAGAATAAAAGTGTGGTTCAATACATACACAGATAAACACACACACAACCCCATAGGCGTCACATTGCTTGAGTCTCCCATCTCCTCTGCTTGATGTATAATGATACCCACAACACCACATAAATCTGCAAGCAGCTCGATTCATAGGAGCAGATTTTGCTTGCCGTCTTCCCTTTTCACTTTCATCCCCTCTTCTCCTCTTGCTCCTTTGGGCCCCATCACTCATCCCCTTCTCAGTTTTCCCTTTCCGTCCTCACACCCTTTCCATCATCCCTCCATCACTCTCCCTTCTTCCTCCTGCTGCTCAACTCCATATTTCTGTCCTCCCTCATCAGCTTGCTCTTTCTTTTCAGTTGCCATCATCTGGATGCTTCAAAAGTGGGAACGCTTTCTCTCCATATTTTGGATTTTAAAAAATGCTTTCCCTCCCACTCCCTTGTTCTTATTTTGCTCTGTTTCTCTGCTCTTATTTGTCCATCACTTTTCGTTAGGCCTGAGAGTGTAATGAAAGTCTTGTTTTATGAGGAGTCACAGGTTCACCCTCCCTTCGTCAGAGCCGCCCATAAATTAGCATCCCAACATTCAATTGGCAACTGGGGCTTGCTGGAATGTCCTGTTCTCTGTTGTCCTCCCATCGTCTCTCCCTCCCTCTTCCATCTGTGGCCCGACGCCTCCTTTAGGTCATAGAGAGCAGTGCTGGACATGAGAGACTGCTTTGAGCTGTCCTATGAGTTCTCTTCGATTGCCCTGTAATATGATAAAGTCCTGGAGTGATGTGTGTGAGAGAAACAGAAGGCAGCTCCCTGCTCTGGCTTCTCTCCGTCTGATGTAGCCTGTCAGAGGCACAGAGACAGAACAGTGCAGATAACGGAGCCTAGAGCCGCAAACCCAGCCAGCCCAAGGTCTTTCTGCAGCCCTGAATATAATTTGCCACTGGTTCACAAGGGGAACAAAGGAGAAATGTTTAATTCTTGTAACCCTGGCCAAGACAAATGCAAGCACTTTGGTCTGATAACCTACAGGACAAGGGGAGGGAAGGCACCTGGACATTCAAGGCCAGGCAATATACAGCTTTACTTTGTAAAGAACACATTGTATAATCATGCGCACCTCCTTCAAGACAAAGATTACAGACAATAAGACAGTATTCAAGCCCAAACAGATAGCCACCTTCTTTCCCACTGTAGCGGCCTCAAGTTCATACAGGGTCAGCCAAATCACACAGTAAATTTTTTTCTGAAATTCATCTGACAAGCCGGGTTTTAAAGTTGAGTTATGTTGACCGACCACTGACACTGGTCATCCATGGAATGCTGCAGCCGGGGCCTGCTCAACATCTGCAGCAACACACTTGAGCAGAGATGAGTAAAATTAGGAGCATTTCCTGCAATCTGCACAGAGAAGGTCATCTTCACCCAAACACAAGCAGATGAAATGAAACATAAAGCAGAAAATAAAAAATCCCTCTCCTCTCCTCTCCTCTCCTCTCCTCTCCTCTCCTCTCCTCTCCTCTCCTCTCCTCTCCTCTCCTCTCCTCTCCTCTCGACTCGATTGATGTAGGCTTTAACAGCTAGGAGTAGAAAACGAAAATCCAAGGTCAAACCAGAGAGAGAGACAGGGGGATATCATCTTGATCAACTACTCGCGTCCTGTCTGTCTGGTTGGTTGGCTGCACCGCTGCCATTGCAGCCATCTATCTCCCTCATGGCGATCACATTTAGTACACTGGACAGGTGGGTGGGTCAGACAGTCATGTGACACACCTTTTTGTACAGTATTTGTCTGCAGGTTGAATTTAGAGGGGGGGAAGGAAGAAGGAAGAGAGAGGCCGCACAGGGGTACAAGAGGTTTACAGCATCTGATCAGAGTTAACAGATGCGTTGCAGCTGCTTTCCTTCAAATCCTAAAACCTACACACACACACGGAGACTAAAAAAACACACAAAATAACCACTATATACGCAGTATGTGTTGGGATTAAAATTAAAATCATATATTTTCCAACTGGCCATGCTCGTGCACCACTGGCAGTTTTGGGTCTCAAATAAAAACCCTACATCCCAGAGTAACCATTAAACTGACTGAACACTGTGCCTATGAGTGCACATGTTGGCTTTTCTTATTTTTCTTTAATATACACTTAGCTCTACTGACCATAAAACATGTCAGCGCCTACGCATGGGCCAGAATGCCTCAAACTATGTGACGGGCCTGACCAGTGAAATGATTTGGGGAATCTTTGGAAGGAAGACAGCAAGTCATAAAGTCAGAGTCGTGGAGTTACAGGGAAGAGGTAGCACTGAGAAACCTCAGCTGGGTGTCCTCCTATCCACAGGAGAGCAACAGCTTTCAGCAGGTTATCACAACAACCACGAGCCAAGCTCAGCCCAGATCTGGCAGAGGCCATAATGGAGAAAGGCAGGGGGTGGAGGGGAAGGGGGGAGAGACAGCAAAGAGAATAAAGAAGAGTTATTAGGGTGATTTGAGGCAATGAGGGGTAGAGGACCTACTGAAATGTTTTGACACAGAAAAATAGCAAATGTGACACAAGTACTTAAATGTGGCTTTTGAGAAACAAACCACCAGCGCCTTACTTTCTGTGCAGTCTCTCCCTGTTCCCTTTCTTTTTTCCTGCTCAGTCTGTCACACATTCACACAGAATGATAGCTGCAGCTGCAACTTCAACAAAATGCTTTAGCCAGCACTTTAGTCTGGTGGCAAAACTTGTCTCATGACAGTCAGGCTGGTGTTCAATCTTTGCCAGGTGGAGCAGAATATGGTCCAGGTCAGGACATTCACCCAGATTACCGAGATCCTAAACACCCCATTATTTTCATGAGCTCACATGAACACTGAGAAGTCTGGCAGTGTAAGGCCAGCTGCAGGCTGCTTGTGGAATGGTATGGAAACCCTGAAGCACAGGATGATGGTAAAGTTGATCAATGTGTATTGTGGTGAACATCCAATTTTTTTTGTTCTTTTTACTTCTGAGTAGGGCTGCACAATTTTGGAAAAAACTGACATTGCGATTTTTTTAACCCTGTGATATGAAAAAATACTCAGGAGGATATAATAGCTGTGTTACCACTGTACATGAAGTGCATAAGCTCGAAATAAACTAAACTAAACATAACACGTGTTTCATTATCATCCCTCTTGTAGCTGAAAAAATTTCAGATCACAAACGTTGCTTTTCTCTTTGGTACCAAGTCATTTCATTTTTGGTGATTTTCTCTTGTTCATTGCTCAGTTTTTAATGTTACCAACGACTCACTCCAAACTGAGTAAGAACTGCTGTGATAGATGGATGGCTGTAGTATTTGTTAGGTACCCTTGAAATTCCATGAGAACACATTGAGTTAATTTGCTTCCTACATTGCAGGATCGAGCGATGTGACTATTGTGCACACATACAGTGTATTGATGATGCTGAAACGATATATTGTGCAGCTCTACTTCTGGGTGAAAGTTTATGGTCTGCCCTTCTTCTCCTTAGTGGATACTGCCATCTTCTACTGGGTGAGACGAGCACACATATATTGTAAATCAGGCTTTAGGTTGTAACTTAAATACTGAAATAATACTGAATATTGATTGAATATTTGTTATACTGACTTGTGTGCAGTCTCCACCAAAGACTCCTTTTTTGGTGATTAGCTCAGTGATCAGTATTTTACATTTGTATTCATCCTTTCCCAATCTATCATCATTTACTTTTCAAAAAACACACATTCAGAAAGTGGGTATTCCTATTGAGAGTTTAGATGAAATAATAACCTTCCTTCAGTTTATGAAACATACAACAAAATCCCATCTCATGCATCCTATGTCTAGCCTTGCAGCCATAATGTGTATTTACTGCGAAGTGTGATGGCAGCTTCTGCAAAGTCTCAACTGTGGGTATGTAGGTCTACACACTGACAGTTGTGTACAGTGCACATGGCCACAGTGGGGTCACATAAACTATGTTCACAGACTGTACAGAGACCACAGCTACACCCCTGATGTCTTGAATTATCTGTTATATTGTTTTGTTTTACATTGACTCTGGCATCATTAGCATCAGCTGCTTTGACCTGCAGCGCCATGCGGCACATTCCCTTACAGCCGTGTGTGTGTTGCAGTGTGGTTTCTATCTTCATACTGTATTTGCTCTGGCACAGACTTCTATTGTGGGGCTGGGCTTTGCACTCCTCAGATAAGAGAGCAGTTATGTCAACACTGGGTGCTGTGAAGGAGCCGCCTGGTCATGTTGACATTCTACAACGCTGCTTATTTACTCTGACCACAGAGTTCAGCCATCAGCTAGCCTCTAATGCACTAATGACTAGACACCTCCTGAGGTAGAGCCCCCTTCTGGATTCACCTGGTAGTGTCTCTGTGTTTGTAAGGGGAAAAGACAGATGAGGGAGAAGGTGATAAGTAGTGACGTTGAAAAAACTAACGTCAAAGCAGACTGTGAGCAGATTCATAAAAAAGGGTTGACGAATGCACCTCACAACTCGAATAAACCCTAGTAGACTCAGACAGCATGAGTCTGCATATTGAGTTCAGATGAGCTGAGCAGCCCTATCAGTAAAGAGCCTGTGCAGCAATCCATGCATAATTAAGGGGAGAGGGGGTTAATTGACTTCTTTGAGAAAGATCCTGATTTCTATCAGCCAGTCCCATAATCATGTGAGCCAGGGCTCTCATTAAGCCCCCTCCCTCATTTATCTCCTCTCCCCTCTAACATTTTCCCCCTCTCTCTCCCTGTCCTCTCTCCTCACCTGCTTTGAACAAAGGTGAAACCCCAAACACCCCTGCTGTGTCCTCAGCGGGCCAGGAAAAGGTGAGGCAGATTTATAGCCAGCAACTGAGTGTGGACGGTGCACATAAACAGTTGATGAGTGCACACACACACACACAGACTAAAGATCCAGACTGCAGTTGACCTGACTGTGACCTCGGTGTGGTAATGTACCAGCTATCAGGTATTAGAAGCAAACCTGTGTGTACATCTACCTGTTCTCCACAAGCCGAACACACACACAGAGTACTGTACAGAGACCTGATGTTGATTTTTTCCCCCCAACAATCCTGGTCGAATCACTGTGCAGCTGGAAAAGCACCGTAACAAGTGCTTTGAATTATTTACAGGCAGAAAGTATATACTGCTTAATGACACATCCTTACCACAAACAAAATACATTGTGTTGGCTTGTCAGCACCTATGAATATTTACTGAAACATATCCACTAAGGCAAGCCTTTTGTTCAGCATATTTTAACCAGACACAGAGAAATTGGCTGCTATCTTTGCGTTTCTCTTCCTTTCTGTACTTATCCTTTCTGTCTCTGGAAGTAGTGGAAGATTGGAGAAAAAGCTGAATTCCACTCAGAGGAGCAAGACAGAAAAAAAAAGGGATGACGTGGAGAAAAGAGATGAAAAGTGACAAATGAGAGATTTCCTTCACAAGCCCATAAATCACTAGACACAGGCAGGGCCAGTATGAGGCCTCCCTCAAACAGCCAAAGGTTTTTTCCCCCCTTTCACAGCCAGCACTAACCACCCTTCTCCCTTTACATGCACACAAACACACACCTACACAAACATATGTGCATTCTCACTTCTACTCGCATACACAGGAGCACACACTTTCTCCTCTCCCTTTTCACTCTTGCACACTCTCCCAGATGGTGTGTGCTGGAATGGCATCCCCATTGCTCTCCACCAATCTGGTTGTGGTGCAGCGGCCTGCTGACTGGCACAGAAGCACATCTCATAAAAATCACTTACAGTAAGGAGTGGCACAGACTTTAAAGCGCCGCTCTTTGAAATCAGCGTTGTTAAAGAGCCCAAGCATGTGTGTTGAAATAAATCTCACTCATTCTGTCACATAAAACACTGAAGGTGCAGGTCTAACACAGCCAGGTCGGGTGCTGGAGCTGTTTCTACAGGTAATCAGGACACATGAATATGGGGAAATGAGCTTTTTGGAGTGTGTGCTGGGTGTGCACAGTGGGGTGCCAAGAGTGGGTGAGAACGTGGGAGTGCAAAGCTCGAAATCCCCTGCTGGGTTTGAAGATATCAGCTGAGTTGGTGGAGAGCAAACGAGTGAGAAGTGCAAGCAACTGTAGCAGCCTTTTCTCAGCTGTACTGTTATTTGGTCTGTAAATGTGGACCACTGTTGAGATAAAAATGCCGCTGCTGTTCAACTGGACATATGTGCACTGTGGATGGAAGGTGGTGACTGTGGCCTGGTTGGGGAACTGGAAAAGCTCAGTCACTGCTGAGAAACTTGAGCCCCATGCAGGACGGTCCCAGAGACTGGCAGATTGATGGAAGTCCAACAGGACTTAGGATCTGCTTTCATTGTGAATGTTTGCCATCTGCTTGGCTGGAAAGAGAGCCCACAGAGCTGGAGAAAACTCTGTCAACTGACAGATGAGACAGTGAACGTAAATGCGTGTATGTGTGTTATGTGTGTACTTATGCAGACAGTGTGTTAGTATTGATCCTCAAAGCAGCTCAACTTTCTGAAAGAGGATCTGTCAAATGGGGATACACACATTTACACAAACCAAAAATATGGTGTTAATACAATGTGGACATCATAGCATGAATAGAATTCTACCTCTAAAATAAAAGACATCTACAGCACCATTGCATGTTTAGTTTCCTGACAAAAAGCAGTATGTTGAAATATCCACTACTTCCACCATAACACAGCTGCATAGTTTACCCACAATGCCGTTGGTATCGATCCCTCCAGTTTCTATGTACAAAGAGACAACACTGGTCTGTCAAGGATGACCACTTCTCTCTTCATGCTTCACTACTTCATAACATATTAGCCACGAATGTCCAGACCTTTGACATCCTGAAAAGAGACTGAGCATGTTTTGTTGCTTCTAACAGCCACACAACACAACAAGGAAAAGTCCGCAAGTCTACATGTGTAGTCTAGTAATGACCTATTAACTGCCTTGGCTGACCTCCAAAACTTTGTGTGTATCATCATGTGTCCGGTAGTCTCTCTTATAATCCCATGAGTGGACCTTAAACCCTTCAGTTTATCTTTGACCCCGCCTAACCCAGAGAGTAACCAGCAGAGTAGTGCACAATAAAGGTCATGTTACTATGCTGAAAACTCACTCTGACCTCTTCACCCTTTAAGCAACCACAACGATGTCTGTATCCCTTCTGTCTGCTAAAAAAGAGAGATAACGCGGGCTTAAGGGCCTGATGAAGAAATAGTACACACACACACACACACTCCCATAACTGTCATCCCATATGCTGGGAATGTGATGTGATTTACAGCACTTGCCAGCAAAACAGTAAACCACAGCTTCTCACAAATGGGGGCGTCTGCACACCTGAGAACAAGCTGTTCCACAAGCAAAAAATGAGTAATTAAAATGATGAGGTGAAAAATGAACACAGCTTCTTAAAATTCTTACCTGATTATTTATGCAACAGATTTACAGTATAATTCTGTATAAATCCATCTGCCTGTGTTATTTTTCTGATAACTGTCACAGATATATTGGCTAATCAACAAGGTAATTGAAGCAGGTGGATTTTCTACATCCCCCAAAAGTCAGGAGCAGAAGTGGAGAAAAGAAATGGATGGGATATGCAGCGCCCCGGGCTGAGGTAGAATTAGGCACCTGCATCAGCCCCCCATCCACCCCCACATGCTGCCCTCTCAGCTGCCTGCCACTCTGTTTCCTCTCCTTTTAGAAAATCTCTCCACCACACAGCTCCTTTGATTACTCTTTCCCGTGGGCATACATAAACGCACACACAACTCATGCGTACACATATTCAAATACACACACTTCTTCGATACTGTTCAGACAGTTACACCAGCTGAGTTTTGATTTGGAGAGAAAAGTTGCTTCCACTACAAATAATGACAAGCACTCAAGAAACAAGCAGAGCACAGAGTTATCACACAAACAGCACACACAAACCCACACACATGTGTGCAAGAAAAATGCATAACTCACAAAAACATGCAAATAGCACGGAACTTAATCACACACAGCCAGCCACCCACACACAGCAAATACACACACGTGTGTTCACACACCCTCCCATTATGCTGTATAACCAAAAGGCATTCAGCCATTTCAGCAGTGTTCGGAGAGCCAGCCAAGTGAGAGGCCTGTCAGTGCATTAGCCAGCATGTAATCATAGCCCAACCTCACTGCAATTAGAAGTGGTTCTAATTCTTCTCTGGAAACACTGCCTTCTCCCACCACTAATAGTTTACTTTAGTCCAACAGCTGACAGACCCAACTCTGCTGCTCCCACCTCGGCTTCCTCAGCTCACACACATACACATCCACTCAGACACACCCACAGCTGTGGCTTGTCTTTCAGTATGAGAGATCAAAAGGAATCCTGGGAATAGTCCCCAGCCATGTCCTACTTGTGCCACATGAATCCCATGAGTCTTTTAGGCTGTGCCACAGTTCACCTGTGTGCTGCAGCTCTGTGAATACAGGCCTCTGCTCTGCCCTCCCCTTCTGGTGATTTCAGGAAAATAATATCTCATTTTACCAAACATGACAGAGAAAAATGACAGCGAAATCATGAAACAATTGCAAAAACCAGAGATCTCCTAAAGGCTCTCTGTAGATGAGGCAGGTGTGTGAGGGGCGGAGGCTGAGACAGTGCTGGGAAAACGTTAGCTAATGAAGACTGAGGAAGAGGGAGCGCTCCCTATACTGATGGTTTTGCTATTAGCCGGTGAGTCAGTGCACTTGGGTGTCACTTCAAAGCATTCCCCACTATTAATCAGAGGCTATCCAGCCCTCCAGCAAGGGCCCGCTGGCTGTGCCGCTAACTACCCCCCTCAACATCAACACAATGGAGCCATCATTACAGCGGTTACGCTACACCTCGGCCAGACAGTACACCTTTATCTCGGCTTATACATTATATACTCATGGCTAATTAATTTACCTGCCATGTCTCCGAATAAAGGAGGTGGGATGGATGGCAGTGGTGGGGTGTATGTGCATACTTCCAGCGGTTTATGTATTTAGGTGGGGGATGGGATGCACCTGGCTCAGGTTGCATCCAGCAGACTGTACATTCACTATACAGGGTTCTTTATGAAAGCACCTGCAAGAGGCAGAAGCCAGTCTGGCCAAGACCCACACAGGCCCAACCCTTCCCTGATCCAGCTCTCACCTGGCATCCCCAGGCGAGCCGACAGGCAGCTCAGAGTCTTCCCTGACAGCTTCCCTCCTTCAGGCCCCCCTGGCTAACAACAGCTCCTCCGTTGGATATCAGCCACCAAGCCTGAGGATTAACCACTTCACTAGGCCTGTCTCTTTAAAACTAGATACATTTAACCAGTATATACAACATCATCTCTTTCTGTCTTTTGTTTTGACTGTGGTAATGGATAGTACTTTCCAGTGAGTAAAGGTGAACGCCTTTTGGACAGGGTTGGAGGAATTATTGTCTTTTTATCGGGGTAATTGTCAACCGCGTTTCAATTAGGTTAACAGGGAAAATACATGGTCTTGTTCGGCATTGCCTGCTTCTCGTAAATTTGCACATTCATGTTACATGAGGATGAGAGGGCTTACCATACAAGACACTCTCCCCCTCCCCCTTTGTCTCCTGTTGTACTGTACTGCCTGCAGACTGGAGCAGCACGAGGGGATGAGATAACCGCTCACCATTGTGAGAATAGACTGTCAGAGCTTTGTTTTTTTTTTCCCTCTCTTGCTCTCACTTTTCTCTCTCACTCTCTCTCTTTTTCTCTCCTAAGAATATAAAAAGTAGGAGTAGTGGTTGCAGAAATAGTCCTGTTTCTATAATTAGATGTAAACAGACAAACTCTCAAGCGTGCTCTGTCCCACTGGCCCCATGGCCTCCTGGGAAGAAAAATGTGTGTGTGTCTGTGTGCAAGACGACTGTGTGTGTGTGTGTGTGCGTGTGTATGTGTCATTGTACACGTCTGCTTGAAATGCACCAGTAAGTGTATGACAGCA
>JAPTGZ010000027.1:22731356-22745756 GCA_029814645.1 Fowleria isostigma | reverse complement strand
AGATATGACCCATTTAGACGTTCAAAGGCTCTGTAGTGAACGTGGAAACACCATCAGCTTCTATAACATTGATTCACTACCAAAACCCATGGAGTTGGATAAACGACAGTGGATGGACACATTGAGTATATTCATTCATTTTCCATACCCGCTTTATCCTCACTGGGTATATGTTCAGTTATTGATTTTTATGCTGAAAAAGTCACTTTTTCTTCAGTTTTCTCAGTTTTTGACATAATCCTCAACTTTAAACTGAGCATTTATGAACATCTACATGGTCAGTGAATTAAATATAGGAAAATGCCTGATTTTCACTGGAAAAATGCAAAATATTTTAAAGGATAATATAATAATTAAAGGTGATAAATTATGTCAACATAGTTAAATATAGAGGAAAAAATAATGTGTAAACTGCTGCAAAAGTAGTGCTGGGCCTTTATGGGTGGAGAGATACCGTAATTCTACAAGCCAAGAAAGTCACAATTTGTGAAAAATCTTTTTTTCAGACTGGGAAAACACACAAACAGAAAGACTATAAACCCAAAAGCCACAGAGGTGATGTTATCGTAACATTCTTTCTCCATGATCAGTTCAACATGACCAGAGTTGTTATGATTTCACTGGTTTACAGGTAAAATGCTTCCAGAATAAAAGTATTTAAACTTTACCAAATTTGAGTCCCTAATAAAAAAAAATTAAGTCAAAAGTGCTAGTTGATTGTAGTTTCTACGATATAGTCTTGGGCCAAAATATGAAATTCTGAGAATTAATGAGAGAATGAGTTTAATTCAAAGGGAATGTTTGTCTCAGAGCTACTAGATCTACTTTCAAAATAGGGTCAGCACATTACAATACATTCACTTTTCAGGTTCTTTCCAGTGGAACATTTATAAATCCATTGTATAAATGTGCATAAACCAACATATACTGTATGTATAATAACACATCATCGTATGGATTGAAAATATGAGCTAACTACTACTTTTGTAATTTGTTTTATGATTCATCTTATTAAAGTATATAAGATTTAGCACATTTAATGTCTGAAGTGGAAATTTTCTAAGAAATTGTAGAGCAGTGTTTTCATTTCTTTTAATATTTCAAATAAATAAATAAAATAAATACTTTTTACTTGGTTCTCAAAGAAAGGTAAAATGCGTCAATGTAGTGGCCATTTTGATGTTGGTGACAAGTATCATTCACAAGAAATGCAGTTCATTCAGCTGATTAACGCAAAACTGGACGTGTCCTTACAATCTTTACCATAAACCATGACTACCTTGCCTAGTAAAATCAGTTTATAAATTGACAAACATTAACATTCCTATTTTTTCCCAATATTAGGTCCCATGGGGCACATTGAAAGGACAGGACCAAATATAACATGCTGCATGCATATAAAAAAGTATATTTACATTTCAGGAAGTCCTCTCTGGTTTGTGGATCAGGAAGAGGTGAAGGCTGAGACTCTGGCATCTTATTCCCTGGTTCATCATTTAATAGAGACATTAATGTGTATATTTATAACAAGCTTTGATTCCCACAGTGAAAAAACAAACATTATTTTACAAAGCATTAAAGCAAATCCTCTTGAAGTAAAAGATAAAATCTGATATACACCCACCACTTTTGCAAATCGAGTTCATTTTTTCAGTGTAGCTGGAGAGCATCAGGTCACACAGTTCCTGTGTTGCATCCGTCACTATTTGGGCATAACAGCTTAGATGCTCCATCTGGTTGACGTACATGCTGGGCAGGGATACATCTGCCTCCCTTTTTTTCCATTCCGAGTACAGCTAGAGCAGACACAACAAAAGTAACCATATGTTGTGACTCATAACAACCCTACATGGTTGTATCGTGACAGGAAGAGAAGATTAGATGCTGCTCCTTTTCTGTGTTCCAAAGCTTTTTTTTCTGTGAAATTGTTGAAAATGCCTCGTCTGTGTACAGTGTAAACACAGCAGCCTCCAAAATAAACTCAGCCTCAAAGAACATCCTGTGCTTATCCTTCGATCATGTGAGACATTTGGTCCAATTTGTTTGTCTATAATCAAATCTGTACTTATCTGCTGTTACTTACTTCCTCTTTTTTTAATATATTCATTACCTGCAAGAAGTCAATATCAGTCTTGGCTTTTGGTAGCTTGTTCATTTGAGCCAAAAT
Organism: Fowleria isostigma; assembly: GCA_029814645.1. Lineage (NCBI taxonomy): Eukaryota > Metazoa > Chordata > Actinopteri > Kurtiformes > Apogonidae > Fowleria > Fowleria isostigma. The sequence goes on along the minus strand of JAPTGZ010000027.1, from coordinate 22,743,589 downwards.
CTTCATCAGCTCCACTTTTCTTTGCTCTAAATGTGCCTGGATGCCTTCTGCTTGTCTGAGGGCCTGCCTCTGCTCTCCCTCCAGAATCTCCATTGCCCCTTTTTTGGCCTCCTGCACAGCCGTCTGCAGCCTGGTAAACTGCTGCTCAATGACAGCGCAAACCTCCTGCACTGAAGACTGAAAAAAAGAACAGAATGGAGCATTAAAATCAGCAGGATTACAGTATCTGCAGAAATTAAGTGGTAATACTCCACTTACCTTAATTATATCATTGTTGCTCTGTAGCTTTGCAATAGCTTTTTCAGTTGTTGACACACTTTGACTGATCTCTGTGTGTTTCTGCTGTAGTTCAGTCTGCAAACAATCACAATAAAAACCAGGGCAACACATGCTGTGTCAGGTTTTCCAATGAGACCATATGTGGCTAAGAAACACACAAAAAAAAACTACTAACATCTGACATATTTAGTAGAAATCTTTCAGCAGTTGAAGTTTAAACCAACATTTCACAGCGAGAATTTCTTGTTTATGAGTTGCACTGTGTGTGTTTTGTAGTAAAAACCTCAATCTTTGCACGCGCCTCCCCCACAGATGCAGTTGTGTGCCCCTCATGCGCCTCTTTCACACAGTCCAGACACAGACAGCAGCCATCCGTCAGACAGAATCGCTCCAAAGGAAGACAATGAACATCACAAGTCTGACAGTCGATGTCGTGGAGGGGCTCCACCAGGCGATGGTTCTGAAACTTAACCTTTTCCAGATGGGGTCTCAGATGGAATTCGCAGTAGGAAACCAAACAAGTCAGACAGGATTTTAGGGCTTTGCTGGGACTGTCCATGCAGGAATCACACAACACATCTTCAGGAAGCAATGAGTGACAAGTCTGGCCGGTGGAATCTATCAACTCCTCCTTTACAATCTCTTTCAGATCCTCTTCACTGGTGCCGCTGCTGATCGTCGCCATGTTTGGGAGTGACCTTTTGTCGATGAATCTTAATCCTAAAACACGAGTTGTCTAATCAGTTTGAACATGAACCCGCTAAGCTTTGTGTTAGACTGTTACAAGACCTTATTCTGCACAGAAAGCAGCCTTTTTCCCCCTTTTGAAATCCACATCTTGAATAGATAAACAGAGAATTGTGAGCCACGCCCAAGCTATTTTGTTCTAATCCAGCTGAAGCTTACTCATTTTTCACCCTTTCTCTGCTTGCATTCAACAAGTTTAAGAGACAAAGTAGATCAGAGCGATGAGGGGCAATGAGACGGAAATGACAACTGTATTATGGCCCAGTCAGGAAAGGGAGTGAACATCCTCTATTTTTCAAGCCAATGACCTTGTATTATTTTATAGATTGACCTTTTTCTAGCAAAAAAAAAAACAAAAACATCAGTAAAAATTCTATGTCCAACAAATCTCGTTCATTATACATATGTTCTTTAAGTAAACTATCTAGTTTTTATTACAACAAATTACTTTTTCAAATGTTGGAGGGATTTTAGTGTCATGCTCCCAGTGTTTCCTTCAGATAAGTGTGTCATGTCAGATGCTTGGAGCTTCCAGATAATGATGCTTATTTAAAGTATTTCCTGATTTCATGTCAAGTGGTAACAATAACTGCTGTCTATTCTGTCTGAGCAGTGTGTGACGATTATCACTGGCGGAAGAAGCCAAAACAAAAATTTGCATTCCAAGTCTAGGCGTAACGGGCAGGAAATGTCTCTGTAAACAGGTCAATGAACAGTGCCCTGTTCATTCACACACTTGTTCCTGAACAATGAACTTACAAGTTTCATAACAATGTCCCTTACTATCATCAGTGAAAACTGTTTGGTAATGACCCCTTTTATTATATGTTCTGTATATGTTCACTGTGCAGAGGAAGTATTGTTAATATTGAACAAATTAAGGATTGTATGACACAGATACAGCTTTTAATTCATGATTTTTATTACAATTAAATGTGTGACAATACATTTTAAACACTGTCCCTGTGCATATGTTTTTAATAAAAACCACTAAAGATAAATACTCTTGGGAGATTTATGAACCTAAGTATTTCTTTAATTAAAAAAAAAAAGTATATTTAAGTTTTATCGTGCTTAATCCACCTATAAAATTACAACAAGGAATTGGCCCTCATATTCCCAGGAACCCACAGTTGGCCTGACATGGCTTATTGCATGTAAACATGTGCAAAAGTAAAATATGAGCAATGAAACAGTGAAAGGAAGATATTCTTGAAAACTTTAACAAATGAAGTTTATGTTCAAAGATACTTTTAGGCAAATGCTTAGGCACTAGCAATGCAGGCACATGAAGTGGCAAGATGTACCCCACAGGGGTGAACACATTCTGGGGACAGACAGACCCACAGACAATCAGCTCTCTGTTAGCCATGCCACATGGCATACAGTGACAAAGCATGGCACTGCACAGATAACTCCCATTCAGTTTGTTTAACCATGCAGCACAGGGGACACATGGGGTATTTTTCTGTGTGTCTGCACAACTGCACAACACAAAGGGACGTATCAGTGATTCTCCCATGTCTAACACAACTGTCACTGAGAATTTATATCTGACTTGTCTCCTTTTGCACGACAGGTCCATCCTGACAGTGTCCTTTCTGCTTTGTTAGCAGTGAGTTACCAGGAGTGGTAAATCACCAAGCGCTCCCGGTCTCCATCCATGACATTTACCACAATACTCCACTGACCTTTAAGCATGAGTGTACGCTGGAAGGACCATCTACAGCAACCTTTATTATCTGTAGAACACAGAGGAGACAAGAAAAAAACCCATGTTTATAACATTTAGAAATAAAATCTGTAGTGGTCTTATAAATATATGGATGATAACATTGTGTTATGTCTCCAGTGGATTGAATTAAAATACAATTATACGGAAGACATGTTGGCATTTTAGGTTTTAGATTTATAGCTCTTCAACACCACATGGTTCTAGCTCAACTTGACTAACTCTACTCCTCTTTTTGCTTGTTATTTAAGCAAAAGCTGTGGATAGACCATGTTCCTTTATGGTACTACCTCTATTATGTTATTGAAGCAGGCTAACTGCAGATTACTGATCATCTAGGAAAATCATCCTCCATGCATTATCACTACATCAAACCCAGAGTCATCTCATCGTCTGAACTCTGATGTGTTTTTTGCACTCTCCTGTCTTTTGTCTTGCTGCCTTCAATCTAGTGAATAACAAATATTGTCTCCTTTCTGTGACAAGCAGCCACATATTGAGAATTAAGGTATTATGAAGAGAATCCCTTCAATATCAGTGAGAGGTATTACACCTCCAGTAATCAAAGTACCCAGTAGCAAAAGCAAATAGAGTCCAGTAGAGTTAATACCATGTGGTGGAAAAGTGCCATTGGATCATCACTAGAACCAGTACTTACAGTTCTGTGTCCTCAATGCAGTCTGGGTCCTCTATTGTCTCCAGATGTGTTTTACAGGCATCTAATATCTTTTTCCTGGGCCCTAAGGGGATGTGAATACTCTTTAGGTCATTATCCGAGCACAGTAACAGAGCCTCCAGGTCGATTTTCTCCCTCTTGAAGATGGATAAAAATTCACTCATACTCTGTGTGGCCAGAAAAACCTCTAATGGACTGGAGTCAGGCTCATCATCATCATCGAGCCCTAATTCAACTTCATCCCAGGGTAATTCTTCAATATTTCTCTCCTGCAGGCTACGCGCACTGCCAATGCTGTCCTCATCTATACTGGAAGGGTACTGCTGCACCCTGCCGCGTAAACGCATAGTGTTGGCTGTGCGGCCCACACTATTATCATTTTGACGACCAAGGTCAAACATCCCCCCACTCACGTAGTTCCTCCTGAAAACCATGGTTCCCAGCCCAGGCCTGTTAAAAAGTGAGTCATGCCCTGAGTCTGTGCTGATCTCAGAATAGTCCATATCGTGCCCGTGGAGATCTGGTTCACTCATGGCACGTGAAATGGCATCATCGTTGTCTCTGGGGAACATATCTCGAACGTTACGGCGGCCACGATCCTTCGGGTTGATATAAGTTCCCTGTTTGACAAACATGACATCGTTGCCCAACTGGAGCCCAGTGAGGGAGCGCACACTCTTCCGTCCATCTTCATAGATTTTAAAGGTCCCATCTCCCTGTTTCCTCTTCTCCAGCTTCCTCTGAATCTTTGTCTTTCCCCGATTTGTGGCGTGGAGCGTAGCCTAACAGTACACAAAAACAGTAAATGAGTCAAATCCAATTATTACCTTTATATCATTTACTTACGAGCAACAGTATGTGGTATTCAGGGTCTATGATCATGAATGATGGATCATGTAAAACTGGAAATATGATGAAGCTATTCAGTTTTACCTTTATATATTCATATTTGCAAACTGTATTTACTTTTTCAAGTTCCAAAACAGTTAATTGAGAATGTTTGTGGCTTTTATTCTAATATCTACTTTTTTTTTTTCAGTGTGGATTTGTGTACTTTTAGGCCCAGTATATTAATAAAGTTAACCCATAAAGACCCAGTGCTACTCTTGTGGCAATATCCAAATGCTTTTTTCCTCTATTTTTAACCTTTCTAAAGTAATTTATCAGCATTTATTATAATATTAACCTCTGTATTTAGTATTTTGAAATGAAAATAATGTATTTCCCTGTATTTAATTCACTGATCATGTAGATGCTTATTAAAGCTGAGATCAAAGTTGAGGGTCATTACATCAAAAATGGTAAAAATGAAAATAAAGTGACTTCTTCTGCTAAATATATCATCAACTGAACATAAACCAAGTGTGTCCATCCACTATCATTTATCAAACTCCATGAATTTCACTGGTGAATTAATGTTGACAGTGTTTCGACATTCACTATGGAGCCTCTGAACTTCCAAATGGGTCATATCTGATGACCGTGAAAAGATGACAAACTGTATTTTACACCAATTATTTGCATTTATTAATAGGATTAATGAATCAACAAGTATTTAACATTTTATATCAGTAGATGATTTTTGTAGCTGGTGGATGTTTGGGTCTTGATGAGTTTAATTTTAATCAAATCATAGGTATAGTAAATATTTTAGAATGTGTTATATGAAGATAAAATCAGAGATATTTAAAGATGGCCAAAGTAGGCTCAGACCTTAGGGAAAAAAACCCAAAATGATACTTTTTAGCACAGGGATACTTTGAAAACTTGTCATACATTAACAAATGGGCAAAAAATAAATAAATAAAATAAAATAAAAACATATTCTTTCTTTAATAACAGATAAAGGAAATGCTAACCTGAGAATATGGCACACTGACAGGGGCTGCGTTGAAGTTTCGCATCTTGTGGCTGACAGAGCTGCTGTTGTAACTTGAAAAACTCATGGCATCTAACGCTGAAGCCTCAGACACCTCCTTATGAAATTTCTTCTCCATGCGTTTCTGGTGTTTCTTTTGCATCTTCATGCACTTTTTGATTCGGCGCTCAGCATCTCGAAACGCCTCGTCCTTGAACTTGCTGACCAGCTTGAGGTTGGCGCCTGTCTGCTTGGCAGCTATGGAGTCCAGGTATCGGACACATTTCATATGATTCTTTGTGGCAGCCATGTCCAGTGGAGTGTGGTAGTCATTGTCCTGGCACCAAATGTTGGCACCAAATTGCACCAAGAATTCAAGGCAGTTGAGGTGACCATTGGCGGCTGCCAGGTGGAGTGGTGTGTTCCCCCAAATGTCACACTTGTTAGGGTTTCCACTGTAGGCCATTAGAAACAGAAAAGATTGGACTTTTGACATCTATCAGATTGATGAAATACATACTTTCATTCAAGGTTATAATCATTAACAAAAACCAATGAAATAACAAAAACTAAAACTCAAAAAACATCTTCATTAATTGAAATAAATAAAATTAATAATTAACAGAAAATATAATATGCTCACACTTGAAAACCCTTGGCCTGCAGCACACCACCATCATTAGTGTGTGGGGGCAGATATGTCAGTATCAGAGGTATTTTCATTCATCCCTCTTTTTTTCTTAGCCATGCTGTGCACTGTCTGTAGATGTTTCATGGTTGAGTGTACCAATGCCATAAATGTCCTAGTATCAGCTGAGTGTCACATCCAAATTGGGTCCACATTAAGTGCGACCTGAGTATGTGTGGCAAGGACGGAAGAGGGCCCAGGCGGGCTTCGAACCCCAGACTCCCGGGTGAGAGTCACGCTCACTAACCAGTCAGCCAAAGGGATATCCCCTTGGACAAGTAGCCAGTGCACATGATCAATCGGAGGCATAGTGACAGGACCACCCACTATGCCTCTGGTTGATCTTGTGCCCTGGCTACTTGGCCAAGGGGATATCCCTATGGTCAACTGGTTAGCGTGCGTGACTATCACCTGGGAGTCTGAGGTTCGAAGCCCACCTGGGCTCTTTTTGTCCTTGCCACATTCGCACAAATATAAGCGGAGTGTGTACGGCTGATTCTGGCAACAGAGTAAACTAGGGTCAGCCAGCCCAGTGGCCTGACATATCAGTGAATGCCAAAGTTTTTGGACAGACGGGACAGAAGAGATGGACACACGACCATCTGATGACAATAACCTGCCTGAGGCTAAAAACTGTAACTATCTGAAACCGTTATGTGTATGTTTACAAAAGTAACTAAATTGCATTGAAATTATAGATGAAATGCCCTTTGTTTTCATCTTTGTCCATCAATTATAACCCTTTTGGATTGGTATGGAATCGATTTATTTCACTCTAGTAGTTTTATGTGACCTTATGGCACCTCATGGTCCATCACTTCTCAATCAAAGTCATCCTCTGCTCATTACAACAAAAATATGGCAACAACAAAAGTTGGCAGACAGCGGCAGTCGAATTTTGAATTTATTGAATATGACACTACTTATTCTGATCTTTTTGAATCCTGCACCTGACAAATAACCCAGAATATGAAAAAACTAAATCTATTACTAAAACTAATAACAATCAAACTCAAACTAAGCATTTGGAAAAAAGGAAAACTAACAAAAACTAGCAAACCCACTCTCAAAACTAACTAAAACTAACTGAATTAGGGGGGAAAAAAGTCAAAATGAAATAAAATTAAACCGTAATCAAAGATGCAAACCTATTCTAACCTTGCTTTCATCCATGTTCAAGCTATTCGGAGATGCCAGACTCGGGTCACCTGCCCTCTATCTACTGCCTGAGTGACTCACTCCTGACTAAGCATGTGATTTTTGATTATGTTTTCCACACTGAGCCGCCGCTGTGGGTTGTTAGAACGGCCTTGATTAATAATTCATTGTCTAACACTGCAAAAACAACCTCATTCTTTTATTAAGTTGCTACTCTTTTTAAACTGTGTTAAAGTGTTAAATAAGAAGCTCAGCCTTTAGGGATCTGCAAAGGCCCAAAATTTGATGCCAGACCTAAAAACATTTGAGGAGTGCTAACCCTTGGCTGACTGTCCACGACCTTAGGGTTACCCTGTCGTGAGCTGGACTGTTGGAGTCTGTAATGTGAGCACAGGCTTAGTGGCTCCGCTACACTACCTGTATCCAGTTTCAGGGGAGGCCGAATAGGTTGCGCCTGGCTCAAAAAGCATAAATGTGTTAGCTGAGGTGATGTCATGCAGAATTCCTCAAGTCACAGCACAGAATAGACGGCTATTCAAAGAAAAACTTGGACGCGTCAGATGATACCCAACTTCTTTGTCCTATCTGAAATTACATATTAGGATATTTCATATGAATTTTCTGTTTTCCTATATTTCCCTGTATGAAATCATGCAGCAAGTTGCAGACCTTTGGCTTTAAATGTTTACTGAACATGTCTCTTGTCCATGTCCTCTAATGTGGCCACATACAGACTGCTGAATATTTGATGCTGTGGACATGAAGCTCGTGTGGAAGTGCAGATCTATTATTGATGGAATGTGTTGTAGGGTTTTCACAAGGAATGTGTGTCAGATGTGCCAGACCGAACCTGGACGGCGATTATCCCATCCGATAAGACCCTCTCTGATTTCAGCCCCTCAGCTCTTTGCATGGACATGATTGGATTTTAAGTGATCATATGGAGAAATCAATTGCTTGTGAATGCCATCACTGTGCACAATATTACAGCCCGGACCATAAAGATAAAGCACTCTTCAAACAAAGGAGTGACACTGTTACCACTGCCCCGAAACAAACACATATGGATAAATAGACAAACTTAAAATACCAAAAACAGAAGTCAAAAGATAAACAGTAATTAGCCCAGCACAATGTCCAGTACCTATTTTGAGGTGAGATATTTATTACCTGTAGAACTCAGATTATACAATATGTTTGCTCTCAGTGGAGACCATCTCACATGATAGTTTTATGTGTTGTAATTTATGTATTTTCCGATAAAATGCTGACCACAGCAGTGCGAGGTCTGCTCACTGACGCCTCCGCTATTCTTTATCTCATTACTGGCTGTTTGCCTCTTACTCGCTATGACAGCTTGATGTTACACCAGGCTGCCCAATGCAATATACTTGCCAAATATAGCACTGCATGGTATCTTTCCCATGATAATGTCAAGCAGCATTAAACTTCTCTTCATTATTTCCCTGGGTCTCACGAGTTTGGAAGCGCTGTGAATCATTATAGCAGCCATTAACGTTTCATTTTAGTACCACATGTCAATCAGGAGTGAATGTTTTCTGCTATCAATAGAGGAGTGTTATGTCCTTGGTAGATAAATGCCTGTAGGGCTTTGTTTACACTTATTCTGTGGGAAATAGTGGACTCGTTATGAACGTTGGGTATTAAATCATTCAATTCTAAATATGCTACTAGTGTATTTAAGGAGTATAACTTAAAATAAATGGTCTGTAAGATTTCCTTATTTAAATAGTTTGAGTGTGGAAATATATCTATACCCGAAAAAAAAAAGGGAGCTGAAAACCGTTCACTCAATTAAGGGAATGCATAATGGGCCCATTTTTCCGGTTGGCAGACAAACCAGGTCAACCAGAAAAGATGAGGAATGGACTGCCGTGTGTTTTCTCATCAATTGTCCATAATTATTCTTTTGCAGACTGTGATAAATAAGTCTGACATTTCTTTGTACATTAACTGAGTCAGTCTAACCTCTTAGACTAGTACTTCCAATTTATAACTGAATGATTAATATAAAAAACTAAGGTTTATGTAATATATTTTCTTATTAAGTGTGCTATAAAAAACAGATTATGCAACAAAAGGCTACTGTCAATCTATCAAGCATAAGCTATAAAACCCAAAAACCTGAACACCCCATGTTACATAATTAAAAGACCAGTTATAACTCAGTCAAGACAAGAGTTGTAGCTCACATAGGGAGTATAGGTAAATATTTTAAAGGCAGAGCAAATGGGGAACTATGGAATATTTGATGAGCTGTACAGTATTTGCTGTGGTAACACCTATGTGACTCATCTACCTAAGTGGTCCTGAGATCAGCTGACCTTGAACAGCGTCATCATGGTAAATGCCATAGGGGTGTTGAGTTTTTCCACATTCACTAATTCTATGGTGTACAGCTTTGAAAGTGGCTTTTCTTGAAAGTTGTGGACTGTTAATGCAACTAGTAGTATGATCTGCAGAAAAACACAGATCAATATGTTTCATATAAATCATAAAACACCATAAGGGGTAAATGTAGAACTGCTACACCATGGGCATAAGCAATCACAGTGTAAATATGTAAATAACGTTTTATTTGAATTCTAATTTAATTTTTATATAACATTTACATTGAAATTTCTTTTTTTTCTTTCTTTCATCTTTTACTCGTTTGTAGGTTTTTTTTCTTTACACTTGCTTGTTGTATGTTGCTGCTGTTAACTGTGAAATTTCCTGACGGTGGGATAAATAAAGTCATATCTTATCTTTAAATATTGGCATTTACTTATTTTCTCTGATACTTTTGGTGCTTAGACCTGGCCACTGTAAAATAGAACAAACAGTAACTTTTGTAAGTGTTCTTCAGTGTAGTAGAAGACACTGCATGTTAAATTAAGAATGACTAGTGATGGGGCCAGTTGGACCTGGTGTCGTTTGGCTTTAAAACAGCCTTTAAGTACCTGAATATGGACAGAACTTTTAACCCTTACGTTAACAAGGAGGGCCTGAACTTAACTCTCTGACATACAGGTAGTCTGCCAAACTCTGTACCCACCCCCTCGCCACGATCAGCCTCAGGGCCTCCAGGTTGCCATAATAAGCGGCCCATAACGTCGGTGTCATGCCATCTTCATCCGGCGCGTTTAGATCCTTCCGCGTCGCCTCCTTCAGCAGGTCCAGGTACCCGTCCCGGGCCGCCTTGTGGTACCTGTCATTCATGGTGCAAAGTTAATCCGCTTTGCTTGACTCCATTCTGTTTCACCAACAACAACATCATCGTCGTCATGCGGCGATGTCGAGCGAATAGACCGGCTCAAGTCCCTCCGGAGCAGCTGGACGGACGCACAGCGCGTCTCCGGTAACCATGGACGCACAGGGGCGCACGACCTGGTTAGCAGTGCTCCCGGTGGCCGAGGTGGTCCAAAACAGCCCGAGGACGTCCTGAGCTGCTGATGGGAGGGAAAAGAAAAAAATAAATAAAATAAAATAAAACGAAACATTCCATTGCATGTAACAAGTGAAGACCGCACTTTTAACCACCATCATATTGAGGCACAAAATTACTTTTTTTATTTTATTTTATTTTGTTTTATTTTATTTTATTTTATTTTATTTTATTTTATTTTATTTTATTTTATTTTTTATTTTTAAATCTTTTTTCCTGTCTAAAGACCCATCGTTACAATTACATTGTTCTTTAGTATTCTGATACAATCTTTATCCACACATGTATTATGTATTTTTTTTTTTTATGGTTGTGACAATTGAAGAGACCGAAACAAGAGTAGCAATGAAATGTGCATCTGCTATACTGTTGTGATTCTTGCACAATGCAACAGTTAATATCTGAATGCTCACATTAGCAGCAGCACAAGGAAAATATTACATTTTGTCATATATCCTCTGCAACTCTTTGTCAATTGCATTTTTAACAGAAAAAAGGCAGTTGATGAATGTATGTAAAACTAGAGTCTGAGCTGTCTCTATGGAATTAACACAAGGAAGAATCTGGTGTCATTCCGACATTTAACCTGTTCTTCCTTTTCAATAAGCTATTGTTTTCATTTTGTTTTCCATTACTGCAATGAAAGTAAGAGAAAGGGCGACTGCGTACAAAGAGGGATTTCATCAGTGCCTTGGCGTGTTGTAATAAAAAAAATATGCTTTCAGAGCAGCTCAGTGGAAAGTACGGAAGAAAAACTCAGTTCTGATAAAATTTGCAAAGTTCCTGTGGCTCGGAGACACAAACCTGATATACTACCCAGTTGAAACCTGTGACAATAGGCAGATAGTGGTCAGGCTTTTCATGGACTACACCTCAGGGATTTTATCTAGACAAGAGACTGTGGAACATCTTTTCAAGAGTCATGAATAACATTAAAGACCTGAAAGCATTCCCCTCAAGCCCTATATGAAAAAGACTCAAAGATGGACAAGTAAAACACGCTATGCCTATTCACACAATTTAAACTGTGTTTTGATTAGAGGGCAGAACTGCATGAAAAATATGGGCAACTTCAACAAAACGGAGAAAAAATGTCTAAAGTGTATAAATGCAAACAGATGTGGGGCTTTTAAAAATGTATGGTATGATATCAAAAAACTGCTGTTTTACAGAAAAGGAACCGGTTTCTCATATTTTGGAATTTGAAAGAAAAGGTTTTTCATGGAAACAGCTTTTGAACTTTACATGAATCATGTATGCAAAACACTCTGTGTTTGGTAATATAACAGTGTTGTTCATAACAGATTTATTGACATTTATGACTCTACAGTAAACCTCCGTGTTTTTGAATGCATATAAAAGCCATGACAGATAAGGCACATCTCAGAATCTCTCTGCATCAGGAAGGCTCACAGGTATTATGACATCTTTTGTTTAATTTTAGTAAGTCACAATGACTCACCTGATCTCAGTTTTGGGAACTGAAGGAGTGCATTTATATTTTATTCTTATTTTACACACAATATTTTACTTAGATACTACAGACACTTTACTTATCTTGATGATATTTTTGATTTTGTTAGAGATTAAGCATTCTTCCAAGAAAACTTTATTCAAGAATGTACCATAATTATTTAATAGAAAAAA
>JAPTGZ010000027.1:22652115-22671770 GCA_029814645.1 Fowleria isostigma | reverse complement strand
TTTCATGGTGCCCAAAGTGCTTTACAAAGCCTCACATTCACCCATTCACACACACTCATACACCAATGGGTGGCTATTGCCTTACAAGGCACCGCCTGGCCCCACTGGAAGCAATCTAAGATTCAGTGTCTTGCCCAAGGACACTTTGACACATGGATAATTGGAGGCAGGATTCAAACCACCATCCCTTCATTCATTGGACGACTTGCTCTACTAACTGAGTTACAGCCACCCAATTAATCATTCTTTTTTTCATTTTTCCCACATGAAGATTATTAAGTCTAAACTCCAAATATTGTTCCACCCTGACTGATGATCATTTAGATGTCTGCTTGAGGCTTGTTCCAGAAACTACTGTCTGGAATAAACAAGCCTGGATGACTCCATTCGGTACAAGTCATTTGAATAATGTACTGGACACAAATGTATTGGACTGGATTGTATATATTAAGGTTCATACAAGGTACACCTATTATATTTTATATTTAAGTAAACTTAGTAAACATATATAAAAATAATTAGCTATTTTTGCGGTAGGTAGCTAATTTTGACTTGATCATTTTAGTAGCTCTCAAGTTGAAAAAGTGAGCATCACTGATCTACAAGTTTATGTTAGATCAACTGGGGCCCAGTTTACACAACTGGTTCGGGTGAAAATGACTTAATATTTTACCAGATGTGCCTTTCATTTAGATGGCAATGGCATTTTTATGGGTTGAAAACGCAAAAAAGTCAAACCATCTTCCAGAGTGGAAATTTTAAAAATGCTCCACTCTAAAGGGTTGAAAACACAACACTGCATTTTCTCTTCTCGTAAAGTTAACATCACAGGCACACACCAGTACAGAAAAACAAAACAATGGATTAGCTGCTTTAATTTACATCCAAGAGTTGTTTGAGCAGTTGTCATGAATCTTTATAGAGGGTACTGTTCTGTTTCCTGTTTTTTTATTGTATTTCATGCTAGGAGAGAACAGGAAGAGACGTAGAAAGGTTCTATACACTTCTGTGTGTCTGTCTGCATGCAGATTTTTCCCCCAAAATACACATCTAAACGCGGAATTAAAAGTGAGAACGCAACTCCACTTTTGCATTTTCACTTCAGATTGTTACCATCTAAATGTAGCCTGAGTCTCCTGTGTTGGCTCTACTGACAGGTGCACCTGTTTGCCTGTGATGCTGGGTCCCAACTTCCTAAACTCAACACTAGCATATAAATAGAGTTTATAACTGGCTTCCACCAGAACACAGACTCCAATACAAACTTCATGTAAGAAAATGAGAATGCACATTTTAAACCAACACTGCAGACTTTTTCAACCTTCAAACTATATTTTCCAAGTCATTGTGGTGGTACAACAACTCACAATTACACAGTTCACAATTCATTTACACTTTCATTATCACTCCAGAGCATCTGTATGACCTGCATTGGCACTAGACAACTTCTGGGTTTGGGTGTGAAACACAGAGGAACTACAAAATTTGACTGCTTTATGGTAAATGTCACTGAAACATCACGTAATTGATGGGCCCCTGTGCATGCAGTGACCAGGGTTTGATGTACCAGCTTTTGAGCATTTATGTTCATTTTTATGGTATAAAGGAGATGATCCAGGGAAACATCTGCTTTCAAAAGAATTTTAAGGACTGTTGTGTCATGGCTGTCACTGAGACATGACTCACCAAACAGGACCACAACTTCAATCTCACCACTGATGGGGTTAGAATCCCTGTCTGACCGGACTGCAATATTGAAGTAACAGGTGAAACACAGGGAGGAGGGGTCTGTGTGTATATGAATGAATGATACTGAAGTAACAGGTGAAACACAGGGAGGAGGGGTGTGTCTGTACATGAATGATACTGTAGCTCTGTTATTATCAGAGAACTAAACTGGACACCAGACAGTGAACTGTTGTTGGTGTGGTTGAGCCCATTTTACCCGCCCTGGGAGTTCCATCCAGTGCCGGTTCTCAAACAGTAAAAAAAAATCTAACATTTAAAATACAAACACCTTGCTCCCTCCAATTAAAGTTTGCGAAGTTTCAGGAAGTAAGGAAAAGATAAATGAGTTTAACAACAACAGGAGACTTATAGGAATTAGTTACGCATTTTTAATTTCACTTTCTAAAAGGAGATGATTCTGGCTCCACCACTGTCTTACTGTAGAGATCACAGATTATCTCACCGGAGGCTCCGAACTTTATATTGGCTGATTTTAATCATGTCTCACTGAGGAAGACTCCAGTACATTTCTATCGCAGTGTCTCCTAGGAAGTTTACCAACATCAACGGCTTGTCAACAAATGCACGAGTATTACCGAGATAGAGATTTTACGACAGTTGTTACAGACAATACCATTTCTTCCCTTTAGGGGGACCCTGTGAACAGAAAGTTCTCTGGTGTTGTTTTAAATAGAAGCCTGTGCTGTTAAATTCCGGGATGTTATTGAACAGCAGAGTTGTATTGTTTCAAGGCATGTTTGGCCCAGTTTCTCCATTAGGTTTACTGTTTGTACATTGTACTCTGAGCACCTGGTTTGGGTGCTTGCTTCCTTAAGGTTACATGGAAGCTGCATTTGTAATTAAAATCACCCTAGATATCTGTCAACGTCAGGTAGAAATGGTGTCAAAGATACAGATCCTTGTCTAGGGCCAGGGTAGCAGCCTCATACTGGATCTGCTAATGGGAGACAGGAAGTAGGAGTCACAGCAACACACACACAAACATAAGCGCAGAATCGTGGCACAAGGCAAAGTGAATGTAATCACCCCCCCAAACACACACACACACACACACACTTTAGATTTAATTTACAAAGAACAAGATTAGAGGATCCAATCAGCAGTGACATTGAGCCTGGCACCCAGTGGAATGGGACACCAGGGAGGCCTAATCATCCCCACTGCTCCGCTCTGCTGCTGCAAGCCAATCAAATCCCCTCCAGATGAAGCAGATGGTCGATATCATTTTCTTCCTTTGCTAGGTGAGATTATCTCCTCAGCTTCAGACCTTGTTGGGAGATGTTTACCGCCGCAGTGGCCTTTCTGCCACCCGGCTATGGGATGCTGATGCTACTGCTGTCATACGACCTGAGACCCAAACTGTACCCACAGGAGAGGGGTTTATTCTCCTCCTAGCAAAGGGAGATGGGAAAACCTGTAAAACTGCAAAATTCATGCTCACAGTGAGGAAGGAATACAATAATTTACCTTAAACATTGGAAAAATATAAATTCATGACCTAATTTTTTTGTTACTTACACTTTTAATATTATAAATTATTTGCTTCACACTTAAACTTATTAAATCATTAATACACTGCTGTAAAGGGGAAACAGTGAGCTTGCCAGATATTGAGCTCAGGTTTTTTGTGCTTTCCTGTTAAACCTCAAATCTCACTGGTTACTTAACTTTCAATATCTGAGATTGAAATTGCTAAACAAAACTTGCCAAAAAATGAGTCCCAGCTGATGTACAAACTGTAAACGCTATCATAACTTTATATTGGCATATAACTTGTTAACAACATGAATAATAACCAGTATTATTTTAGAATGTTATTAGACTATTCAACTGGTTTATTAGATTTTATCAACCCTTAATGAGGATAGATTTAATGTAAAATGAAAAATTTTTTTCTATTTATTTGTTATTTCCATTTGGTAATAAGTAAACAGCTTCTCTAAAAATAACAAGTGATTTCTTCATTCTGCTCCAAATGCAATTTTCTAAACAAGAAGATTATTCCTTACGTCACAACACAATTTTCTCTCCTGTCCTGCCTGAGATTATAGAGGTGGCTTACGTTTGGTTTAAGCAGGTCTGCCACGAGGAAAAAAAAAAAAAAAAGAAAAAACAAAGAAGCAGGAGTTGTGTTGCGGTTGGCATGTGAGTAAGAGGCAGACAAAAAAACCGCAGACGAGGTTTCACAGATCAAAATATATGTTGTCATTATTGCCAGTGCGTTCAGTGTGAAAACGATATACAAGAAAATCAGTGTCTGGAAGAGCAGTTGAGCAAAACAAGCATGATGTGGAGCCTAGACACATGTTTGTGCACCTTAGAAACAGCAGACATACAGTATGTCTCCTGGCATGATGCCAAACACAGGACCAGTTTTCCAGTGTGGTCTAATTAATGCAATGTACAAGAACCACAAGTGTAATGGAGCCAACGCTACTCTAGTAGAGCGCTGCAAACAAGGTGAAGTTTTCCATGTCCAGTCGGTGCAGCGAGTAACAGGAGAGGAGCTGCACGCCACTTAAGGACGTCTTTGCACCAAAGACAGGGCTCAGTGTTACACCTGGGGGCTCAGGTAATCAATGCTGTGCTCTGATCTCTTGACTTTCCTCGTTGCTTACAATGCCAGACGAAGGGCCCCAAGACCTGGCCATTAAAAGTCAAGTTGCTGATATCAAGACAAGATGACCTGCATAGGTGACAGAGTAATAAAGGAGGTGACAGGCTGGAGCTTTAGTTAAATTAGTAGAAGAATTACCAAGATCGTTTACATACTGTAAGTAGAATGAACAATATCTGTTAGTGGAAAATAATCAGTTACAAGTAAAATCCCTGCATATTAAGTAAAAATACAAACATGTTACCATTAAATTATATGTCCCCTTTATATTATTGGATTATGTTACTGATTGGTCTTTCCATTAAACTTGATTTATTTTGGTATGTGGCACATTGCCGGGTTTTTAGACCCATTAATAAAAGAAAAATTTGGACATATTACCCCCCAGGATGTACCTAATGATGACCTCAGATGAATGCATAATATATATACATTCTCTTGCTCTGAGCTATCTCAGAATTAATGAATTTTTAATAAAACATTGAGGCCAAAAATAGGACAGGGAAACCTACCTAAGTGTCAGTGAATTTAATCTGGAAAACATGGGTTGAAATGATTTCATATATCACTATGACTAAAGACACTTTGTTAAATGTGATAATCCCAGTGGTTTTTCTACTCCAGACGTGTGGATTTTTCATGAATCTCAGTCTCGTCACAGGTTTCATACGTAACCTATCGTGTCCACTCTTGTTACAAGTGGAACCTGCTCATTTAAACACAAAGACATCATGAGTGATTTTGCAACAGCAGTTATTATTTTGTGAAACACTCTGCCTTGCATAGTTACTTTGATTCCCAAAATGTACCTGTTGTAGGACAGTTTCATGGAAGTGTGGCAAGGCAAAGAGGGCCCAGGCAGGCTTAGAACCCCAGACTCATGGGTGATAGTCACACACGCTAACCAGTCGGTCAGAGGGATATCCCCTTGGCCAAGTAGCCAGGGTGCATGATCAACCGCAGGCACAGTGACAGGACCGCCCACTGTCACAGAAGTACCCACATGGATTCATGTGTTCATCTGTGGAGTTGTAGTTGGTAAGTGTAAAGCTCATTGGGTAACTCTACTGGTAATCAGTTATGTCACAATAGCTTGTATATTTTTTAATAGTTAATTTACATTTTTCATACCAATATGACTCTGCACAGTAACTAGTAATGAATGTGAAAATGTAGTGAATTAAAATCCTATGTTTGCCTCCAAAATAATGGAAAGGAAGAAAAAACAAGTAGAAAACGAAACACACATGAGTGCAATACCTGAATGTTACATAACATTATGCCACAGAATTAAACTGCGAGGTGTGTGTTTTGTAAATGTGAATGGACATAATGAAGCGATACTCTACACTGTTTTGCCAACTTGGGTACTTCGAAAAGCAGAGACAACACATCATCCCTTTCCCAGAAACCAGGATTATTCATGTCATTTAAACATTGGCAGACTTGGAAATAATCTGGAGTGAATTCAAATGCTTAGCAAGGTCTATTTCAGGAATAATCCATGTGGACAATTACTTTCCAATGCTAATAAAAAAACGAATGGGGCATAGGGTTGTGGACATTAATCATTGTCCTGTGGCTCTTCGGAAGCCTTGGAAGGAGCACTGCCTGGTTGGCTCTTTTCCTGCAAGTGAATCATATGATTGGAAAGAAAACCGTCCACTTTTCCAGTGTGGAACTTAATCCTCAACATACTGTACACCTGCCTCCATTGCTGTGATACTCTATAGTCTGCCTGAGACACACTTAAGCATCATTAAGCATCTCCTCTTCTCTGCAACACTGTTGTTTGGATCCGCCCTGCTGAATTTCGAAGTGTCTAGAAGCTATATGACAGAAGACACTACATCCCTCAGTGTTTCTCTGTGTTCCTGTTGAGTAATAATCACATGTCCTCCTGAAACACCTGCACTTTTTAAACATTTATCATGACAGAGAGCTACAACTGTATGTTCAGATGTGTTGGATGTACTCTTCAGAGGGTTTCAGAGGGACAGGTGATCAGGTTTCATCACATTTTAAAGACTAGTGGAAGTTTCTATATAAAATAAAGTCTCAAAGGTCATGTTCATTTTTAGTCCTGGTTGTTTTGCATTAACAGGCACAGACTTGCAGTGAGGCAGGCTTGATGAGAAGCATCTCTCTACACTCTCTCTCACTGGGGACAAGTATGTTTCCATGAAACCAGCTGGGCTCTGAGCACATCGGCTCTCCTTCAGGAAAACAGCCAAGGTTAAGGGGGCATCAGTGCTTTATTTCTACTGTTCTCTGCTGCCATCTCCTCTCTCTCCACCATGAGAAACCCAGAGCCATGTGATGGCAGCAAAGAAAATACTTATTCTTTGAACTCTGTCCAGTGTCAAGAGTAACAGGTGTGCAGAGGCTAGAGAAATACTGTTTAGACTTAATGAAATCTGATGAGGGATCCTCTAAATTTAATATATTAACCAGCTGTAGGCAATAACAGTAAAACCATTACTGTATGGTAATATCATGGGTAAATATAGTAGGATGACTACCACAGCCTGGATTTATTTTGTTGTGGTAAGGGAACATTAGGGTGGGTTGAGGTACAAGGTATTTATCTTGCCTTACAATTGATATTTTTCCCTACCTGTTACCAGAGGGGTCAAGTAACCAAGTACAAATACTTTATTACCTTACTTAAGTAGAAATTTTGATCATCTATACTTTGCTCAAGTAATTATTTTCAGCTGATATTTTTACTCCTTACATTTTCACACAATTAACTGTACTTTCTACTCCTTACATTTTAAAGATAGTCTCATTACTCCTATATCATTTCGGCTTGTTTTCATCCCGGCTTGTCATCGTTCAAATTTTTTTTAAATATCCACATAAATGGTGCCATCCAGATCTAGTGAATTTGAATGTGGTTGGATGAAAAGTAAACATATACCATTCCATATATCTATATCTATATATATCACTGGTATATAGACAGATACATATCTATATATATACATATGAAAAATAAAAAAATCTTCCTCTTGCCCACCTGGGCGGTGTCTCCTTCAGACTTGGGTCCTCCACCAGATGCCTGGGAGCCTGAGGGTTCTGCACAGGATCTTAGCTGTTCCTAGCATTGCGCTCTTTTGGACAGAGATCTCTGATGTTTATGTTATGTTGACATATCAATTTAATTGCCCCATAAGTGTTGTGTTAAGATATGAGGATTGTAAAGGCCATATAGTAGCATATAATCCACATGTCACCCTTCAGTGACCCCTGATGCCCTATTGATCAAAGCATTTTCACCCTGGAAAAGACCACGCCCAGCAAATTTTACTTTAATTTGTCACCTGTCTGCATAATCCTCCACAATCCAGTTGCACAACATCATCCATCACCTACGTGTGTTTTTTATGTCATGCCATCAAACACTCCAATGTCTGCACATTCATTGTGTTGTTGGAGAATATTCTAATAGTTTGAGTAGTCTCATTGATGTGACCAGCCCATCTGCGCATTTGCCCAGCTGCCTGCCACAGCACAAACTGGTAGATCAATAGATGCTTGTCAGTAATGCTGGAGGTCATCAATGGAAACACGGAAACACATTTATGTAATCAGGGGAATGTGAGATGTGAAAAAAAAAGCCCTATTAGGTCTGTTACAATTAAAGACAGAGGTATAAAAAAGGGGGTAAAGACACATCAGTCAATCTCTAAGTAAGGCAGTAAACTTGCTAGAGTATACGACCAGATTTAGATGGTGAAGCCACTGCTATCAGTTGTGGTATGACAGCAGAGGTTGCCTTGCTGCAGCTGTTCCACTCTCTGACATCGGCCCACAACACTTCTTCTCTAGTAATGAATGTGGAGATATTACATTTCACCTTCTTTGACAGTCACCAGTTTTAAAATAGTCCAAATGTTTTGAATGATACAGTAAACAACACATGCCCTCCTTGTTCACTCCGTCTTGTGAATGCTAAAGCTGTAATCCTTCATCAGCAATCTCACCGGCTATTACTGATGTATAATTACAGTCTCTAGAACTGTTCCATACTGTATATGGTGGCTCAAGACTCTGCTTTTCCCTAGAGGATTCATCTCTTTATCATTAAATAAAGTGATGAAAGTCCAAACGCTCACCACAGAATCCTGCTGTCTATCACTCATCTGCTTTTCATCTCGGCAGTGGGTACATTTCACCAAAGGCATAAAGTAGCACGCATACAAAAAACAAATAAAGCTGTAAGATGAGAACTGAAATGAGACTGCGCCGTCCATTAAATAGCACTGCATCTGTGTCAGGAAAGAGCCCGCAGAACGCCTCTCACCTTTACCAGAATCATAAGCTGTCATCTGCATTTTTATGAGAGCTGATCACAAATATTTGCTTTAATATGTGCATCTGCTTATTCACACACACACGCTTTGTCAATCTGCACATATGATACAGCGGTGGCGGCAGGCCTCTTCTCGGGCTCCGCTTTAGCATTGTGATTTGTGGTGGATGTCTGCCACAGTGCTTCAGGGTTTAATTACGACATGCTTTAATCCAGGCTCAACTATCAAATCACTAATCTGTCCAGGTATCACCTTCAGAGGAGAAGATCTAACATCCACAGAGGTATTGTTTCAGCACAAGCAAGAGAAGCTAAGCTGCTACAGTAAATTGTAAGGGTGTAACATTAGAGTGCTGTATCTCCACTGATTTCAGCAGCCTGCTTTAAACTCTGATTACTAAAAGTGTTGTAGTCTCAAGGTTAAGAAATGTCCAACAAGCAGATGCTACTTCTGATGCATGATTCCCTTCACTGCCTCTATTCAATGTCTAATCCCTTATATTTGATATCCTGCACTGGGACCTTGTATTTGATGTCATGTAAGTGCTCTATCATATCAGTAATTCTAGATCCCGACTGGGTTAATAAGTCTGAGAAGCTAGAAAAAAGCAGCAGACAGTGGTTCTTTTTATTTCTGGAGACTTTACTCAAATGTAATTATGTAATTTGCGTGTGCTATGCAAGTCTCTAGAGACGTTTTCTTTTCTGCTGTAGATGTATTCATGAAGTTGCATCTGCTTTGTCACCCAGTCCTTTGAATCCACAGAGCACATCACTCCCCTGTGGGGGGATGCTTTTTATAGAAGAAGGAAAGTTTACATCCAGCTCTGCCGAAGTAGACCAACATATGTGCATGTACATAAATCTAACATGATACAATTTTGCTTCCTGCAAAGGTATAGAGTCGTAAAAAAAAAAAAATTATTAGACCACCCTTGTTTTCTTCTATTTCTTGTTCATTTTAACCCGTAAAGACCCAAACTACTGGTGACAAAAATCATCTACCAATATAAAATGTTTAATAACTTCTAATCCACTAAGCCTATCAACACATGTAAATAAATATATGTGTAAAATACAATTATTCCTCTTTTCATAATCATCAGATATGATAATCATCAGATATGACCCATTTGGACATTCAGACGTTCTGTAGTGAACATGGAAACACCATCTTCTACAACATTGATTCACCAGTAAAACCCATGGAGTTGGATCAATAACAGTGGATGGAGACTCTTGATTTATGTTTAGTAAATAATATATTTTATTGAAAACTCACATTTTCTTCATTTTTCTCTGTTTTTGATGTTATCTGACTATATCTGAGCTTCTATGAAAATCCTCATGACCAGTGAATTAAATATAGAAAAATATCTGATTTTTATTAAAGAAATGCAAAATACTGAGCATAATATTATAATAAATGGTGATAATTTTTCCAAGAAAGGTTAAATAGAGAGAAAAATTCTTTTGGGTCTTTATGGATCAATGCCTGGTACAACTAAAGGTACATCTGTTTGACAAATATAATGATAACAAGAAAAATAGCTCATTAGAGTTTAATCTAAGAGCCATTTTCCATAGTTTTCTTGATGATAACCAAAATCACATAAGTTCTTACATCAATATCTATGACAATGTACAAACAAAAACAGTGCTTTTAGACATTCCATGTTGTCTTTTCTGTCTGTTTTAGTCACATGATACACACAGGAGTAAGTACGTCATTGGACAATCATTGTTTTTGAGGACTTTTGATAGTCTGATTTTTTCCGTGCCTGTATATGAACAGTTTTGGTTATTATTTGTACTAAAATGTTGATCTGCTGTAACAAAGCAAAGGATGTATTACACATTTTTGTGATCGCATGTGATGACCTTGTAAGGAAATAATACACTGAGCAGCTGACAATGTACATTTTAAAATTCAGCTAGAATTGTCATGAGAAGTACTCAGACACTCCGAACAGCTTCTCAGACACACAATTTACTGTTGTTCTGCCTGACTGAATGTGCTTTTTCTCAGCCACAGACCAATTTGTGAAAGTTGTACAAACTGGGTAAGGGAGTGAAAGACGGGGATGGGCTAAATTGTTCACCAAAACTATGTAGGCTTTGTACACATGGCTTTGTATCCACCCTATAAAAACCCTGGAGTAAAAATGGGGAA
Source organism: Fowleria isostigma (assembly GCA_029814645.1). Lineage (NCBI taxonomy): Eukaryota > Metazoa > Chordata > Actinopteri > Kurtiformes > Apogonidae > Fowleria > Fowleria isostigma. The sequence goes on along the minus strand of JAPTGZ010000027.1, from coordinate 22,660,913 downwards.
AATGCCTGTAGCAAAATTACCACACTTGAGGGCATCCTTATAATGGATAGTACTGTCAAATTTGTACAGCCTGATTGAATAAAACCACAACGGTGATGTTTTATATGAATGTTTATCTACTGTTTCATGTTTTGTTTTAGTACTGACTTTTACTGTGCTTTATGCATATTTTCCATGTATAGTTTTATTGTGGATGTATGGCTGTGATTTCTATTTTGTGTAACCTCTGCTGCTGCGGTCTTGGCAGGACACTCTTGAAAAGGAGATTTTAAATCTCAGTGAGCTTTTCCTCCTGGTTAAATAAAGAATAAATAAAATACATTTAAAAAATAAACTATTTCCTTAATTCAACCATGTTGGTATGTGTCACTTCCATTACCATTGTTGGTATGTAATTATTATCAAAATAAATTGTATTATAAGTTATGCAGACTATCAATTATATAGTTACAAATATGCATTAGTTTTCCTGATCTGTTACTACTTGTTATTTATATTACTAGGACTCTGAAGATGTAACTTTATCATTAAGGAAGCAAAAATAATGTGTCATGTTGTATAAATGTGAGATGGGGGTGGGATTTAATAAGTTTTCTTCTTCCCACTCCTTTTTGAGTAATCAATCTTAAATTATATTGTTATTACTAGTGTACGTAGTAATTGCTATATTATCTTGATCATTTTTATTTATTAATGTATTTGCTCTACTATTAGTTCCTTGTACACATAAACTGTTTTGTTTTTTGTTTTGCTCGAAACAAATAAATTAATGAAATAAAAATCTTGTGCGCATGTAAGTCACCTAGAATGTGTGCAGTAAGAACAATAATAATTGGAATTAAAAGGAAAACATTCATGAATTTCATTACGTTTTTAAGGCTATTTAGTGTATATGTATTTGAATCATATTTACATTTACAGATATGAAATAATGCTTGAATATTCAATTTAAGAAAACTTCAACGTCTCATGTCCCTGAACGTGGTTCTGACATAACATGCTCCCCACAGAGGCTACTTAAGGCTGTGCACCTTGTTATATCCATCCAAGCCCATGTCAACAATAATTACCCCTCCCTTAACGTCTCCTTTGACCCAGACTCACAGTGCAATACGAGTCTATTTACAGAGTGTTGCATAAGGTTTTGCAGTATCGGCCCAGAGTCTAAGCAGATCTGGTTCCATAAGACTCTTTTACCCTCCCCAAAAAAGAGACCCCATTCAAACTTTCCACTACAGAGCGTCCAGTGTCACGGCTGACTGTAAAGGACACCCTGTTGTACTAAGTCTTCTGCTGCTCCATGTAAGGCCACACTGATGACCACATTTTTCTTGGCCAGTCATGGACAGGAAGAGTGACAGGGGTTGCCAATTCATGGGAGGGTTCTCCCACAAGTCTCATTTTGTCCATATACTTAAAAATCTTAAAGCATAATTATGAAAATGAGAGCATCATGGTCATCAGCGGGATGACTGTATGGAACATTGTGTGTGTTACTCTTTAATGACCTGTAGGAGGATGGTGGTCCAACCATCGCCAGTGGATTTCCATCTCCAGGATGTAACCAGGTCAGGAGATCGTGAGAGCTGGCACAAGATGAAGAAATAAATAAGAAGTGCACATATTTATAATGTCTTGTCTGGTACTCTTCTGTCCATCTGGGGGTCCCGTGGGGGAAATGCAAAACAGAGTTCCCAAACTTCATTTTACCAGGCAAAAATAGGCATGAATTTAATTACTGTTGTCCGTTAGATGAAACCTGTCTGAGAAAAAAGCAGTACAGCAAGAATTTAGAATACTGTGCCAGGAGTCTGTTTGGTTAGGAAATAATAAAGGTTGGATGTCTGAGATAATCTGAGATAATAACAACCCAAAGCATTATTTCTCTGTTCTCTATGTACCTGTTTGGACTTTTACAAGAGTGTCTATTGAAGGGGACACTCACGTTGGGATGAAAAACATCAATCAACTTAAATACACATTTCATTAAAAGTCCAACATGATATAATGTCTGACAACCGGGAGAGTAACAGTCATCTTTTTAGTGGTCAGTAAAAATTTCAGACAAATGGCTTTGAATACATGATACAAGTCAAGTATCACATAACTTTATAGTTGTATTTATTTTTTATTTGCATTTGTTTTTAAAGCTCTGGGCTTATTGTAGAGGAAGAGAAAATGTCTGACGTACATAACAATTTCTTACTTTGTACATAACATGCAGCAATTGCTGGACCACTTACTTTCACTACTACCCTGCTGAGCTCCTAAAACGCCCATTTGCACGTCAGGGAGTTGTAATTCATTTCTGCATCACAGTCCACACTGAATTGAGCTGGGACAGTAATTCAACTGGATGCCGGCTGTTTTCCTCACACAACAATCTTTTGAATGGCTTTATGTAAGGTCTCATCAAAGGCCTTCTTTCCTAAAAAGAGTGTCTTTGGTTTGGCTGGCCTTTCCCTCCTCTGCACAACACGGGAGCACAGCCTGCAGTCTACTGGCTTTGAGTTTTGTCATTCTAGCATGAAGTCATCTGTCTTTGACAGACACTCTCAGAGTGGAGTAGGCTGCTCAAAGTGAGCTTTTGTTGACCTCTGTTGTTAACATTCACTGCAAGAAAAGCCCTAAGAAAGAGCCATCAAAATGAGTTCTTTTTATTCATCGCACACTGTGAAGAATCACGCTAGGAAGTGTGTTCACTTCAGTGCAATTGTATAACAGTTTTTACACACAGAGAAACAGGCATTTTGTGGTATCAAAACCTTATCACAGTAATTATATTTCCAAACAAATGGGAGGCGATGGTATCACAAATGGTGAAAGGTTCATACCTTTGTATCAACTCTGCAAAAGGGGTTTAGGTTACTGCCACTGTGTGTACACGTGTTGAGGCGAGGTGTACCGTTTCCATCACTCACTTCAATCACACTCCTATTACATTATACCTTCTTTACAGTATCACATGTAAGAGGATGGGATAGGTTTTAGGTAAAGAGTTCAAGAAAGCCACTGGTAGAAACCCAAAGACTTGTCTTCCCCTTATCAGCTGGATCAGTCAGCTCCAGTATCTAGTCTCGATTAGAGAGCGTGGTTTTGGGAATGAGAGTCTTAAGTGGAACTGTTAGTGACATGGAAGTAAGAATTAGGCTGAGGAGTGTTTGTAGGTTAGACCTGATACAGGCAGAGACAAGTAACTACCTTCTCATTTCTGTGCCCTCAAGCAAGAATGTTAACTTGTTTCTGCAGAGGATGTCGTCCTTCTTTAAAAACAATAAAAGCTCAATTTTTAACCAAAAGAAACAACAAATGTTACACTAACATATACAGTGTAGTTCATTTGCTGAGGTCTATTTTTAGTGGAATAATCCTTTTCCTATTGTTTATTATATCAAATGACAGTTGGGGACAGACTCATAAACAATGCCTATATTAGTCTAACTAATGGAGCTCAATTATGTGGTTTTGATAGATTTCTTAAGACAATGGAGCACTATGGCAGAGGAATGAAAAACATCAGGCTTTACCTCAGTCATCTATTCTTATGTTTTGGTTTTTTTTTATGTTTCTGCACATTACTCTGGATAACACAGACTGATTTAAACTGAGAAGTTGGAGTTACTTGTGAAGTAAGAGCTATAAACACACAGTGAACGTCAAAGCCTTTATTTTTTGTCTTTCCATAGTTCAAGTCTGTCATTTCCACCTAATGAAAAGGTGGCACACAGAGTAAAGGAGTAAGAGGTAGAGCAAGTGTTCCATTCTCATTGTGATCAGCGTAAAAACTTACACACCAAGGGAATGGCCATCCAAAGGAGGCCAGTAAAAAAAATAGAGTAAAATAAAAACAACAGCAGCTTCTTTGCGGTGTTGCTAGCTTTCCCTTATTTTTCACAATTATAAATACTCCTAACTCACTGACTTCTGATAAAGGTCGCACTACAGTGTAAACCGAGGAGGCGCTGAGTGCTACACATGAATATGGGCATGGCAGTCATCTTCACCATCTTCACTGTTGCCAGTCTCTCTGAACACTTGGAGCGGGGAAACTGCCACATGGCAAGGGGCTCTGCATAGTATGGTCAGACAGAAGAGATAGTGGCTGCCAACCAGGGACCGGAGAGTTTCTGGTTCCAGCATTCAAGGAGAGTACGACCTGGAGAGACATAAAAAGGGGCCGTCTCTACCTGAAGGAGAGCGCAGAAACCTGAGCGGTGGAGCTTGACGGCACATCAATCCAAAATAGGTGTATGATAGTCAGCTGGCCCTGTGTGTGTATGTGTAGTTTGTGTGTGTACATGTGTCACACTGCATTAAAACTAACTAAAACCAACCACTCTACCACTCAGCTACACTGCCAACTTATGACAGTGCCTTGGTACATTAAAAAAGGAGATAGTATTTACATCTTCAACACATAAATTACTTCCCTAACATACTGTCTGTGTAAGGCATAATAAGGTCTCTGGAGGAAAAAAAAAAGTGTATGTTTCTGGTGTAAAGACTATGCTGACTCAAAAATTAAGAAATGTAGGCAAAAGTGAGAATAGATGAAGAAATAAAATCAAAATGCAAAACAATTAATGCAGTAATTCATTGAACAATTTCCAAAATGGCACAAATAAAACACCCCTGAATACTTCCAGGTAGTAACAATGGTAGCACTAGAGCTGACTATTTAATACCCAAGAGAAAAGAAGCAAATGCTGAGTGAGGGGTCACTGCATGAGGGGCTGTGCTTTAGATCACTCCAGGTTCAAATGATTTAGGTCGCCTTACATTCCTCCCTCACAATGCCAAGAGATCAAGGAATGATTTGCATCTCTTCGTGTCCAGGGAGTGACCTTTAACATTTCATTGCCTCTGTGTGGCATGTCATGCCTCGGCCCTGGAGCCTCCCACGGCCCGACCCGCAACAACTGCAAACATGGCACTGATCAGTCACCTCAGGGCGAGAAACAGAACCAGGTCAAACTGTTCGTCTGGTGGGATCTGATAAATAAGGCCCTAGTCTGGTAAAATTCACACTTGTTGAAGATATACAGTATCAAAACTCTGTATGAGATAACATACAAACGCATATGCAAATATAGCTTTCAGTACACAACAACATACACATTAACTGATGATTTTGCAGATGAAATTCAAAGTATTCATAAAATGTGTCACAAAGGAATAATGGCTGGCTCTGTCCGTTCAGAAAGGTGGGATGGGGACAAAAAAAAAAACGAGAAGAAGAACAGAATGAAACAACAGAACACGTTCAGTTCATATTCGTTATGTTGTAACTGCACACAGAGGAAGCTTGGTGAATTAAACCTCTCCAGTTGGGTTTGGCCGTACGAGTTCATGTTACCGCCACTCTTCCACTCCAGTGGCACTGTCAGTCTTTGGGTCACCCCCTGTTGTATGTGGGTGCATCAGAGTTTGTCATTCCAGTGAGTTTAAAAAAAAAAAAAAAGAGGGGAGGCTGTCGGTTCGCTTGAGGTCCAGCCCGCCCTGATGGGGAGGAGTCCATCAGTCATCCAGGATGTCCTTGACAAAACTGGCCACGTCTGTGTCTTTGGAGTCATGCAAGGTAAAAAACGGATGATCCTGCATCAAAAAAAAGACACCAGCACAGTTAGAAATACGTTACTGTTGTGATAAAAAAAAAAACGAATCAAGTGGGTGAGTGTGGCCTCTTGTGGACAAAAGCGCAAACCAAAGGAAAAGATGAACTACAAAAAAAAACCAAAAACTAACTCACCATCAATTCTGTATAAGCTGGTCTTTCATTTGGCTTCTTTCTTAGGCTGGAAAGAAAGACAAAAGTGAGATAATTACACTCACATATGATACATTTAATATCTTTGACGACGTTGAAGAGACCTCTGGACCAATCTTTTTCTTATTCAACATTGTTACATTAAAATTAAAAAGAAAGTAGTGTGTGATCCTGTGAAATTCATCTACTTTTTGGCAACAAGTTCAGTAAAAAGACACAGTAGTAGACTTAACGTTCCATAACTTATGAAAACTGGACTTTCAAGCAGAAAAGTTGCACTTAAAGATAAATGAATAAAAATGCACCAAAAAGAAAATACTGATATTTTACACAAGTTAATTACTTGTAGGATTTAAGATCTCACAAATCCAAATGTAAGACTATTCAAAGACTTATAGGGTATACATATATCTATGTGTATGCATCAACTAAACAAATTATCATAAAATTTGAATAAAACCAAGATTATGCTACTTGGAAACAATAAATCGATTGCTCAAACATAACTAATGATCAATAGAGACTGTGAACAAAACTACATTTCTGGGTGTGATCACTGACAATAAAATCTGCTGGAAACCTCATATAATGTATGTATGCAAGAAATTAGCAAAGAGTATTGGAATACTGGGAAAAGTCAGAAATATACCAGACCATAAAACATTGCACATTTTATACTGCTCTGTGGTTTTACCAAATTTAAATTACTGTGTAGAAGTCTGGGGAAACACTTACAAAAGCAACCTACAAACAATATGCGCACTGCAAAAAAGAGCATCAGGATTATAAACAACGTGGGAAATTAGGAACACACCGACAAACTGTTTGTAAAGTCGCATGCACTTAAATTTAGGGATCTGGTAGAACTCAAAACTGCACACATCATGTTCAAAGTAAGAAATAAACGACCTCTACACAATATATAAAACATGTTCATGGACAGACGGGGGCTCTAATCTCAGGGGGAACTTCAACTTCAAACACCATGGATTTCACACAGCACGTACAAGCATGTGCATATCAGTTTGTCGGGTGATTTTGTGGAATATACTGGGTGAAGAAATTGGGTACAGTGAAAATATCAAGCAATTTGGGAAGAGGTATAAAAATATGATTTTCACCAGGTATAGAGGGATGAAGAAGAGGGGTGTAGAGCACTTCACATATTATTAGGTTACTACTGATTTAGTTTTGTCTTCAGTGTGTAAATTTGTTTATATTATGTTTGTATGTAAATAATACAGTAGGGGAGAGTGGGGTAATTTGTGCCACTGGGGAAGTAGTGCCACCCCTTGTTTCTAGAAAACCATAGAAGAAATTGGTCATGTGACCACATATTTTTGAAGAGCCATTCAATTTCTCATTCTACAAAGAAGATAGACAAATTGCATAAGAGGTAAGCACATTTTAGCAAAATAAAAACCAAAACTGTTTTTGCCTTTTAAAGTAAAATTTCTATGATCAAGTTGGTTTTTTTTTATTATTACGTCTGAACAATTCTAGACATGTTTGAAAACATTTCACATCTGTTTTAGTATTTCAGTAGGCTACACAATGAGTTTATACAGTTAGCATGTTAGCTCTAAACTGCTGGGTAATGTTAGTTTTGCTAAATGGGAGAGGGCCTGGGCTGACTTGTACCAAAGGGTCTGGGTTAAGTTGTACCAGTGGAACACTGAATTCAGTGTTGAGTTTGGATTATGTTATTAAAGGGTAGTTTTATTCAATTTTTAAGTGGCCTAAGTCACAATGGGATGTTCAGAAACTGACCCAAGTCATTTTATAGTTATCTGTTACATAACTGACAGACAGCGTTCTATGAATGTCAACAGGAATCTAGACACTAGAAAATATGACTCATGCCAGTAGTTTAATAAGGTAAAAATATCTAAATAAACCTTAAATTAATATTTTTTTCATTGTATTTGTCTAGCATTTATATATCACTACAGTTTATGAGATTTAAATGTGCGGTTTTACTTCAATAATCACTGGCACAATTTTACCCAACATATTCTCCCCAAAGGCACAACTTACCCCACACAGGGGCAAGTTGTGCCACAAGATAAGTTTTCTTCCCAAAAGCTGTATTTCCCTAAACAGTTTATTTTAGATCCAAAGTTTCTCTTCCCACGGATACACCATATCCTGAAATATATGAACATACTTAAGTTGGAGGCATCAGTAGCTGGGTTTCCATTACAGTTTTGTGCAAAATAGAAGCAATTTTTCTTTGCAACAAAATATAATGGCTACTAGTCTGTTTCCTTAAAAGAGTGTTTGGGTCTGATGCATGACACTAGTGAAGTCCCGTCTACCCATCTCGCGATATGTCGTCGTTCTCACAGAGAGAGACAGAGAAAGGTGCGTCCATACATACCTCACAGCACTCTGCAGGTGCATCCCAAGGCAAAGCCCTTGGCAGAGTCCATGCAGAATGGATTTCTGGGAGATAACTGTACATAATTCACCAACAAGTTGTGGATCCAGAATTTCTAAATGGCCCGTCCAACATTTAATAAACGGTTACATTATTGAACCTCTCGTGGCACTGGACTTGTCATGCCCGTGACAAGGAAGATGCGCAAAATGTGTTTCCATGACACTTTTGTGCAATACTTCTATATTGAAACGTCTCAAAAACCACCTCACGAGAGCGTAAAAACTTGTTTGCAATCTTTGACAGTTATTGTGACATTTCTGTTTACCCTTACCAGTTTTTTTTTTTAGTGCAATTTACATTTTGCGCATTACTGAGGGTAATGGAAACCCAGCTACTGACATGGCCTCACCTTAAAGTCACTTTGAGTAAAAACTGGTACAATTCACCCCACTCTCCCCTAGTGGAAGAAAAAAAAAAAACAAATAAATTGAAAAATAAATTATGAAAAGGGACGGGGCCAGCATGTTGCTTCCCTCCTCCCCTTTTCGAACATTACTTAAACTTTTTTGTTATTTATTGGAAGTCTTTTATTTGTCTTTATGCTTTTGCTTTTTTTCCCAATTGTATAAGCATTAGATGTATTTCATT
>JAPTGZ010000027.1:22610512-22621544 GCA_029814645.1 Fowleria isostigma | reverse complement strand
TAATCCATGTGTGAAAATGATGTCTCATTCTCCCTGAACCATTCTGTCACAAACCTGATGATCCTGATCAATCCTGACATTTTCCAATCTTTTAGAGACATGAGAGGACACTTGCTGCATCAGTTAGAGTTAAATAAAAAACCTGGACAAAAAAAAAGAGGAACTACCTGGATTTAACTGAGACAATAGTTCAGATCCTTCCATGGGTAAGTACTGCAGTGGTTCAGAATGGTTCAGCTGGAACAGGTCATTGAACTATGATGCAGTAAGTGTCCTCTCATGTCTCTAATGTCAAACAGATTAGAAAATGCCAGGAGTGATCATCAGGTTTGTGACAGAATGGTTCAGGGAAAATGAGACAAAGTTTTACACATGGATTATCCTCCATAAAATCCAGACTTACGTTTACAATGTGATGAAGACTTGGTGCAGCAGTCCAATTCTCCATCATCAAAATACAAAATTAATGCAACTATGGATAAAAAAAAAATATGATGAACCTTACAGTGACACAAGCATTATGTGGCAAAAAAAATGTCACAGTGATTGTCTCCTGGAATCAAAACCAAAGGTGGTGATGTCACATTTTGCATGTGCAGCTTTTTTTTGGGCCGGGCAGTGTATATTTAATACATATCTTCTGATGTTTTTTATAACATTCAAAATCACTATAGTATCTGATTATTATGAAATATAAGATGAGACACAGGCATATATTTTGAACTTATTTATTTACACATTGCTATTTACATTCTGAATTTATGCTGCATACATTCTTTTACAGCCTGTACTGTTTTTAATTTACACTGTATTCTCATATGTTTTCTTATATATTCAGTTGTAATTCAGGTACAAATAAATTAAACACAGTTTTAGAAACTAGAGATATACAGTCGCAGAGAAAATTATCATACCATCCTGTGTTTTCTTCAATTTCTTGTTCATTTTAATGCCTGGTACAACTACAGGTACATTTGTTTAAACAAATAAATAACAAAAATAGCTCATAAGTTTCATTTCAGAGCTGATATGTATCCATTTTCCATGGTTTCCTTGATAACCAAAATCACATCCTTTTTTATATCAACTGTGGCATTGCACTGATAAAAACAGTGCTTTTAGACATTCTATATTTTGTTTTCTGTTTTAGTCACATGATACACATAGGAGTTAGTACTTGATTGCATGACCATTGTTTTTGATGACTTTTTATGGTCTAATAATTTTTTCCACAACTGTATGTCTTTCATGCTGAATAATCAAAAATATTGTTTTAAGAGTAAGAAAAAACACTGACCCTGAAGTTCCCTTTTGCTTGGCCATGCCCTAATGTCAGTTTTCCTAGTATTGTGCAGCCTTTGCATAAACTCAGAAATAAAACTAAAACTGAATCAGCAGGAAAGCACTAGAGTTAAATAATATCTACTCACAATATTTATGCTAAAAAAAAAAAATCTCAATCAAGATTACAATTCCACATGCTGTTCCCACATATATGGAAAAACTGTCATAACTGGCAGATTTTATTGAATAAAACAGAAGTCATTTTCCTGTCTGAAGTGTACAACACACTACAGTTACTGACACACTCCTTTGGGTTTATTAACCCAAGATGGTGAGCATTCTGAATTTGTGATTTGTATTAGTGTGCAGCAGAGCCTACAGCAATCTACTTATAGGATAAAGCTAAATATGTGCTACTCAGACACCATGTCCTTTTTTTTTAGGACAAAAGTGTGATCTACTTTTTGAAAGCTGTGTCCTTGGCCAATATTAGGAAGAAGTTACATCACTCATTTACTTGGAAACAGCAGCCACCACTTTATGGAAAGTAATCAAAGGGGAATGGTGACAGAAAATGATTTTCTGGTCAAAGTAGATAAAGTCAGATAATGCAAATGAGTTAGACATGGTCATACAAAAGCCAAGAGGACTACTACTGTGTTCAGTTTTGGGTTTATTATTACATGTTGATAGATCACGTAGTATTTTAAAGGGGTCATATTTATGTAACCTCACTTCAATTAGTCTTTGGCTCATTTTTTATTTGTGTATTTGTGGATCCTAATAGTTGATAAAGTTTGAATGTGAAAGCATTCATTTTGGCAAAAATTGAGTGGATTTCTACCCGTTTTAATTCCTTTTTAATTTGTTTAATCTATAACCAGTTACATCACAACATTTGCACATATAAGGTCAAGACTTTTGACGAATATTTCTCCGAGCACACTATAATTGTCTGTCATTACCAGCGGTTGTAGTCCATACTGAAAATATGTCCAAACTTCGAACCAATTACCAACAATGTTCAGTTTTTGGTTGTATTAACAAACACAAGTCAGCAGCATGGTCAACCTAGATGGGGTGGGGTGTGACAGTAGTTTGCATTTAAAGGGCCAGAGCTTAAAACAACCTTTCTCCTGTCTCACCTCTGTAATAGTGTTGAAGATGGACCTGTGGAGTTGAATTAATGAAGAATTCAGACCCAAGCATAGCATTTACAGTTTATGTAGACCACAGGGAAATGTTTTAAAAAGCATCATTCCATTAAAAAAAAAGCAAAAATCACTCCTTTAATGCTAGTTGCTATAAACTGTATACTCTTAAATGAAGGGCTGATGAAGCTGAAGAGACTGACACTCTCAACCCTTTTCTTCTCTAGCACCTACAAAGCCAGTGTCTCCATACGGGGCTTATAATGGTCTACGAAGTGCCGTTTACCAGCCCACGGAATTAGCCCTGATTGCTAAAGGGCTAACTAAGGTGAGTGTGCTCACATTGCTTACAACCAGAAAGCATCTTCTTTTCATCTGTCATGTCTGGGGTAATAATTTTTGTTTTTTTGCAGAGGGACCAGGAATTCATGATCCCTCGAGCCACAACCCCATCATTAAACATAGGCAGTAGCAGCTCCTTGCCTCGTCCTGCAGAGTCCTAACCGTTTCAAGCAGCTGTCACATGCAGGCAGCGCCATGAACCGAGAGCACATTGCACTGATACCTACATGTTGTTGTTCGTTGTAAAAACCAGGGGTTTGTTCAAGTCTCAGAGATATGAGTATACTGGCAAATTTCCAGAGATATGAGCCAGCTCATCTTACATCCTTCCTCATTTGGTTTTCTGTTAAATTTGCACCTTCACGAGATACTTAGATGTTCTCTACGCAGATTTGAGTGTCATAGGATTATTATGAAGCTGTTAACATTGTATTAGGGCTACAGGTAGGAGCTAATGTATACTCAGCCAAAATTAAGATTTCCACAAGGAAAATGTGCTTAAAGCAATGCTGTTAATGTACACTGAATCTTAGCAAATGGTGCCTTTAAGTGACACATTTTCTAATGTTAAGACACAGTCTTAAATCCACACAAAATATCAAAAGCACAGCTCAGCACTCATTCAGCTGTTACATGCTACTTATTTGCACAATTAAGGTTGTTTGTCTGGTTGTTGTCACCTGCTGACTGTAATTTGTTCATCACATTTCCACCTGAGAGCCATCTGAGTTTAGTAGCTTTGATATTTTAAAAGTGTAATTGTATTTAAAATTGTTCATTTTAACTTATTAAACCTAGAAATGTTACTAAGATCCTGCGTTAATGTTTTATCTTTGAATTGTAAGGAGAGGCAGATGGGGGCTACTGCAAGAGGAAGTGTCACAAGGAATACTATGTACACAGCACAGAGCACTTATTTACATGTGGACCTGATAAGCTTTAACAGCTCTACCGGGAGCCCTGTGCTAAAGGTTCTCACACTGTCACACAAATAAGTGTTATTTTGGGAATATTACAAGACCAAGTTCAAGAATAAATTGTGATGTTCTTTTCCGATCTGAATTTAGGACTGTACCAATGTTAGTGGCACTGAGGGGATATAAAACGACCTTATCTGACAGCAGCAGCAGCAGAGAAAAGGCTGCCAGTGGCCTTTTCCGTATGCACGTGTGTTACATAAGAAGCAGAGTGGGCTTAAAATGATCACACACACTCCCACAGTGCAGTTTTTTTTTTTTTTAAATGCTATAGCGTGTGCATCGCTTTAGAAAGACTGTAACGGGCAGATTAAATTCACATAAACTGACACAGAAAATTATTTTCATTTATAATTTCTTCTCCTCTTTTACAAAAGGAGGTGAAATTCTTGTGTCATTTGTCATACACACACACACACACACTTGTAAATTGTATGAGTGAGGCCGGCTGCCTAGCAGCAGGCTGAGTAGGCTCTCTCCCAATTACACCCACCATGCTGTACTGTCAGGAGCTACTGTAGGAATAGTTTCTCAGGGAGGAAATTGCTCACAAACTGGAAATCAGTCAACACATGAAAACTACAACAGAGCACACTCGAACGCAAAGATTTCAATATCACATGTCTGCAGCCTCTGCAACTACCCTAAAGATGTAAAAACAAATGCAAAAGGCTGCAAAGACATGCAGATAAGACGTCACCTTGTTAAACCTTAGTAGCGCGCGCGCACACACACACACACACAAACACATGTAAATTTAAACAAAACCAACCCTTAGAACATTTTATTTCATGATTGTTTTGTGCAGCCAAGAGTGATCAGATATTTAATGAGTTAATTCCAAGTTAATGAAACCCTTAGCTTTTACCCACACATCTCATATAACTATTGTACCAGTGAAAGAATGGACTCCAGAATACTCCAAACCTTCCAGGTCCTATTTCACATTTTTTCTCCTCATTGATATTATTTCTTGTTAACCTTTATTCCTGGTCACTGACCTCAAAAGCATCGTCTGTGTAGCTGTAACTGTAAACCCTTCAGTGACACCAGTAGCTGTCGTGTGCACATGGACAGGGTGGTTACGTGACCAACTGTGGCTAAGCTCACCTCAAGGGAACCACCACTACCAGTCACAGGCAGCTGGCCCCACTTAATGCATTTTCTTGTCACTGTGACAACCTCGGTGGACAAACAGGGAAAAAAAAAAAGGCCAAGGGTTTTACCGGTCAAGCTGAACATAGAGAAACAGCTCCAATCTCACAGACTGGTTTTTCACTCCAGGATACTTTAATAAACCTAAATTTATCCTTGCGGTCAGTATACAAACAAAGGCCTTGTTCATAACTAGAATGAACAGAGGGTAAACCTTACAGGATTACAAATGCAAATAGCTGTGCCAAGCTCTAATAAGAGTTCTGCTTTTTTAAAAAAAAAAAAAAAAGCCTGAAATGACCTATTTATTCCTGGCTTCGACACTCAGAAACCTTTAGTAATGTTATACCATGACTGTGCTCATGTGGCAGTATACCATCGCACGCTAGAATATGATACAGCCTGGATAATTTTACACAGATAATATTGTGAGTCAGTGGTAATACAAAATATTTTAGTTAAATTTAAGTTGTTGGAAACTCTTTGTCCCATCAGCATGTTACCAGCTTTCAACAGGATGACTGCCATCTAGTGGATATTAGCAAAAAACAAACATTATCTGCGACAATAGATAACCTCACTGTTTTTTTTCTTACAAGCTGTCCAAACAGTTACAGCAATGCAAATTCAGAGTTTAAATAAAAACGAGTGCTTTCCATTAAACATTAACACAGAGATAGAATGGAAAAAAAGGAAAAACTGTCACATGCCTTCATGTTTTGCATGTATATGTTCGAAGTGGCCACCAGATGTTTGTTACTTACCTGAACTACGGCCAGAGGATGGAAATGTTTGGTTTGTCTTGTGTGCATTACATTGTGGTGAGGAGGGTGTCCATCTAGTAAACACCAGCACAGTTTGAAGTGCTTTCACTGCTCACAGAAAGTTAGGGATATTCGGTTTTCAGGTGAAATTTCCGAATGAACCTAAAATGCACTATAACCTTTACAAGTCAACTAAATGTGACCTTCTATAAATTTTTGAATGCACATATCCAACAGTTCAATGTTTCTGGACTTTTTGTAAAACTGTCTGTTCTCTACTAAAGATCTTAGCAGCAAAATTCACTGCAGGTGTTTGATCCATGAACCCACCAATACATTTCCTGATTGATTAGAATTGGTATTTAACCAGTCCTCTTCATCATGCTGTTCTCATTATGACATCAGACTGACACATTGACATTATTAATATGGTTGATTGAGACAATGAAATTTTTTTGTTTTTGTATATGTACCACTGTTGTTGGTGTTTGTTTCAATAAATTGTTTGAGTAGAGGAAATTACCATGTGTCCTTCTACTTAAATGTCCTACTTTCATGATATAATACCGCTGTAGCGTCAACTTTTTGCATTTTTACATAAATTTCACATGAAAGTCAAATATCCCTAACTGTTTGTGAGGAGTGAATGTAAAACAGCCCACTGAGGGTTATCTGAGTATTTATTTCCATTTCTCACCATGACTTTTGAATTAAATTTCCATGATGTGAAATATCACTGGAGGTTCTTGAGCTTTTCTAGACCGGCTGTCCTGGCCTCCAGCTGCTGCTGTTTCTGTTTCTTAAGGTGACGGTAAGCCTCCACCGCTCGCTCCCTCTCCTCCTCCATGATCCTCCGCCTGGCCATGGAGGGCTTATCTGCCGACGCTGCTGTGTGGCCCAGCAGAGAGTTGAGAAGCAGATCCTTTGATGACTTCTGGTGGAATGGAGCAGAAAGACAGAAACCATGTTACCACTTACTCAGAGGTCTAGACCAGAGTTCACATGATCACTTCATGATGTGTTTACCTGAGATTTGACCTGGGCTTTCTTGGGTTTGGTATTTAGACAAGGAGGGGCCATCACTACTTCACCAAAGGGAACATCATCTACAAAATGAAATACACACACTTTAGAATTCACCTCATCATATACTATGTGTACAGCCTTACAACTGACAACCTTCACTGTCAGTTAATGTAGTTGTTATTTGGTTTGAATTGACACATTTCTAGATTCATTTACAGTGATCTTATCATTGTATGAATCTGCATGGAGATTAAGTAACTTGATCACTGCATTTATATGTGTTTAGGCAACTTTATAATTATATGCATTTCAACTTGATCTTTTTATGAATTTGCATAAGGATTAAGTAACTTGATTACTGCATTTCTATGAATTTTGGTAACTTTATCATTGTATCTATATGTATTTGTAGTAATTTGACCCCGCAATTATGAATTTAGAATACTTTATCATTGTATTTACTTGCAGTAATCTGAGTAAGCTGATAATAATATTTAAATGAACTTGAAGTAACTTGCTCATTGTATGAATTTGCATAATTTAAGAACTTCGATCTGTATTACATGAACTTATAGAAACTTGGATTTTGTGTTTAAAAGAATTACATTGCATTTGAATATACCTGATTACTTAGCCTTATTTAAAAGTTACTCTGAACATCAGTTAATATGCACTGCCTGTCACGCGAATGTAATTTGTAGTAAGTGTTCTTTATAAACAGACGTGTAAAGATCTTTTTTTGGGGTCCTGCACACCTTTTAACAACTGGATGTGCATGTCCTCACCTCTTTGCAAATTTCTAGATTAAATCACAAATTTCTTTGGTGTGAAAAATGTTGAAAATGTGGAAAAACAAAGAGTGACAGATGACACCCTCATCTTGAAGGAGGATTCTTCATTCCTATTAGCAAAGAAACTGGAAAATATTTAAGAAGCTGTAATCTGAGAACACGTTTTATGATATTCTGCTTCACCATCTGCCAACTGCCATTTTAAAAGTCTCCATTGATATATGAAAAAAACCCTGAACTGCACCTACATTCTAAAAGTGGCAAATTTGGGAACACGATTCTTTATATGTCATTTCTTAAAATAAGATTTAGCCACTATAATGCCAAGACATGCTTCCTTATCCACACATTTGACCCAAACAACTTGCCTCCTCATATTGCAGGACAGTGAATGCAGCTAAACCTACCTCCAGTTCAAGTATAATAACAATGAAGTACAGAGACTGACTGGGATTTGCTAGACTAGAAGACCCTGGATTAGTCTTTGCTGCTGTAATGAGTAATCAATGCATTTTCAAATCTTTAATTTGGCATTAAATTAATTTATACAATTTTGAAAGCGCATATTGCAAGTGAACATTGTAGGGAAAAACCATGCTTGCATTACCTACGAACATTTCTTTTTCCACCGTGGCTTCTTGTCTGTTAAGCTTTTTCTGCTGTTTTCTCAAAAGTCTGTCTTTATCATACCTGGAGAAAAACGTCAAAGGAATTATAAGTATTAGACAAAGAATTATCCAACATATTTTAATTGTTGCTTTATTTTTAGAATGTTTACATAGTGTAAACACTTTGCATGATGTATTTATTTAAATTTTCAAATATCCTACTAGCTTGCCTACAAGAGAGGGGGAAACGTGATACATTTACAGGTAAGACACTGTGTACTTACTCTTTCTTTTTCTCAGATTTGCCCTTGTGTGCAGGAGTTTCTTGTTGGTTTGCTTCCAGTTCAGGCTTTCTGTCAATTTGGTTTTCACTGAGGAATTGGACGTGGCTTGTCTCAATGTCCATGCGTCGCAGATATGCTTTCACAGTTTCCTCCTTCTTCCTTTTGAAGTGTGGGACAGGTATGTCTCCAGGGTCTGTGCCCTCTTGCTTGCCTTTAGACATGAAGGCTGGAGAGACATGATCAGATTCCCAGCATTAACATATACCTGAGGTCCACTGCCACTGTTCATATTTTTAAAGGTACACTTTAAACCTATCTTTTTAGTTTAACTTTTAATTAAACTCTTACTCTTTAATACTGTTCTACTCTGTTGCTTTTATTTAATTTTATTTGCAATTGCAGGACAGTGGGGGTTTAGTGTGAAGCACTTTGTGCAACATGTAATATGTATGAAAAGTTCTATTCCAATAAAGTTTGATTCATTGATTGTCCTGTACATTGTGTCAGTTTGTTTTGGTGTACTAAAGCATATTTACAACTAACTCCCCTGACTTAATCGCAACAAAACATGTTTAAGTAGTGAACCTGGGGGTGGTAGTAAATAAGCTTTGTTTTTTCTCTCTCCCTTTTGGGCTACTATGGTTGTATATAAGTAGTGAATTACTGTATACTATATCTTTATATATTATGTATATTGTGTACACATGTTTACAACCAATGTCTCCATGAATATGTATGTATATTTCTATATGTACTGTATATGTAATTACCACTGTACATGGAATACATAAGCTTGAAATAAACTAAATATGCATACTTGCTCATGTGATTTTCTCTATGTATATTTTGTTTACAGAAAACTATGTATATCTGTGTACACATAATGAGATCTATAAGATCAGTATTGTGTATGGAACATGTGTATGTAATTGGTATTGTACATGCAAAGCATAAACTCGTAATAATTAACTAATTTTTTTTTAAATTATATAACCACGAGTGTGAGAAGCAAAAATTAACATGCAACACAAAAAACTATACTGACCATTTTTCAGCTTCTTCTTCTTGCGGAATCCCATCTTTATTTCTTCTTTGCTTTTCATTAGTTCTCGCAGTTTGAGGGGAATGTGTTTGAGATGGTCTTCTGGAGCTTTTCTGGGTTTTCCATGTCGCTTGAGCTTCTTATCGCTGATGTATTTTGTAGATGGTATCAAAGAAAGACAAAGATACAACTTACAGTGATTTGTTTACAACTGCCAAGCAAATATATCAACGTTATTGTGATTCAACCTGCATCAAACTTATGGGCTAGTAAGAGTTAGCTGCTAACGCTAACATGCTAGCTGACAGATTCGTCTGCTGTTACCTTAAATGTTTCCCAGCTTTCTCAGCCTGGTTTCCCGGCTGTGCAGTATTTTTGTTCTTATTCTTCCCCATTTGTACTGTAGTTTTTTCAACACATTTCGATTATGTTAATAAAACAATAACACACGTGGACCGGCGAAGGGTGCCTTTAACCTACGAACTCCTACCTCATCAGCAGGGAGGGAGAAATGTAAGAAGATCTCTCACTTCATAGCATTTTTCTGTGTTGTGATGTAGTATAATGTTCCGCTGCTGCAGCGATTAAAGCGTTAATTTCTGCATGCATCCCTGAATTTTCAGCAGTAGATTAGATCACTTATGATGGTGACAGCTAAAAATACGAACAGAGACTGAACAGCAAATATTCTAAAAAATTAAATTATATTCTATGCCAGAGTAAGACTTAATGAAATAGACGATCTTTGGCGAAAATGACAATCTCATTGGCTAACGTTTATACTGTTATTTCCATTATGAACACTAGATGGCAATGTTACTTACAGTTTGACTCGTCAATATGCATAATATTAAAAGTATTGAAACATTTGATTTTCCATTGCTAAATGTTGGCTAACCTACAAAACAATTATATAAAATATCATAATTTATTTTATTTTGATTGAAAATATTGCTTTATTTACCATTTTTTGGCTGTTAGTTTTGTGTAGATAAGAATACAGTCAGGTTTTTATTGTCACTGCAGAACATAAATGGTAAAGTGCAACAATCCTGTCTGTATTTAGTAATTTATATATATGTATGTATATATATATGTATTTTTTTTTAAATAGTTCTAAATATTCTGCCTTTACATTTTTTTTTTTTTAAATATAGGTTGCATTATGGTCAGAAATAATCTTGTTAAAGCAGAAATCAGTTTTTAAACTCTCGCTCAGGGAGAAAAGTTTGTCTTTAAACTTAGAAATAATGTGACATTTATCATGATAATTACCAACAAAAACTGGCGTAAACGTTTTTATCATGGTAATATTTCAAATCAACAGGAATGGGAAGTTTTTCCAGATGTAGGTGTGATGTGTCCTGATATTTTCACCCATATAGTGTTTCTTTAATGTGTAGAAACAAAAACACTTGTGACATGTTGAAGTATTTTTTTTAGATTATTATTTCAAGTTTTTTATTTCACAGCAAAAAATAGTGACAAATTTAGAACATAGCTCAGGCTAATACATTTTCATTTTCACACACAGACATGTTTATTTTAATACCTGGTACAACTACTGGTACCTTTGTTTGGACAAATATAATGATAAAAACAAAAAAA
>JAPTGZ010000027.1:22544891-22557306 GCA_029814645.1 Fowleria isostigma | reverse complement strand
GAACAAACCAGGACAAGACCCGTAGGTCCCGTACCTGTATAAAGGCGGGGGTTTTAGTGATAGATATAACAGAACATACACCTGAACAGGTGTAACGGTTTACCTGCTGGTGAAAGCGCGTACACATGTGGGCAGGAGGAGGAGGGGCAGAGCCGTGGGGAGATCACAGCTTGTCCCAGACACAGTCTAGATCTAATACAGAATTTGGGGTCAGCGTTGGCATGATGCCTAAAATTAAAGTAGACAATGAACGGAGTAACGGTATAATGGAGAAAAAGAGTGTTGACGACACAATGCCAGACATGCGCACTGGCCGGAGAGCGATGGGGGTAGGGGGTGACAGCCGCAGGTGGATACAAAAGTGGTTCTGTCTGGGTAATAAGAGATGCCCTGATATGGAGGAAATAAAGCCCCAACAATACGAAGCCCAGCAGAGACTCACATCATGCGTGGACTACTCACTGCTCTGTCAGTGCCACCCACTAATCACCTATCAGGTACCAACACGAAATAATAACGTAATAAATAATGATACTATTCTGTGATGATGCAGTTTTTGTACAAATCCTTCGAGACCGCTATGTCTGAGACCAAGACCAAAGAGAGAGAGAGAGTCAAGACCAGAAAGAGTCAAGACCGAGACCACATGACTTGAGTCCGTGTCAAGACTGAGACCACAAGAAACCGGTCTTGAGACCAAGACTGGTCTCGAGAACTACATCACTAGTATGTGGCCCCTGAACTAAGATGAGTTTGACACCCATGTTTTAGAAGAACCAAATTTTTAGAAAGATGGGACAGTAAAACTTCATGAAAGGTAATTTTTGGAGACGATACCTGCAGATGGTCGGGCCATCCAAAGTCTTTTCTGTCACACACAATAAAAGTGCTGAGTAGAAGCACACTGCAGTTAACAGACTGGTTTGAAGGGAGGCTTCTGTAAACACAAAACTGAAAGAACACAAAGCTGCAGAATCCTCAGCGTTGGTACATATTCACCCACAGAGAGGGGACGTCTGGGCTCACAAATCAGATCTGTAAGGATTGTTTAACAGTGGAAAAAAAGTACTCCAAACCCTGACAACAATCTCATTTATTACCCTAACACAACAGATTCCAATTTTTCCAAACAGGTAGAGTCTCTTTGGATTTGTCCAAACCATTATCTCCTGATTAAATACTTTACATACTATTTGTTGGAGCACTTCATTTGTTGTACATATCAAGTGTTAAGTCAGTTCAGTCATGTTTTAAGAAGTGTTGCCTGTGTAACTGCAGGAAAATGTTCCAGTAATATAAAAGGAAACAGTGATGGTCAAAAAACTGACAGTATACAGTATATCGACTCAGTATAGAGTCAAAGTAAGAAAAATGTAGGCGATCAACAATTGTCATGCAGATAAATGCAATCAATGATTTCATTGTCTTTATGCAGTCAGTTTAGTTTAAAAAACAGCAACAAAAAAAACAACTATTTGCTGTTTATTTTAATTGCGTGATTTATTTTTCCTTTTTTTTTTTTTACCTGTTTATACTGTTTTTTAACCATTTTCATTGAGGTACTTTTAGGTTGTAACTGGTGGTATTTTTGTCTGTGTGTTATGTGTTATTGTTTTATACACTTGTATTTAATCTGGTTTTTTTTGTTTTTTTTGTTGTATTTTAATTATGTTTTTAGATGTAAAGCACTTTGGTCTTTAATGTTGTTCAGTGCTATATAAATAAACTGATTGAGTGATAATTTTTTATGCTATTGCAGAGACAGAAACAGACTAAAAAAAAAGTCCTTTTTTTCTGACCTGTGTGTCTTAAAAATGTCATGTTAATGTAAGAATTCAGGAAATTTATAGCTTATTGACAAAAGAATTGGTTGAAATCTGAGTCCAGTTCATTTCTCTCATGGGGTTGAATGGGATAATAAATAATAAATGGGGAAAATTGCTGACTTAAACAGTGTTAGAGTATATTAATTATAAATGTGTTTCTCCAGTCATATAGCATGTAAGTTTTGTTGAGAATGACTACTTTTTTAATTGTATTTTATCTTCAGCTCATTTAACCGTAACACAGCTAATTAAAATGATAAATTATCCATAACATTCCACAACAGATTCAACTTTTTGTCCGTATCATCAGCACTAAGTAGAATATAGGACAACCTGTTACTAACAAACTGATATATGACGTGTATTGTTTTTGTGCAGATGTTTTCATACAGCCGACTGGAAACAATTATCACACTTAGGCTAATTTTTGCAGTTAATTCTAATTTTTGCAGTCAGGTGATTTATGTAATAACTGAAAGCCCTGTACATCTCTGCACATGATGATTCATGTCGATTCATGCTGATAAAGATCTCAGTGTGTGTGGTTAATCTTATTTTTTAGATGTGTTTTTTAGTTTTAAGATGAACTTTTCTGGTCTGTTTGGCATGAATATAACTGTGAAAATGTCCCTTTTTTGTAATTGTACCTTTTTACATTGTTTAATCAGAAAAGGGTAGAATTTGTCAGTCTAAATTTTGGAGATTTAATTTTAATCTGGTTGCAGAAATTGCAGAAATATTTTTGTGTCTTAAATGTAAGTTTGAGGTTGAATTTCAGAATGAATACATTTTCGTTGATCATTGCTGAAACTGAAATTGCAGTATTGGTAACTCATAATTATATTTTAGTATTTATTTACCTCGATTTAACCTGGAAAAACTCATCCATGGTAAAAATGTATTTTACAAGATAAGCAGCAGCAAAGTTAATCAAGTTACAGACAGAGAGGCAACCAAACATATATACAGTACTCAGCATAAATGAGTACGCCCCACAGATTTGTCACAAAACCTCAACATTTTCTTTGGGACACTATACAATATATCATGTTTTCAGTTAAGGAAATGTTCCATAAAACTCAGTTTTGTCCAAATTTTTTGAAACTGCTTATGTTCATTGAGATATTGATTAAAATCTTACTTTTCAAAGGGGCTGTACTCATTTATGCTGAGCACTGTATGTACACAGATAACGAGAAATACAAACAAAAGTATGACATGATCTGTGCAAAGAGAGGAGTATAACATTAAAGTAATTGGATAAATCGTCTGGCTGCAGATGTTTCTGCCTCCATGCCATTAAAAATGCTTTTAAAAGTCATAAATAGAGCAGCACAATATATCGTCATCGCAATGTACGTGTGCGCAATAGTCACGTCACAGATCCCATAATGTAAGAAAGAAATTAACTCAACGTGTTCTCATCTAATGTCAAGGTTACCCGACACACACTAGAGTGAGTCACTGGTAACAACATTAAAATGAAAAACAAACAAGAAACAAATCCCTGAAAATTAAAACTTGGTTCCAAAAAGAAAATCAATGTCAGTTATTTGGAACTAGTTCGGCTACAAGAAGGATGATATTAAAACATTTGTTCTGTCTCAATAGTCCCTTGTAATTGTTGCCATAACAAGACATAACACGACTAATTTGTTTGCCCATTTACGTCAACACCACACAACTATTATATCCTCCTGAGTATTTTTTCATATTGCAATGTATATCGCAGGGTTAAAAAAAGTGCAGTTGTTAGTTTTTTTTTCCAATATCGTGTCTTAAATGAGAGCAGTTAAGTTCCAGGTCACTTTGTAAACATTAAGGAACCAGTTTTATCTTTATCTTGGCAACTCCCTCCATGTTCTTCTGTATAAAACTTGTTGTTTGTTTTATAATAACGTGGGTTACTTCCTGGGTATTAATTCATATTTATCTTGTGACCGTCAGCAGCAAAGTTTCAGAATCCACCTGCATGTTCCCAGTGTTTTCTCTGCTGGGCTAAAATGATGATTAAACACTTCTAAATGTCGTGGTCATTTGTGTTTGCTCCTCCAGCTACATGACGACCACGTTCGTGATTGAGGCGATGGCGGCGGCCAACGCTCAGCTGCGATGGAAGAGGAGGGAGCAGGAGGAGGTGAGAATCAGCTCAGTCGCGTTCTGAGGAAACGTCTGTGACAGTAGATAGAAGTATGAGTCACACAAACCAAATATTAAAGATCTCAAGTGTAAACACAACACTGTTTACACCCAGCAGGAGGAAAACTGGAACTAATACCAGTGTAAATGTCTTTCCAAGCTGATTATTGCATCCACAGGCATGATTTTACAGCTAAAAATAACAGCCATAGTCATATTTTAATATTCACGTCAAATTAACTTCTCAGTCAGTGAATGTGTTTTCTAATTATTGAAATTGTTTTCTTTGTTTATGGCACGGTAGATGCACCATGCTTCATAAACTCACACAAACACACTCAGCTTTGGTGGAAATTTTACACCGAGAACAAAAAACACCAGCTGTTCAGTAGTTGACGCGGCTCCTCCAAGGATTTTAATGTTAAAGCGAAATTTTACTGGAAATCTTAGTAAAATTTTACACCCATCTGTGCAGTTTTTATTGTAATTGCAACCTGTTAAGTCGAGAGTGTAACATTTATTGGGATAAAAGATGAGGTGTAAAGTGTCAGAGCAAAATCTGAGAAATATGGTCTATTCTGAGGCGTTTTGGAGGAATCAGGAGAAGTTACCATCATGAGTTTTCTGCAAATATGCAGCCTTGAAAGAAGCAATTGGATAATTTAGTCCTATGATATTAATCTGCAGAGTTTCAGCTGTCACAATGGTAAGAAAAAAAGGAAACTGATGAAGAAAGAGCCACATCATAATAACTCTTGGGGGTTTAGTTTTTTTCCTGTAGAGAAAATGTCAGTGAGATTGGTTTCCTATACCACCAGAAGGCTTGTAAATGAGAGAAGTGCGACAGGAAGTGGCGGTAAGCTCTGACATGGTTAACGGAACAGCGGCATCGGTCATTATGTTTATTAATTTCAGTTCCCATAGTTCCAACAAAGTGTAGATACAGATATTGCAGTTGCATCTGCTGCCACTTGTCCATAAGAAACCCACTGTGGTAGAAGCTGTCAGCATCCCCTGTATGTAATCACAGAAGGGAGTCCTCACTCATTTTTATGTTGACTAAAACGAGAGACTGTGGACTCGAAAATGCCTCTCTGTACAGAAGCCATCTCTAAGGAGTTATGAGCCTGAGGACAAAAATCCGCCTCAAACGCTCGGCCTTGATTCATGGACACTGTGATGCTTACCGCCTTCGCCTCCTGCATAATGGAACACAACAGAGTGAGGAAACTGGGACTGATGAAAGCTTCTTATTTCTCCTGCTTGAGCCAAGAATGCCAATGAAAGCTGCTTTCCATCATGTATCTTTACAGAGAAGATCCCACAGCAGTCTGTTAGGTTTAAAGAAGGACTGACTTAACACCAATTTTTAAAGAACACAGATGTGCTGCTGCAGGAGGAAATAAAGCATGTAGTCTATTACCTGGAATTAATTCATGTAAAAATCAGAAAAACTTAGTGTTTCATCTGCGAATAGGTAGCCAGTTAGCTGTGACCTAACTTTTAGGACTGCAACTGGAGTGAATAATTTGTACATAGATTTTTTTTGATTAATTTTTTTTTTAGACTTTGAATCGATTTTAGAGCCTGGATATGTTTGCTCTCACTACAGTAAAAATGGTAAATGGTTGGTACTTATATAGCGCTTTTCACACATTAATGGTGCCCAAAACACTTTACAATACAGGCCTCACATTCACCCATTCATGCACACACTCATACACCAGTGGGCGGCTGCTGCTATGCAAGGCACTACCAGGCCTCACTGGGAGCAATTTAGGGTTCAGTGTCTTGTCCAAGGACACTTCGACATATGGACGAACCGCCAACCTTTCAATCACGGGACGACCTGCTCTACCTACTGTGCCACAGCTGCCCCAAAAAATGTCAAATAATTTCTTCCACTTCAGTCAGTGTCATATGTACATCTAGTCCTCTGTTGTTCTCTCGGCCCTCATGGAAAAAACAATTTTCTAAGAGTCTTAAACTGATGTGATGATGTTGTATCATAGCACTGTTAACCAGGAAAAGTGGTAGAAAAACCACAGAAAAGGAAGAATGAACTGTAGTTTTTAGTTCTGTCTGTGTTTCCATGGTAATGCTACATGATACTTGTAGTAATATACACATTTTGTATGTCCAAGTAACAAGAACAACATGAGATAAAAGCTCAACAACTTATTTTCACAAAACAACACAACTCTAACAACCAGTTAAGTGGATAAATATCTCAAACGAAGTAACAGTCTGAGACCAGCATATGTCATAAATAATTTAATAAAACAATAGATGAATGAGACAAACTTTGCAGCACTAAGCTAACACTGAGAACATCCATCAGTTCAAGTATTATTTCTCTACCACTAAAAATCACTGAACAAGACAAGAGTAACATAAAAGGGGTATTATGAAGAGATTATATATTTTGTCTAACCTTTGCTGGTTTTCAGATCATAACATGGTTTTATATGATGAAGCTTCTGCTATCAACTAATCCATTATTTTTCGGTGCATTGAAATGATGCTGACAGCGAACAAGCCTAAGACTATCCTTTGGTCTCTGTCAGTACCAACTTGTAGTGGTACCATTTGTGAAATGTCTTGGTGGTGCAGGATAGTCACCCACGTTATTTTATGTCTAGTTACCAAACTATAACTCATGGATGTCAAACCCATTTTTATTCAGAGGCCACTTACAGCCCAATATGATCTCAAGTCTGCAGTAAAATGATACCATAATTACTTAGAAATAATGTTAACTCCATTTTTTTTCTTTTTTTTAAGTGCAGAAAAAGTACAATTACAGTAGGAAAATGTGTACATTTAGAAAACATCTTTTAAAAAATGTGAATAACATGAACATCCATGAACAAGCTGAAATTTCTTAAGAAAACTAAAAACAATTTGAACAGTATTATGCCTCAGTATACATGTAAAATATAATTTGCATGTGTATTACAACATACAGATCACAGCAGATCTACAAATGCACAAACCATTTAATAGGCATCTGGAAATGAAAAATATAGGATTTAATTTTATGATCAAACAACTTGTCAAGACTCAGTGACTATGAAATGCAAAGATTACATAGAAAACATTAATAGTCACCCCATGGGCTGGATTGGACCCTTAGGTGGGCCTTTTTTAGCCCACAGGCACATGTTTGATATCCCTGCTGTCACTGTTCAGGCCAAATGTGTCATTTTCTTTAGCTGTATAATAATTATTATCCCTAAAATGTTTCTGAAGCCAGTTGAAGGTGTGTGTTGTTATGTGTCTGCATTAGCCATGATGCTAGATTCTGTGAAAAGTGATAAGTGTCCTATCAATAGCGTCGGTATGTTCACTGTGTGATTGTGGTGAAGTTGTTGACACGTCTGAGGTCAGGTTGTGCTGTAGTAAATGGCCTCTTGGTCCTTTTCTTTCCTGCCTTTACTCCCATGTGGTTGCACACATCTCCTGATCTGTATCCTGGTGGTTTGTTCTGTTCCTGTCACTCTTCATCTTCTCCTCGTCCCTCGACTCCAGCGTTGTATTAATGCAGCCGGCGACGCTCGGAGTTGGCGATCGCTGACGGCTAATTGACAGTAATCTGCACAGAGTTTGTGAAATGATTAAAAAGCCACATGTGGGCTGGTGATTGGTGTGAGCTGCGAGGTCGTCCCAGCTGTTGATGGTAATTTCCAGATGTTGTCTTCCCCTGCGTCACATCCACAGCAGACAAACACTGTTAATAGCTTGTAAACCGAATGCTGTTTGTGTTGGGGGATTTACGAAATCCAATGTTTACACACTCGTGTTCTCTCTGCAGATCGATGACAGCGACTCCACCTCCGAGTACTCCGACGATGACGTCATGGTCAGGGGTCGGATGGAGCCAGAGACCAAACCCATCCTGTCCGTCCGTAAGTATCACTGTCTGCTCTACAGGTTTGTATTGTGAACGTTAGTTTGAAAACTGACACCAAACAGTGGGTTTAGATTCTGTAACAGGCAGGTAAATGAACAGATCCTCCTGAAAAGATTATTCAGATGACCCTCGTTTCCTCTCTGTCACCACTTTGCCCATTTGCCACATATAGAATAAAGGATTTGTATTTGTCGTATGTATTTAACATGTGGACATGCAACAGACACTGAGATTGACCCTCTGCATTAAACCATCACCAGCTGAAAATGCAGAACCACAACACACACTGCAGACTAGGAGCAGTAGGCTGCCATGTCAGGCACCTGGGATTAAAAGCCTTGCTCAAGGGCACATCACCCAACAGTTGTACTTATAAGCCACTACATCTCAAAGATTTCAACATCATGACTAGCCGCCAGTATGATTAACTGACATTTTCTGCAGAATTATGGGGCAATGTGCAGAATTATTTTATGAATGAAATGAATAGCTCTATTTGAGGATAATTAATCTATTTAGGGTCATTGCAGTGGTGTGGAAAATATGACACATGCTTAAAAAAACTTTAATCTATTGATATAATAAGTATCTCATAAGACACTAGCTTAGTAATACCATTGTTTACTGTAAAAGTTGTTTTTCTCATTGTACACCTACAGATACCCAGGAAAGTTTTTTTTTTCCTAATTGTTGTAATTTGTAAAAATTGAACAGTTAATTTTACATTTTTTATGTTTGTGTTACATTGACTCTTGATGTTTGTATCTGTACATCAGCCTTTATTTAAAGGGCTTATGTGTAGTATTAGCAAAGTATAATTGCAAAGTCTAATATTGTAATTGCTATTTAATGAATGGTACAGCTGTACAATGGACAAATAAAAGAATCTGATTAAATTAAAAGATTGACATAGACACAGACAAAGACATTACCACTGAAAATGTATGTTTGTCGATAAATTAGTAGTTTAATGTGAAAAAAATATTTTACTTTGTTTTCATGGACTAATTATTACCAAATGGCACCTAAACCATTGAACAGGTAGTGATAGTTAAATATATATTATTAATGAATACCTTTTATTGCATGAGCAAAAGGATCAAATGCTTAAATAATGCATAAGTTGTTAAGAAGATAATTGAAGAATTTTCTGTTTTATTGTCACCATGTTTGCCTGAGGTGTCTGGCCAAGATGGAACATGTCTCCTCAGTGTGTTTTATGTTTTAACACTTTTGATCTCTTTCTTGATACTATTCTTATAATCAAACTGCTCTTTGACCTTTAACAACCTCCACTTCCTGCAGCGCTTATGTCTGATGGACTCTTTATGTTTCCGCAGAGAGATCAGGAGGTCACGTTGATCATTTCGACATCGTGGAGCGAGTTGAGATGGGTCAGATGGCCTCCATGTTCTTCAACAAAGGTAATATCCTCATGGCCTGCAGCTCCTCCTCCCACAGCACATTATTCACTTAATTACAGACACCGCCATCATTAGCCACATGTAACGTTTATGGAAGGCTGTGTGGGATAATTTGGTGGATTTTTTTATGCCTTATCACAAAGAAAGACTGCTGGCACTCTAATTGAATGTAATTATATTTGGATAAATTGCCTTTGGTTGTAATTACCTGTTTGAGACCCATCAAGGTTGTTAATGTCCCTGCTGTGCATGTGCGTGGGCGAGGGAACAACCTGGACTGGAGGCTTGAACCTGACTGATTTGGGGCTGATGAATCCTCAGCACAAAGTCACCATCAGTGTGAACGTGACTGAATACTTGTACTCACACGCTGTACTTCAGTACACATCTGTGGCTCTTGAGTATTTCCATTTTCTGCAGCTTAATGCTTCTACTCCATTTCATCATAGAGGCTGATGTTGAACTTTTGAATCCACTACATCACTTTTGACACCTTTAGTTACTTTCCAGGTGAAGGTTTAATACCTCAACCTTTGAAAAATGCACTATTAAAGATTAAACCAGTGGTTTTCCTTGCCTTTTGTCTTAACATCTTGGACATTGCTCTATGTCCTGATCATTAATTGCTGCATATGTGCTATTATTTTAGTTCTTGTACACAAAGTGTTTTTTTTTTTCTGCTCAAAATAAATAAATGAACTATCTTACATATTGTAGTATATATTCACTCACTTATCACATGTTTAGTTTGATTAAATGTGCAAATATCCAATATGTCAACAAAAATCCCAGATAAAGACCAACCTCTTCTGGTTTCATGTTGCTTTTTCACTAAGAAAAAGAATGGTCATTACTAAAACACAGAGTCCTGAGATTGAAGGGCATCCAGCAAAGTATCTTGAAGTTGTAATACTTCTCATGGCCACTAGATGCTGCTCCAATAAGTCCTGACTCCTAGATGTACACTGAATGATGCAGTGGCTGAGATTCTATCACTTGGACATTGTTACACCTGTTAGTTTAGCAGTGATACAGTGTGATTATATGTGGTACAGCTTTCAGAACCTGAGTTGTAAAGTGTTTTTACAAGAGAAAAATCCAAACAAGACCACAGAGCATCCACACTAAACACAAGTTTTTTTTTCTGTGTTTTTAGACACTGGACAGTGTATTCTGCTCCTGTTTTATTTTCTGGTTAGAACAGTAAACGGTCTCCTTAAGTTTTTAAGTCTTGCGGTACGTAGACCTGAGCTGGGTCATAAGTCGTAAAGAGTTGGAGTCTACATTGTTCATTGTCTTATACACAAAGGGAACTTCACCTTTCATCCTGAAATAGATTTCTAAGTGACTTAAGTGACAGAATCCAGGTGATATTAGAGTGACATCAAGACCTGGAGCTGCAGAGTTTTGCACCAATTGTATCTTTGCTACGACAGGACAGGTGGGAGTTGCAGGAGTCTAAACAGGAGAACACAGAGGTGTGGAGTACGGTCACTACCTGCTATTTTGAGATATTTTGTAGGTGGAAGTAGCAGGACTGAGTGTATGAGCTGATGTGTTTATTGAATTTAAGATTAGACAGTACAAGTAAGCTATGGAGTTTGATAAATGACGGTGAATGAAGACATTTGTATTTATGTTGAGTTAATGAACATAAATACACTTTTCCAGTTTTGCTGGAAAATCTTTGTGTTTTTTTTTCTGCTTTTGATCTAATAATCTTTGAAAGTACTCTTAGCCCTTATGAACATCTATATCACCAATAAATTAAATATATGAAAATACCTAGTTTATACTGAAAGGGGGCAAGATGGTTCGGTGGTAGAATTCTCGCCTGCCACACGGGAAGCCTGGGTTTGATTCCCGGCCGGTCCCAAGCCCGTGGTCAGGAAGGGCATCCTGATGTAAAAACATGTGCCAGATTCATCATGTGAATCACTGGTGATTGGCTGTGGCGAGCCTGAAAGGGAGCAGCTGAAACAGAAAGTAACAACCAAGTTTACACTGAAAAATGAAAAATGCAGGGGATAATAATGTAATAGATGGTGGTAGATCTCTTGGAAAAGACAAAAAATCTTTTGGAAGTTATGACAAATATACAAGTGAGTTGATATAAAATGGAAACATATATATCAGAAGCACCAAGCCAGTTCTTCGGCATCACTACTTTAACTACAGTCTCCTGGTAATACTTCTCTAGTTTTACTCAAATAGAATTTTCCTTACATAACTTTTACTTGTAATGTATAAAGGTGTAACAACATTATGGCATGGAATTTCATGGAATAAAAAAAATGACAAAGTAAAATTTAAAGACACATGAAATAAAAATTAGTTTAAAAAGTTTTAAGAACACAAAAGAGCACCATGCACTAAGACTGATATTATTTGACCCTCTAGCCTACTGTAGCAGCACTCTCACTTCATGTGAAAATGAAGGAAAATAGTGAACGCTAGGTCTGCCCTGTACGGGACAATCTGCCCTAACGGACCACGGGTTTGTGTTGGCGCTTACTGCCTTACAGACACTGAGTGTGTGTGTCTGTCCAGACAAATGAAAGCCCACCCCCCCCGCCAGTTAATGTCAAGGCACTTTTGTGCCTCCACAACCATAATAATACTAATTCACAAAGGTTTAAGTCGCTCCACTGTCTCATCTGTGCAGTAACTACACACTGTGTGTGTGCGTGTGTGCGTGTACATGTGCGTGTCTCTCTTTCTCCATCTCAGTCTCTCTATATCTCTTGCTCTCTATCTCTCTCTCTGAGAAGCTCCTTCCACTGCCTAAGACAGAAGTTTTCATGACATTGTCATTTATGATTAAGAAACAAAAGTAAGAACCAATGAGATTGGTAAATTAAAATGTGTTTTCATTCTTTCTTTATAATATGGAGAACAAACCACACCCACAAAGACACATTGTCCAACTTTTGTTTTCAAATACTTTTTCATCAAATTCATTATCAGGGCTCGAATTACCCCTTCCTGAGCAAGTGGGTGCAAGTAAATTCGGCCCTGTGCAAGTAATTTTTTATTGGTCTGCACCGGTGCAAGTAAGCTCTACCCATAGAAATACCCAATAAAGAATTGAAAATTTAACAAAACCAGAACTT
>JAPTGZ010000027.1:22476890-22497158 GCA_029814645.1 Fowleria isostigma | reverse complement strand
AATGTGAGAGTGGTTGTTTGTCTCTATATATCAGCCCTGTGATGAACTGGCGAAATGTCCAGGGTGTACCCCGCCTTTACCCTTAAGTATCTGGGATAGGCTCCAAGCGACCCCTGTGACCCTAGTGAGGATAAAGCGGGTTCAGAAAATAAATGAATGAAAAATCTGAATCGGTCCTTAATACGGAATTGAATCAACATCATATCGAATCGAATTGTGATTAATTCATAACCTTATGTATCAAAATCAAATCGATCAAGAAAACTGGCCATGATACCCAGCCCTACAGTCAGTCATGTGACCATTATCAACCAGTGGATGTTTTCTCGATAAACAAAATTAAAATCCTGTTTTTGGGTTGGATTCATGCAGAAATATTTCATCAGAATCCAGTTTGGGGTGTGTTCTGTCTGCAGAGACGTGATAGTTTTGCTGTAAATGATTTTTACAGCTATTCACCTTTTCTTCCTCTTCATTTAAATCATTGAAGTAGTAATAGCAGGAAGGACTGAATACCTTGTTACATAATATCTGTTATGTATTACTTTTCTTTTCAAGCAAAACCTCAGAAAAATATGCTGTAGTTGTAAATTTTCTTTACAGAATCCTTAAATCTGATCATCTTGCCTGAGTCTTAACTTCTGCAAAATCTACTGGTCTTTTCAACTCAGTTTAATACAATTCAGTAAAGTTCATTTGTCCTGAGGGGGCAATTGGAAGACAACAGACAGAGAGAGAGGGACATGGATGGAGAGAGAGAGAAGGACAGAGAGAGATAGAGATATAGAAATAGATATATAGAGATAGAGAGATGATGTGATGAAAACAACCCCCTATTGCTTCACTTTATGTGTTAGTTCTTTGTTCTATATTTATTTTGAAACATCATTGAGACCTCGGTCCATTCTTCCCAGAGCATTTTAAAAATTCCATCAGCCCTCTGAGTTACAGGTGAACAGTTGATCAGGTGGACTCATCCAAAGTCCTTTAAAAACTCCAGATCCTCTCGGGCTACGGCGCTGATTGCCCATCACATGCTTTCTTTATCAAGAGGTGCAATCAGAGTCTCACCGCCTCACCTCCCTCCTCCGAACATATTCCCATCATCCATTTCTTCCCTCTGATTGCACAGTTTGAGCGACATGTGATCCCAGAGGTGGTCAGTGGTATAGTGTTTCATCTGAAGTGTCTGCAGGGTTTCAGCATTGAACGCACACGGACAAACACACACTTACAAAACAGCTGAGGTTAGTCAGGAACAAAGAAAGAGGGGGCAAGAAAGATAGAAAAGCAACTAAACAGGAAAGGAATTTCAATACAGTTCAATGTCAAACCTTTTTATATTAGAAAAGTAAAGGTCTAGCTGGGAATAGGGGATTTTTAGGAATTAAGAAAAGTTGTTCAATACTAAGACTAAAGGTTTGTTAAAATACTGTCTTTGACAATTTATATAAGAAAAATAAGGGTAATTTTAATAATATGTCTCAGTTTATCATTTACACATGTGCATTACAACTTACAGATCCACATTGGATCTACAAATACACAAAACATTTAGTAACAGGCAGAATATTGTTAAAATTGCATGCACTTCTCTTAAAACATTTCAAGTTATTCATATTTCTTCACATTCACATTTTCAGTGAAAAATGATAATTTGTAAATGTAAACATTTTCAAGTCCTAAACAGTGTTATAACTATTCCTTTTTTTCCATTTTTTTTTTCATTTTGACTTATTAGACTTCATTTTTACTTTGAATTTATTTTTAGTAAGGGTTTGTTACTTAATTTTTCCCAAAATACAACAGTTTGACATGTAGCCATAATTCAAGGCTTATGTATTAAATGATTAGAACCAGCAAATATCTTTAGAATTTTATCATAAAAACACATATTGCAGTTTCAAGTAGTCACCTTTTTATTTTAATTCTCTGAAGAGAACAATTTTTACCTATAGTTTTTACCCAGGTCCTTAGCGCAGGGTATTATCATCCGTTGGTTGTCCGTCCGTATGTGCAAAAACTTGAGCGTGGACTGAAGGCAGAGGGTTTTCTCGTGCAGGCTCGTTATGTTTATTCTGTCAGTTTGATGAAAAGCGTCTTCTGTCTCATTTTGTTTAATTGTAAGAATATATTATTTTCGTTGTAGAAATGATTGTTCTTGTTTCTGTGTTTTCTTGCAGAGCGTCTTCACTCTTCTGTTGGGACCTTTCACTTTCTTCAACGCCCAGAAGACCAAATATCTTCAGATTCTCACTTCACTCATGCGTTGGATTGGTAAGGAGGATGTAATCCACCTGTATTTTCTTATTAACCCTGATTATTCAGATTAATTTTAACTCTATCACCTGTTCTGTTTTTCCTAATTGTTGTCATTGCGCTGGATGGTTTTTTTTTCTGCACCTTCTGCACATATTTCCATTTTCCCAGGATCTGTCTCCTTTTTCCTTCCTCTAATCCTTCGCTCCCTGTCTAAAGTGTGGCGGTCGTGTTCAGGTCCGTCCATCACGGTACGGTCCTGCTCCGAGTCTTTGATTCCCATCTCCGCTCATTCGTCAGCCTGACAAGCCTGACAGGCCATCCTCAGCCTGATTGGACCGTCACTCACACAGCGACGGACCAAAATAACGGCCCCCTCTGAACCCTCTGTTCAAATCCCAACATCACTGAATCATGCCTCCACGCCGCCGTCACCACCCCTGCACCGTCCACATAAACAACACACAAACAGCTGTGAACAACATGCAAACACAGCTGTAAACAATGCATATTCACAGCTGTAAAAAAAAAAACCATGTAAACGAAGCTCTAAACTACACATATACAGCTGTAAAAATCATGTAAACATAGCTGTAAAAACACTTCAAACACGTGTAGAAAATACAAGTATAGCTGTAAAAAAAAATTTGGACACAGCTGTTAACAACACACAAAACAGCTGTAAACAATGCAGAAACATGCAAGCACAGCTGTAAACAGTACACAAAAACAACTGTAAGCAACACACTAACATAGCTGTAAACAACGCATTAACACACAACATAAACTGAATCATTAAGCAAACAGACTAACTATTCCAAGAACTGAGCTACTGGGAGCCAGGTCTCTACAAGAACCGGTTCTCAACTCCCATCCCTACTTGTTTCTGATGTAAAATTCATGACAACAGGTGGTGGTTCATGTCATAAATTCTTATTTTAATATCTAAAATGTTTACCTACTAGTCTCATTTGGTTATTTTTATGTGTCTGGGTCTCAAAATGTACTCTTATTTGTAATCAGTGACACTTACAGACCCCATCCCCCCCTCAATGGCCGTCCTCTCACCTCATCCGTCACCTGTGAGGGTCACCTGTGTGGGTCACCTGTCCTGGTGTGTGGATCTGTGGGTGTCGGGGTTAGCATCTGGCTGGTGTGTTGCCGCTACCTCCTGACCTCAGATCAGGCCTCGTCACACTCGGCTGTAGTCACCTCGTGTCCGCCTCTGTGCTCTCCTTCTCCTTCTTTTTTTTTTTTTTTTTAACACCAAACATGAATGATAGTGCGACCGCCTGCTGCTGCAGAGCCTGTAACCTGCTGTGATTTTCAATTGCGAAGCCATTAGCTCAGGTCAGTGTGACACATTGTGTGCAGCTGACTGTGTACATTCAGTCTCTTCAGTCACTTTATTTATTAAATTATTTCAGAAATAGAAAGCGGTGCCAGAATAGGTCCCGCTGCTTCCACCTGTCAAACACTGCGTGTGGACGTTGTGTTTTGGATGATGATACCTGTCAGTTTTTGGTAAAGCTCTGAAAAATAATGCATTTTACAGCTATGATGAAATGGATTTGAGGTCAGATGAATGTGTGAGGAATAATCTAGAGGTAGAATTTTAAAACCAATACTTTTAGTTTGTTGAGAAAAATTCATATAAAGTCTTGGTAATCAGGCAACAACGAGTTTATTAATTTGATCAGAAGACAGATATGTAGAAAAATTAGTAATGATTAAATGAAAAGATCAGGAAGGACAAATCATTATTTAATATTTTTCTACACTAATAGTTGAGATGGTAATGTAATAGTTTCCTCTTGTCTACCTTTTATAGATTCATAAATATTTATTTTCCCAACACCACCACAATGATTAAAGTATGAAAATCATGTCACTGTTCCCTTATGCCACCACCCTACTGTGTGGAACCATTCCCAGCCCCCTCCTCAACACTGACAGGAGTGGAGGGGTTCCTAATTGATATTGAATGATTTGAAAGAAGGAGATAAGTGAGGAGACCACCCCCTTTAGTTAACAACTATAAATCACTTCTGTCCATGTCCTGAGCGATGCATAGGTAGATGTGGAACCTCAGTGGGGTTATTGTCTGTATTAACTACTGTGGAAGTGCCATATGGACCCTGTGTTCCTTTGAGAAAAGTCCCATTTATTTCAGAGGAAGTGGTTTCTGTTGAAACAGCACGGATTTCTCTATTGGATGGAAGACTTGAGTCCACGAGAGCTTGTCTTAAAGAATTTTAGGCGGTTGGCAGTGTAGTAGTTAGCACTTAGCACTTTCACCTGACAGCAAGAAGGTTCTGGGTTTGATTCCCAGTTTCTGTGTTGAATTTGCACCTCTTAGTTTGGGCAAGAGATGTCAGAACTGGCCTGTGAAAGGGGGCGGGCGTGGCTCAGGATTTAGAGTAGGTTGTCCAGTAACCAAAAGGTTGGTGGTTCGGTTCCCACTCTATCCGAGTCATGTGCTGTTGTGTCCTTGGCCAAGACACTTCACCCACCTTGCCTCCAGTACGGCTACTCACACTCGTGTATGAATGCCATTGATTGTTCGGTGGTGGTTGGAGGGGCTGTAGGTGTGGACTGGCAGCCACGCTTCTGTCACCACCAGAGTGAGTGAATGAAAAATGGATCCATTGTATGCGCTTTGAGTATGTCTTAGAAAAGAAATACAAATATATAAATCTAATCCAATATCATAATTATTATTATTATTATCATTATTATTATTATTATTATTATTAAAGGTTACAGTCCAGCCCACGGGATGAATTTGCAAAATCCAAAAATTACAGTGAGGATATTAACAGTCAAGGATGTTGAACTCATTTTAATTCAGAAATAGCTCTGCACAATATATCGTTTGAGCATCATCCCAATGTACGTGTACGAAATAGTCACGTTGCAAGTACTGTAGTGTAGATGGTAAATGAACTCGACATGTTCTCATCTAATTTCAAGTGTATGTGACACACACTGTGTACAGCCATCCACCAATCATAAGTGTTCTTAATCAGTTTGGAGTGAGTCACTGGTAACAACTTAAAAAAATGCACACCAAACAAGAATATCACTGAAAATAAAGACTTGGTGCCAAAAAGAAAAGCACCATCAGTTATCTGGAATTATTTTGGCTCTTTCGGGTAAATGATACTGAACACGTGTTCTGTTGACGGTGCCTTGCACCTGTTACTACAATGGGAGGTAACACTAGCACCACACAGCTATTATCTCCTCCCGAGTATTTTTTCATATCGCAATATATATTACAGGGTTAAAAAAAAATCCCAATGTCAGTTTTTTCCAATACCGTGCAGCCCTATTCAGAAACCACAAACAGCCCAATGTTATAATAACTTACAATTACTGGCACCTCCTTGGTTTAATGTGGAGAAAACAAGAATATTACATTATGAAAATATTTACATTTACAGACTGTCTTTCACAATAAAATGTGAATAACCTTAACTAATATAAACAATCAGAAATGTCTAAAGAATATTAAATGTAATTTTAACAATATTCGGCCTGTTACTAAATATTTTATGAAGTAGTCCATCCACTATGATCTGTTTGTTGTCTAATAATAAGATGATGCATAATATTATTGAAGTTGTTCTTATTTTAGTTTCAAACTCTAAAATGTTTAAATATTCTGTTCGTTATTAAATGTTATATGCCATTGTAAATCTGATCCATTATGGACATGTATAAATGATAGGATGAGGCATAATATTGTTAAAATTGCATTTCATTTTTCTAAGAAATTTCAAGTTTTTTCAGGTTGTTCATATGTTTTTGGTGAAAGGACAGATTGTAACATGAAAATATTTTCAGAATTATTATTATATCCCAGATATTGAGTTTCAGGGATATAATATCTTTAGTCCAAATGCCACTGCCAGATATCCTTCATACGAATGCAAAACTAGGACTCTTATCCCTTCATAACCAACACAGGGGGACCCCTAGTGGAAGAACCCTATCAATTTCAGCTTCTCTATTGGTATTATTAGTCAAACAAATCGTGGCGCTTTAGTTGAATATCAGTTTTTTGGACATAAATCAAGCAATAATAGACCAATTGAGATAAAATTTGGTCCATATCGATTGTCTTACAAATGTCCATTTTCTGGCTACTATCCAAAGTTCATATGGTGCCATTTTTATTCACCAGGTGGAGTTTTGTGGGGAAAAATTGGTTCTCTGACTACTATTCTACCGCTATCAGGTTGATGTCAAATTGAGTTTATATGGATTGCCTAACAATTATCTTTGTACATGCCACTATGTTGACTTTACATGATGTCATATTTTCACACCAGCTGCTGTGTTTTTTCCAAATGTTCGGGGGAGCAGAGGATTTGGGGGATTTCGACCCCTGACAGTGTAAGCCTTGTTTTACTTGATCACATTGGGCGATATGTAGAACCTAAACTAAAATGAGTTTGACGTGCCTTCTATGGGTTGTCTGGTTTCCTCCACTATTAAAAACAGGTACATATATATGTTAATTCTCCTTTTGGTTCCCCTGACCATGGTGCTAGTGAAGATCTGGAGTTGGTCACCAAGCACCTTCAGTAGCAACTCACTTCTCCAAATGTGCTACATGCTAATGCTAATGCTAGAGACTGTGTGTAATACAAATATGAATAAAATGCAAAAACTATAAAAATAGGTATTCTCACTGCACTGGACCTGCAAGGAAAGTCGATCAATGTTACTTTACACTGTCTTAATGTTCTGTGCACAGTTCTGCTAAAACTGTACTCAGATAACTTAAATAAGTATCATTTTGGAATAAAGGTTGAGTGTCAGACATATCAACAGCGCTGGCACAGAGCTAATGAAGTGTAGAGATACAGAAGGTGGCATAATACCACTGACAAATTCAGAACATTCTCATACTCTGAATAATTGTTGAATATTGGTGTGCATGTAAGCAGTCAATGGTAAAAAACTTTACACCTTCACAAAACCAGTTTACATTTAAATATGCTGTTAAATTGTTATTTTGTGTAAAATCTAACAATTTTTCATCCACTACATAACTGAAAAAGCTTCATCTCTTGTTTTGAGGAAAAAAAATAAAAAAAGGGATAATAAGCTGAAAAAGCGTGCCCGCAGGGACGTTCCCAACTGCCCAATGCCAGTTTAATCGGGTTATGGAGGGAGATATTGTTTGTGAAGGTCATGTGGACTCCGGTGGCCGGTTGAGTAAAAGTTCAGTTAGTCCGCCGTGTGCAACTCACAAGGGGACAGTGAAATATGACCAGGTCTTAATGAACCATACAGCACAAGCACAGTTCAGAGGTCCTGAAAAATTACACTATAGCACAAAAGGAGAACAGATTAGAAACCATCATTCTTTTCTTTCCGTCTTTGCATCACAGTCCTGTTGTCAGCCAAGGTCTAAGGCATCGGACCTTTGAACAAAATAAGTACCGGGTCGTGTCTGCTTTAACTTGGGGTTTACTTACAGTCCTGGTTTCCTCTTTTCTTTCTTCATATTGATGTTTCTTGGCATAATGAGAGCTTTGACTTCCTGCTGAGATGAGTTCCTGGGTGATTAGGGGCATGTTGAGCGGACATGATCAATTAGATCTATACCCATTTACTAAGCTTTTAATTATGGCTGCTGACCTCGATGGCGCCGTGTTTACCTCAGACATGGCTTCATTACTCGGCCGCTGAGAAAAATGTTCAGCTATTTGTTTCACACAGACGTTATTTTTTTAATCAGCGAGTGTTAAAGCTGTTTGTTCACAGAGGTTATTTGTCTTAAAACACAAACCACGTCCACCCGGAGTCTCCTTTATGTATTAATGTTCTCCACTTAATGCATCGCACTTTGCTATTTATAGCCAGCTGTTAAAAGCATATGTACACCCACCTGACACCGGCTTCTCTCTCTGTGTCTTAATTCTTTTTTTAACTTGGTCAAGATTATTTTTAGAAAGTTCTTCTCAGCTGCAGCTTATCATTACAGTCTGCTCATCTCGAGGGGAGGCGTTTACCTGTAAATTATCAGGAAAATAATTTTATTAGGACTGCAAAATATCAATATAACTGCAAAATATCAATATAACTTGAATGATTGTTTTTTTTTTCTCAAAATGATGATTATTTTATTGGACATCCTTCAAAAGAGCTGTTTTTTTGTAATACAATGTTCATTTTTAAGATCTTTTTCCAGTCCTATATGGCATGTAGTTTTTGTAAAGGGAGTTTTTTGAGTCATGTTTTTTCTTCCTTTCTTACAACAACAAAAAAAAGTTCTATTTTTTAAACAACCCATAGTGTTAGTTAAGGTTTTACAGGCCAATATTGGTATTGGTGTAAAATGCCTGT
This sequence comes from Fowleria isostigma, assembly GCA_029814645.1. Taxonomy (NCBI): domain Eukaryota; kingdom Metazoa; phylum Chordata; class Actinopteri; order Kurtiformes; family Apogonidae; genus Fowleria; species Fowleria isostigma. The sequence continues at coordinate 22,488,536 of JAPTGZ010000027.1, read as the reverse complement.
TTACTGATGGATTGTGTGTCATTTTACAATTCTTGTGGTTCTATGCATTATTAGTATTCCAAACTCTTACCAACAGGGGTCAGTCTAGTACCAGAACAAACTTGAGACCAAAACCACCAATGAACCAACCCCTTAAATCCACAGACCGTATCAGTCACTAAATAAAGTATAAAACTTATTGTTTACACTTGACTCCGTTATGCTAACATCAAGTTCATCAAACTAAAACTCACAGCTGCTTGTTTTGACAGTCACTCAAAATAACACTGTAAAAACACTTAATGATCATGTGCTGTCAGCTGATAGTTTACATTATAGTGTTGTTAGCTTAGCTCAGCCACAGTAAAACCACACATTACTTCAGTATTGTGTACAGTTTGTGTTGTCAGTAGCTGCACTAAAGATCTGTTTGGAATCAAACAACTGTCACAGTTTAGTCTGAACCATGGATCAATAAACAGTGACTTAACAAATATTAGAGCATTAAAAATTAACTTTGAACATTCATAAGCACAGAATTAAACTCACTGGTGTAGAAGAAATGCTGTCATTTCAGCATCAATCTGTTCTTTTCATTTAGAGCTGTGTCCAGTGGAGAAAATAGCTTTTTTTTTTTTTAACACTTCCTTTCTTTGACTCAAAAAGTTGTTTCTTAGCAGTTCTCATCCCATCAGATCACTTTCTGATGCTTTTGTCAAAGACCCCGTGACATTTGTTTTCCCTCACCATGTGAGACCAGCAGAGTAACTCACTACTTTCTCTAGTGGTCATATAAATCCTCCATCCCATTGCTGGAAAAAAGTTCACTTCATATCTATACAATTCAATATATTGGTATCTTTGGAATACATGCGTATGTTTGAATCCATTCTTTCAAGATAATGTGATGAACTGCTGAAAGATTTTAACATAGTAACTATGTATTTATAAAATGATTTCCTTGTTAAGGGATGGATAAATAACAACAAAGACAAAATTAAAAATAGAAAGTCACAGCTGATATCAGCCAAATTGTCATTTTAAGCATTGGTATCAGTATTGACTCAGAATTTTACAGTTTTGGTCTTTATTAACCTTCTATCAGTCATACTCCTATTCAGTTTAATTATATGTACTTAACTAAAATAGTACCTATTATAGAAGCTGTAATTCTGGTGTGTATTGGATAGATTTTCATTGCAGCCTTTGATTTTTTGATACCTCAGTTAAGATTTCCTTTTTTCCCTCCCTTCCTACAGTGTTTTTAGTTTGTCCTTTGTGTTAGAGTGTAGTTGTGTTGAAACTGATCCTGTGCATCACAAGGTGGTGGAGTTTGTTTGCTGCATATGTAAACACCTTTCTCCAAAAATGTGAATTGTATTGATTGTTCTTATCCTGCAGAACACACATTGGTTACATACTTTCTCATTGGAGGAGACATTTTCAGAGCTTCCCAGATCCGCAGCTGACTGATCGAACTAATTGATGTTTTCATGAAACTGTTAGATAAGAGTCACAGCATTTTTGGTGTCTCGATCCGTGAACCGGAGCTGCAGTACGTGGTTTTTAACCGAAGCCAACTGCTGTGCTGTTCTGTGCTGTGTTTACCGATAGCTCTATCTGAGATCACAGAACCTGTAACGAACCACGGCGGCCACTTATCACCCACCGCTCACCCCCCCCACCCCCTCGCCCCCATCCTCATAGGTTGGATGGTTCTCTGCCACTGCAAGACACCCTGCTGAGGACTGGGCAAAGAGCCGGCACAACTAATTACTGCAGAGATTATCCAAGAGAGCTGAAGGAGTGTCTCTTAATTAATGATATGGTGATTGCAGGACTCTAAAAGCACTAGAGGGACAGATCTGCCTACAAATTAATGAATCTGACGTTTCAAAATCACAAGACAACCACCAACAAAGACAACCCCCGAAGCAAATTATCAGCAGAAAGCCAAAACTAAACAAGGAAATTTATCCTATTATACAAAAGAAACACTTCAATTTTAGTGTTATTTATTCATCCAAAAGGGTGTAGTAAGTAGTACACACTTACTTAATCCCACTTCTTTTTTTCTAAATTGTATATTACAACATTTCAACCGCTTGACTTTAGTCTAAACTGCAAGTACACAGGTAATCACCAAAACAATGAGCATCCACCAGAGGAAGAGGAAAAAACAGACAAAAAAAATAAATAAATAATAAATAACCAGGATATCCACTAATAATTGAGAAAACACCGGAAAGTTGTTAGCATTTGTAGACACAGGGTGTACAGGTTTACATTCAAAAAAATAAATAAATAAAAAGACAAAGAGCAGCAAAAATATCATGTAATATCTGTATCATGTAATATGTTTCATACTAAAAGTTCTGCAAAGTAAAGGCTTTTTAGGTTTTAAGTTGTCAGTCTTTCAGACATATTTAATTGCAGTAATTTGGCATACCTGTTTCCCTTTTAATCAAACATTTTTTCTTTTGATGTGAACAAATACAAAATGTTTGTCTACAATGAGACACTCTGCTGCAGCCTCAGAAGCCATAGAAGCTCAAGTAAAAGCAAAGTTGAAATAATGTTAATTAAAGCTATAATTTTGGACATATCTATTAAAAAAAAAACCTCCAGATTCAAGGTGTTGATGCGTAGTGAAGGCTGAGATGACAATTTTTTTTTCGTCTGCCTTTGTTGGCTTTTCATACTTTTTCTTTTTTTGTGTCTGTTTTGTGAAGCTCCATCAGCTGTGATCAGACAGTTATTGGTCACCTCTGCAAAAAGTATAAATTCACATTGATTCGCTCTGAGCGTCACTGTTTAGCGTCTGAAATTGTCAAGATGTTTCCACATTCATCTGCTAAAGGAAATGTGTCCGTGTTTGATGCATGTTCTTTGGAGACGTCACAAATACGGTCAGGGTCCAGTTTGGAGCTCTTACAAGTATGATGTTGAAACTCACTGTTCAGGATGGAAATACACATTTACAAGAACAACAAACATCTGGTTAACTTTACAAATGGAATATACATACACATGGGATTTTAACTTTTTAATGTAGTTGTTTTGTGAATATAACAGATACTGGAGTTATCATAGTGCATGAAATCTATTACGTTTTGAGGAAAATCTTTGCAAATATTTTCAATATTTAAATTTAAGGTTTTTTGTTTGGTTATAAAGGAAAATACACAGATTACCGATAATTTCAAGACGTATATTTTTTTAATTAAATATACAAACATGGCCTAGTGTATAAAATACAGGCTTTATCACTTTCTCCCACTACCCACTGTATTTCTACTCATTTCACCACATGCTGGACCTTGAAATTACAGTATCTTGTGATAATAGAATGGCATAGAGTAAAACTTAGACCCAATTCAGCCCTTGGCCCCCCGCCTAACCCCTGCCCTTCTTTTCTGCACGTTCATGTGAAGGGGTCGGGGTGTCCCAATTCTCGATGAGTTAGCAGGGAAGGGCTAAGGGAGATGGCTGTTTGGCCTTTGAAACTTAGAGTTTTTAGAACCACACTACAAACAGAAGGGTATGAGAAATCTCCCATAATTCTTTAAAATAAAATAAATTAAGAGAAAATAAAAAGTGCAGCAGTATGATGAAAGAAACACACAAGTGTATGTATTTTCTTCATAAACAACTTAATCGTTTGATCGGCCATTTAATGCCATTTCAATGTTATAAATCAATGTTATAAATCATATTTCTGCAGATTGCAGTTGATAGCTGCAAAAAGATGCTCAAAGCCCATGCAACTGATGGTTACAGCTCCTGGATGGCATGGTGAATTCTTTTGGAAACAAAGTTGTCACATCATTTTATAACAGCATCTATGACTGCTGATGACTTCGCTGGTCTCGAAGGGTTGTCTCATTTCATTGGGGAATGTTTCAACCATTACCCCTTGTAAGTACACCTCAAGGGGTAGTGTCAAATACAAGGGCCAAGGGGTGAATTGAGATTCGGCCTAAAATGTGCGGTTTAATAATACATAATAAGTGAAATGACATTAACAACTACACTGGACATGGAGTTAAGCTAAATAAAATTTCTGGTGAATTCATCTCCCCTCATCACGTTCCTCCTTTTACACTGCAGCTCCACGTCATTTGTTTCTTATTAACATGTTTAATGAGCATTTTGAGGATTTGTATGAGGTATTTTTAATGAAAGCATTTCACAAACATTTTTTTTCTCTCACTTAGCATCGCTTCCCAAGAAACAGTAGATGTGTTTTAAGGAGATATATAAGCATCTTTTTGACATAAATTCTGAAGTTGTAAAGATTTCCTTTCCTTGATATTCGAACATGTCTGGACCAACAGGTCCAGTGAACCAGTGAAAAGACTGAATTTTTTCTCTGTGTCATCCAATAGAAGAAAAAAAATACATGAAAACAGAGACAGAATGCTCAGGTACTTCTACTCTGTCTATTACTCAAGTGTAACATCTACAGCGCCAACTTCTGATGGCATTATTCATTTCAAGCCACGTTATAGAAAAGCACATAATTTATACTTCCTACAGTGCAAGTTGACTTTCCAGGTTACAGAAACAGAAAATGTGCTAAAAGCGTAAATTCTGAAGCAGATATTGTGACTCGTTTAACCCTCTGTGTCTTGAACGTCTCCAGTCTACATCTTCATCATAATATAATAATGATCAAAAAGGTCATGTTATTCTGAATTCCTCCAAAATTGCAAAATGCACAGCATAACATCTCTTTATCCTGTCCACAAAAGGTTTTATGCTAATTAGAGTTGGAGGACTCATTTGTCTTACTTAAGACAGAGGAACTAACCCCTTATTTTTCAAAGAAATTGAAAGTCAATCAGATGGTAGAGAGGAGCCGAACACCAGGAACAAAGCCACCAGAATGAAGCTTTTCATAATGTGCTCATTTGTCACCGGCTCTCGGCTGCATCGTGCTACATGAGGTGGGCAAATCACGGCTGCCCGCGACAATTTTATCACACTCATTGCACGTATAGCTATGAATCTCAATGCTGAAGCGGTATGCAGCCATGAAATAAGAGCATATGAGCTTTGATCACCTTGACTGCCTTAAAGGATCAAGGAAACACTATCTGCTTTATGTACATAGTAAATTCTGTATGGTCACCAGATTAATGCAAGAAAGATGATGTAGATAGATTATTCAGTGACTGTTTCAAATTATACGGAAGCCTCTAACGTACAGATAAAATACATGTAGTCATATGTAGGGCGGAGTGATATGGACCAAAAAAAAGGTCCATGTTTTTAACTGGAATGACAATATGCATGGCATGATCCATATCTGTATTTTCTATAACCATATTTGACATGGAAATGACCAGAATATCTTAGAAAACTAGCCTATAAGAGATAAGTTAAGCAATTCCTGTAGTGTAGTGTTAGTGTCCCAGATAATTGGATTCTGTCAAGGATGTAATTTTTTAATGTGTCCACTTTAACTTACAGGAGTTTGTTTTTTTTCTGCTACTAAAGAATTATAGTAAATGAAGTTTAATGTTAGATGGTGAACAAGTTCAGATCAGTTCACTATGGTTATTCAGTGAGCTGCTGGTGGCTGCAGATGTCAGGCCATGAAGTAAAGGGATAAAAATTCCAGACTCTTTATGTGCAGTAACACTAAGTCACTAATTGGTAGCACTGGAAAAAATCCCCACAAAACGTCTTTTCACAATAAGAGTAATTTTTTTTCAGGAGTTCCAGGATGTTTCAGTATTCCCGTAATGCACTAAAACATGGCTGATAGTAACAACGATACAGCAGGTTTTGAAGACTGATGAGACTAAGTTATTCCTACTTTTATCTTTGTTATTTTAGTTGTAAAACAGCAACAAGATGCTCAACGTCTTCCATGACATCATGTCGCCTAATTTATTCACTTCAGAACCATTTGTGAAATCCCAATTGAAGCATGATGTGAGCTTTCTTTGTTTATAGCTTATGGCTTTTCACAAGATTCCTTCTGGTGTGGATGTTTCATGGAAACACAGCTACTGTCATGGCCAAGGCTGATGGACAAAAACAAGGATGTTATACGATGGTTGTTGCAAAATAAACACATTTCCCTTCATTCACTGGTACTATTACAACCCCTGCTTCTAAGATTGACTACTCCATGACATCACCTAGTTGGAGTCACCTCATCTTTAGTCTTTTATTCATGTGTCAAACAGCTACTGAGGACGTAGAGATTACCCTCTTTTATCTCACCATCAATGCTTATTGTTTTTAGGCTACAGTACCCATACCCTGGGAGTGTGCTTTAATGTAAACTTGTCATCTCTACTTGGATCCATTTGTACTTCTGACTTTCTTTATGGCCTTCCTCATTGGCAGCAGCACAGAGCCATTGACTCTCAGATGAAGTCTCTCACTTCTGTGTTTCCTATGTGACTGTGTTTCCCTGTGGCTTTCCCAGAGACCCTCCACAAACTCATTCATTTAGCTGGATGAGTCATTTACCTCTGCAGATATCTGTCAGCATATGGTGATTACACAGACGTCCAAATTGACACTCTGGGCCCTTCCACTGCCTCCATCTACACCTGACACTCCACAAAAGGGTTGCAATGAATTGAGCACATGTCAAACCACCGCATTGCCAGCGCCTGTCGATCTCGCCGCCTGTGATTTATATTACCTGGATGGGGATGACAATGACCTTGTGGAGAATGCTTCAACTTAACAGCCCCCAGAGGAGGCTCTTCAGTTGGATTCAGACTGGGAGCAAACAAAGCTGCCGCTGTTAATCCAAGGTTTGCAGATGCTGCTCAATACTCTGAGGTGTCATTGACTGGCTGTGGAGGAGGACCGCCAGCGTCTGTCTCACAAGAGATGGGAATCCTGGACTCAATTAATGAGGAGAAAATGGTAGAAGGTGAGAGGTGATCGATCTCATGCGCGACAGAGCACGAGAACGCTACAAGTTGGAGGGTCTCGCTCCGCCAGGAGAATGACTCGGACACTTACACGTGAGCCGTTCCTTGATGATAGTGAGAAGGTCAAGGACTGGTTTGATGGAAGTCGAGCTACTGCAACAGCAGTATAATTCTATGGGAACATATGTTGCTCCTGCACTGTTTAAAGATGACCGCTTCAAAGTTGGCCAAAAAAAAGATTATACTGATGATTGATTGTATTAAATAACTGCATTAGAATTTGTCTCTGTCTAGTTTCTGATTTCAGTCATGTTGTAGTTTGTTTTGAGTAGGGATGGGAATTGATAAGAATTTAGGGATTACAGTTCCGTTATCGATATCACTTATTGATTTGATCACCAATCAATTCTCATTGGATTAGGGAATACACTATAGTTCAAATGGTGTTGTTTGTATTAGCTCTTCAATATTAAATATGCACTAACATTTTGGATTCAATTGGAACAAACCTCATAAGGGTGTAGTTCAAGGAATGTTACCTGTTGCAGTCTCTGAGCCTTGTCATCTAAATCTAATGCTAGGACATGGAGATTATTCATGAACAACAGTGAAAGCAGGTTGAAATGGTACTAACATTAACAGCATTGATGGACCCTGGAAGAGTTTGACGTTAACGGCTGCAACAGTGGATGCCTTTCTGTAGGCTCCGCCTCTAGAGTTGCCTCCCTCTAAGCAGCAAGTCAAAGACATTCCATTGGTACAGTTTAATTGGATGTTGTGGGTAAATGTTTGTGCATGTTGGAGGTATTTCCTCCTCTGTCATAATGGAACATCTGCAACTGTTGCAAATGTTCCCAGTGTTGTCTTTACTAGTGAAATACAACCATACTTTAGAAGCTTTAGAACCAAAATACAGAAACGACATGGAGACACATTTGACATGATCTGCTGGAATCTATAAGTGGAATCATTAGGCAAACAGATTAACAAATCCAAGTAATTGAACTACTTATTGTTTTCTTATTATTTTTAATTGGAAACGCACATATCTCCCCCATAAGGAGTTAATTGACAAAAACCCAAAAGGTATCCATTCTGAGATTAAAAAATCTGCATTTTAGAAAGGGTTTTTTTAAACCTCATTTTTTGTGACATGAAACACTGTATACCTGTAGATTAGAGGAACAAATGTAGAGAAACCTTTTTGTTTTCCAAATATCTGCATTAGTACGGACAGGGCAGTGGTTGATGAAGTATCCGGGTCATCTTATTAAGTAAAGAGTGAAACTACCTCACAACTAAAATGTATTTTTTTCTGCCAAAGTAGAAGTCTAAAGCTGAAGAAAATGGATAAGGTTGTAGTCTGGAACCATTTTCAGAAAATATTGTTCACATACCAAGCATCACCCTCTTCTTTTGACTTTTCTGGGAGTCTGCATCCACTATGTTTTTCACCTGCCACTGATAACTTTCATATTATTGACAAAAACACACTGGACATGGATTGGCCAAAAACCCATTACTAGACAGACCCCTGAATCTGAAACCCACGAGACAAAAGAAGAACCAGGAAGATGAAGACGAGTGCAGAGTCTTTGTTCGTCTTCACCCTGGGAGGTTTTCCTCTGGTTCACACATAACCTGAAGATTTCCAGTATGATCATCCATGTCATCCTTCTTTGTTCTTAAGGTGCTTTATGTAATGTGTTTGGCCACCCTCAGACGCTCTTAATTAAAAGCCCCCCATGCCTGTTCTCTTCCTGTGCAGCTTGGGAACATTGACGCTCCCTTTCTTTCGCCCTCCGCCTTTTCCTCCCAGACAGGTGGCCGAGCTTGGCGTTTCACACTCAAGAAGGTGGGAAGACGACGAGAGTTTGAAGGAGAAATTTGGAGTAAGAGTTCACCGAGAGCAGACGGACCAAGGACGGCGTGTTTGTCCAACGCAGCCGACTGTTCATGGCACAGATAGAATGGTTTTTCTCATACATCTGTGCGTCCTTGAAGGCTGGTCTGCTGCCCGTCCATTTGACCTCTGGGTACAATATGGGTTCAGGTCAAAGAGGAAGCTTTTTCCAGAGCCACAGATTATGCTGGATGTCAGCCAGAATGCATAAAATATTGAACACTTGGCAACAGGTTTCCAGACTGTTGAAAAGTGTGGAGGCCAGGAAACGTGTAGCACCGCAAACGAGTTTATTCACAATGAGGCGTTTGCTTTTCCCCCATATTTAAATCTTGTCAAAGAGTCATTTATTTATTTATTTATTTATTTTCATTAAGCCTTGACTTTCTGTGCTTTTTTTTTTTTTATTTTGGATAAATTATTCTGGAAAGATAAATCCAGCAGAAGTGCGATTAATAGTGTGTCAGGAATCGGTGAAAATCAGCTGTGCAATGTAATTTTAATTAAGACCCAGTTCTACTTTTGGGGCAGTTCCCATTTGGTGCCTCAAATGTGGATAATCTAAACATAACAACTCTATATTGACAAAAGTTTACTGTGGAAAGTAATGTATTTAATCCAAAATTGCACCTGGGTGTGGTGGGAATATAGAGGATAAAAGTCTCTGAACTGTACTCAGAATGTAGAATATTTGCCTCTGAATATTTGACTCTTTCATGTTCTTTCTAAACTATTCACCTTTCTTGCTATTTTAGTTTAAGACAGTTGCAACACGTTAACTAAAAAAGACAAATTCATAGACATTTCCATAGAAATAGTAATGGATCCAACATGAGTTTCAGTTTGACTGTGTCCAGTGTCCAGAAACTCACTGCGGTCCTTGTAGTTTACTTGGTTGCCAATGTTGCTCCACAAATTCTTTATTATCTTCATCATTTTTTTGTCTTCCACATTCATATCATTCTCACATAATGTCCAGTTCAAACAAATGATTCGCTTATGCTTTCATTTGCGCTGCCAAGACCTCAGAAAAATAGACTTTGTTGCAAGAAATTTGTGTCCTGTGTGAAAATCGTGATGACTTGTACAGCTTTAAAGAAAAAAGTAGTGTGTGCAAATAATCACACAAAAAAATGTCCTTAAAGTCCTTTAAACTATAGCTCACACACTAAGCTGCGATTTTTTTCTATCAACGAGGCCAAATGTTAATTAAGCATTAACAGAGTAAGAATGAAGCCAGAAAGCATTCACTTTAAAGAGGCTGAAATGATGTATTAATTTAATACTCACTTGTAATTAAAACTGTTCATTACTTTTTTATTTTAATTATTTAATTATAAATGACTTATGTGTTTTAATGTACAAATAGACCTTCTGCTCTTATCTGAAAATAGAAACGTACGTTAAATCCTCATCTGTTTAAATCCATTATTAGTTGAATTGGTTAAATTTCATGTACTCATATTTATGAAGCTGCACCCTGTGAACATTCGCTATTTTTTGTTAAGACCTGTTTGATTGTGTTAAACTCTGACCGGTGTGATGCTTTCTACTTAAGTGTTATTGTTCATTGTACAGTTTTGTAAACAGTAGTACATTTCCTGCTGTTTGTTACTTAATCCTTTTCAGTAAACCTCCTTACTCAGCTTCAGTCTCTCCATCTTTACCTCTGATCAGGTTCTCCTATTCTCCTATCTCTGTACAGTCCGTCCTCGGTAATTGGGATAAATCTTATCCCCTGGACGTACATTAAAGTGCCACTGCGGGAGTTCACAGCGTCTGATTAATAGAGCCGACTCAAACTCCAACTCCCTTCTCTTAAAGCACCACAACCAGCGCCAGAAAACACCTGATTCTTCCACCTGACTGACTCTCCACTTCCATTTCTCCATCAGAAGCAGCAGAAGTTCAGTCGATTTCAGTTCTGCATTAACACCACCATCAGTGTGTGTGTTTCAAGATAACTTCCCCCTGCAAATGTGTGTCCAATTGGGTCTCACAACGTAAATGTCACCTCGTATGTAAAAGACGGCGTGATGGTGAAAGTTCCTGACGTTGCGTGGAGGTGGGAGGTCTTAGCGGTTACGTGACTGGGTCTGGGGTCGGAGCGTGTCTAAAGGAGTGTTTCCAGGGGGAAATTGATTGGCGATGTGAAGAGGAGGTGGAGACATGGGGGCCGGTCCTCCATCTACACCTGGGTATAATGACGTTATGCAGGGCCGTGAAGTGTTCGCTGGGCGGCTTTCATGCCCTTAACGTCTGAGGCCAAACGGCCGGAGGGTGGTTCCACAGTAAGAGGATGAACTCAGGCAGTCGGAACTGTTTTCAGACTTTACTTTCCAGCAGGGACGTCAAACATATGGCCCCTCAGACATACTATTTGTTATTTTAATCCCTCGATAAGTAAGTGGGCCACAAATGACCCGTTGACATTTTATTGCAATATCTTTATAATGAAAAGTTGTTGTTTCATATTCCATGTTCCTCAAAAAACATGTTATTGACATCATGCCATAAATATTTAACTTTCCTTTTATAGGTTTTATGAAGTTGTAGTTTTTGTATTATTCTAGCCCAAGGTGGGTTAAAAGGACCCCCATTCATTTTCAAAGGAATTTCATCTGAACCCTTGATTCATTCATTCATTTATTTATTTATTTATTCATTCATTCTACAGCAGAAAACAAAGGAGGTGTTGACACCATGGCATAGATGGTTTACACCTGCAAGCGTCAAACACAAAGGTTTAAAATTGTTAAGCACGTTAAAAAGAAAAGAAAATATTCATTCATTCATTCATCTTCTGAACCCGCTTTATCCTCACTAGGGTCACGGGGGTCACATGGAGCCTATCCCAGC
>JAPTGZ010000027.1:22359396-22396432 GCA_029814645.1 Fowleria isostigma | reverse complement strand
CCATCTTGTAAGTGATGTCGATACATTTTGCCTCTGGTACATCAGATTTCAGGGCAAATAGAAACTCTGACATCTGCTGAGTCAAACTATCAGAGTTGTGGTTTCAATTTATTCACTAACACACATTTCCCCCCCTGACAGATAAAATGAGTATAGTTTTGTTTAACATGTCCCACTAATTGATGATGTTTACATTTTAATGAAGCACTAAGCTAGCCCTTAGCATTAACGCACCTTTTGAACAATAGCTAAAAAATGTGAAAAGTCAAAGCCAAGATAAAATTGCAAAAGGCCAAAGACAAAAATACTGCAACAGAGGTATTAACACAAATGTTAACAGACACAGGTGGTGGAAGAATCAGCTGAAATGTGGGTGGGGCCTAGTTGGTCGCAGAAAGTGAAAGTTGTGGTGTCAATGGTGAATGGAAGCCAGTCTCAGAAGTCAGTCAGGAGAGAAACAGAGTAATGAAGATACAGAGGCCTTCTCTGATTATATTAATGGTCTGTCAGTGAGAGACAATATACCAGACTAATATAAGTTGACCATTATTAGAGGGGTGATGTTTTCTGATCCATAAGTCGGCTCAGTGGGTCACAGAAACATTGGAATGGATGGAGAAGTGGATGGACATGTGTTTATATGTGGATGAAAAACCCAGAGTTTACACTAAAAAAAAGCTCAAGCCAGACAAACCCCTCCATGAATAGAACTGAGTGCTTTATGGTCATGTCCAGGATGTTAAATACCAAGTGTTACACCGGACATTTTAACGGTAGAATACTGGAGGAACTCAATCCACGGGAGAAAACTCACATACATCCATTGGTACCGTTGGACCAGAACTCACTGAACCCATGTCACTTTTTATGAGTGAATCCTCTGAACCTTTAATTTACGAACTCAAAGAACACACAACAGGTTGAATATATAACACTGTGGTGGTTTTGTGTTGGACCGATGTGCTGTAAATCAGAGACAAGGATATAAACCCAGTTTTACAGACATATGTGATAATGGACCAGTGGACCAGCTCTATACTGACAGACAACTGCACCTGCATGGATGGTAAGAGTTATTTAATGTCCATTAAAACAGTGTCAATCACTGCTGGTTCAGTCATTTTCACCATAGCTCCATTTAATGGATTCAACTATAAATGTCTACGTTTGACTCAACGGTCGTCTTTAATGACGGTATTCTGTAAAAATGACAGCTGATTTTTTTTAAATTTTTTTTTAGCCTTTCTATTTGTAACAGACTCTGCTGTCTATATTTAAAGGACGAGCGTGACGTATATTCATTAATGACTTATTTACAACCACCAACTCCAAGCATCCGTCACTATCTAAGTTCCCCCGGTACGTCTTCCCCCACATAGGTTCCTAGGTTTATCACCACACTATTCTGACAACCTACAGCACAACAATAACTTTTTCCCCTACTTTTCTTTCTATTCTCTCTGATCTGTCCATTTACTTCCATTGATATAGTGGTTTTCTGCAACCAGTGTGCGTGCGCAACTGCTATGACTTCGATTCCCAAGTTGTCCCAAGTTTCATAGGACACTGAGATTAACGAGCAGTCCTGAACGCAGCATTGACATTCACCCGTGTCTTGCTGAAGTTGATAAAAGCAGATTTCCACCCTGTTAAGAGGCTGAAAAGTAATTTAACGACAATAATATGGATTATTTACAGCTCCCTGGTGTCTGGACGCAGGACATATAAGTAAGTTGTGATCCTTACACTGCAGACAGACCTTTTACTCTGTGAAAAATCTTTCAGCACATTATCGATAGTTTTTATCAGTTGATTTCCTCATCAGTTAGGCCAGGTTTTGGTATGCTAGCGATTTTATTCTCATATAAAGTACGTGATTTAGAATTTGTCAAAGATATAACATTATCACAGTTGACTAGAGGATTATATTTTTTGCTTGTTAACTTTTATTAAAGCAGTCATACTGTTTAAGTTTATGTGCTTTCAAGGATAACTAGCTAACATTGAATAACCGCGGTATTCAATGTAAAGCTAGCTAGCCTAGCTAAATATTAGAGGTTTGTTTGTTTCAAATATCAACATTTAAAACTAATACAATAAGGAAAATAATGTAAAAAAAACAAAAAAAAAAGAAAAGAACAGGAGTACATAGTCGAAAATGAATGGGATGAGGTGATAGTTTTTTTTTTTTTTTTTAGAAATAAATTTGATAGAGAAATATATTTGATTTAAATTAATCCTGTTTCCCCCCTACATGTCCAGTGTATATGTTTTTATGGTATTATTTCCTTGTCACTTTCCAGATATATCGTATATTTAGTATTTTTTTTGTAAATTTTTTCCCCCTTTGCACAATGTATGAGACAATGATGGGATCACTTTGTATTACAGTACACTTGATGTTATTATTATTATTAGTAGTAGTATTATTGCACTTCATAGTGATCAGTCTAAGCTATTTAATTTATCACTTTCACATTAGTGTTTGAAATTATTACAGTAACTACAGTAATTCAATGTTTTTATGTGAAATAAAAAAAGTTTCAATGTCAATGAGGCACTTATTTAGGTTGAGGGTCCTACACTGACCAAACAGCACTAATGTAATAAAATCAGTGTTATTCATAATTTTTGACATGTCCAAGACTGTTATAGAACAATGCTACATCTCTCCACCATGTATTATATGGTAAATGTGTATTTGTCTTTTTTTATTTATTTATTTATTTTTTTTTTTTAACAAAGCAAGCAGTATCATTGATGAATACTGGCTTCAAGTCCTGAAGATTACTGACATTGGTAGTTTTGAGCAGAACTGAAATGGTTTAAGACAAGGGGTGTCCAAATTTTTTTCAAAATGGGCCAGATTTAATGAGGTGAACATGCAGGAGGGCCAACCAATCTGCCTGACATTCTCGAACCATTAAAATTCTATGCAAATTAACAATTTTATGGAACGTCTCTTACAAATGACATACTTTTCATTTCATACGTGCATAGCAAATCTAAACAGTTCTTACCAAAATCACTCTGCTTTTAATATCTGATGGCCATATAAGATGAAATGATATCTGTCTGAGAAAAAAAAATTGAGGAATATACCTTTTGGTGAAATGTAAAATAGATTTCTAAACCGTGTATATAATCTTACTCTGGTCGTAAATGCTGGTGAGCCACAAGTGATGCATTTTGTGACGGAGGCTGTGGGCCGTATAAAATTTGGCTGCGAGCTGCCATTGGCAACCGGGTCACACTTTGGATATGCCTGGTTTAAGAGATTTATACAGAAAAAGAATCAATATCATGGTTTTGTTGTATTTTTTTGTGCATGTACGGTTTTTGGCTTGAGGGTCCCCAGAGGGTAATAAATTAGGATATACAAGGGTTAAAGAAACATTTCCCATGGTTTAATCATTTTCAGAAAATGGAGCCCTGTGTCACAGATAAATAAGCTAAATTAGGTCACTGATTTATTGGTGTTCATCTATATCCAAAATACTGAAAATGATTGGACTTTAACTGAGCTAATGATGAGTGGACACTGAGCATTTCTACTTTTACGTTTCATTTTCATTTCATTCGAGTGCAGCTTTGATTTTGAATGTCTCGAGTGTCTCGCAGCAGACGGTCCAATCGCTCTGTAGTGTGTGTTTTGCCGTGGATATTTTGGATATAGCTGGTGATGTTTTATCTGCATTTGTGGAATCATTCATCATCTGCAGTGCAATCAGCCAGCCCTCTCATCAATTCTGCAGGTCTCAGAGTGGAGTGCAGAATACATAAATGCCTCATCGCTGCAACATTATATTCTGGTGTGTCTCGGAGCACACCTGGAAACCTCAGTTTTCCTCTAATGACAGGGATGGTGTCCGCTAAGATGAGCTGTGAATGAAATACTGTCTCTGACACAGGACTTGAAGGCTTCTCTGTTTGGATTTGTGACTAAACCCAATTTTGTTCCTTACTACTGTGTGTTTTTTGAAGATTAGGACTTGAATTTGGCTCGCCAACCCGACAACGGATCAGTGTAAACATTTGTCCTATGGAAACAATGTCACGGTGCTGATAAATGTTCATCTGTGTTCAGGGTTTAAAGTGTGTCTGCCAGCAAATCAAACATCCTAAAACTAGTAGGAACAGACCCACTGTTTTCCTAAAGTATTGAAAATCTCAGGCAGCCATTAACGTACAGTTTAACCCAAGATATATTCATTTTATATTCTGTGAGATTCTATATTAACACAAAAAGACCCAGCACTACTTTTGCGTTTGTTCCCAAATGAAACTTTCTCCATATTTAACCTTTTTTAACTCATAAAGACCCAAACATCCACCATCTACCAAAATCATCTACTGATATAAACTGGTTAATTCCTGTAGATCCACTTATACATGTCAATAACTAGTGTAAATTGCAGCTATTCAGCTTTTTATGGTCATCAGATATGACCCATTTGGATGTTCAGAGGTTTTGTAGTTACCATGGAAGCACTGTCATCTTCTATATCATTGAGTCACCAGTAAAACCCATGGAGTTGGGTCAGTAATAGTGGACTTGGTTTATGTTCAGTTAATGATAGATTTACTGAAAAAAATACTTTTTCTTCAATTTTGTCTGTTTTTGATATAACTTTAATTTTACTCTAAACTTTTATTAACATCTACATTATTCGTGAATTAAATGTTGGAAAATAGAAGAAGAATACAGAAGATAATATTACAATAAATGGTGATAAACCACTGAAGGATGTTTTAATATAGAGATAAATTCATTTGGGAAGTGTCACAAATGTCACACTGGGTCCTTATTTGTTAAATGATATACTTTCTTGGTTGGACTTTTTCTTATAGATTTATGGAGCTGAAAATTAAACCAATACAGGGAATCTAATTGCTAGAGAATTTTGAATTTTCTATTTGTAACTTGAGAGGATTTTAGGGCAAAGATGAAATGTAAGGGGTCAGTACGAGGTCATTCCATGTCATGTTCTTGTAAAACTTCACATAAAAAGTTCTGTTAAATTCATGCGACCTTGCAAAATCCTATCCTCCAAATAAATTTTTAGCTCAGAATTTTTCACATTTGCATAGTTTTTGTGACTTAGCAGTTTGTTTTTCACTGAATTGAGTTGAAATTTGTGCATTACGTTCAACTAACACCATCATTTACAACATGAATTCTTTTAAACGCTTATTTTTAAGCATTTAGAATCAAAGTAAGAACACTAGATTTATGCAAATGAATGCCACTGATCAGTAAAATGTTCCTGCCGAGCTAGAAATACACTTTTTAAGATAATTTGAATGAATATTTTCTCAAGGTTAATTATTTATTTTTGCTTTATGATGTCTCAAAAATGTAATTGTTAACTGGTGATAAAGAATTTAGAGCTGTTAATTAGTTTAAATAAATAATGAGTTGCATAATGTACTATAATTAAGCCAACAATAATTTTTTGTATAATATTTAAATGTCAAATCACACTTGGTATGGAATAAATGTGAAATAAAAGTTATTAACTTATATTCACTAATAAAAATCTTACATTTACAGTGAAATTAATGCTTTTAGGCTTTTTTTTTTTTTTCTCAATTGCTTCATAACTCAAAAGTATTGGGAAGTAAAACTTTTTTTTCCAGAGTGTCATGAGTTTAATAGAACTTTTTACTTAATTTTTTTTCAAGAGCATCGTTGACTTGATCTGGGTAAAATTCAGAACCAATGATATAGTGTCACTGGCCGGCCATCTATGTTACCATAGAAACAGTGACTGCTGTATAGCATGTGTTTTTTGTTCTTGCTGTCTGATTTATTGCCTTTAAACTTTTATTACTGCTACAGTTTCCTTATGCAGGTTTGACTCACTTTATATTCAGAATTAATTGCTGGTAATGGCCAAGCCTGTGTTGTTGTGGTTTTGGATGTACTTTATAGAGCTGCCCTGCTGTTTATTTGTGCGGTGATGAGGTATTGATTTTGTATGTGCATTATGGCCTAGATTGGTTTTGTTGTTGTTGTCTTGTAGTTTAACCTATCTTCTTGCTGAGATTATTTGGTGTACTGGGTTTATTGATGCCAGCCTGTCTTGTAAATCCATGCTGAGATTTTTTTTTGTGATGCTTTATTCACTTGCGCCCCTCATGCCTTAGTTACTCACAGTACTTCCTGCAAGTGCTTCATGCTCAGTTAAACATTAGGAAAATTAGTTTGAGCTCAAAACAGAAGATTGATTTGGCAGCTTTCTTTATTGTTCTTTATATCACGGCTGTATATAAACTGCTGAGGTCCTGTTTTATGGTTTCTGTTGCACTCCCTTACTCTTGCAGCCAACTTATAGCTAATATCTATGTACTGTCTGATACTCATTTAGTGCTTGTCAGCACCACAACATTTCATTTCAAGTCCTTGACTGATTCTAACCATTAATTTGTCTTCTCTTAGATATGCATTGGTGTGAGAGGCAGATTCAAATAAGAGAATTTACAAGTGAAAACTGAAAGTAGAAGGTGACATTCATTGTAACACTGTGTAATGTGCAGTGTGATTTGCATACAGATTGAGATAACAGAGGCTGATTCCAAAAGGCCCTTCAGACCTTGTTCTTTATTAAAGGGTAGTGTAACAATGGCAATACACATGATACGTCTTATGTTTCCCTTTTTAAAATCCCAGTCAAATTACATCAGTGACCGAATGGAGCAGAAAGCCTCAGAGCAATGCAAACCCAAGGTCATCAACTTAGAAAATTCATGGAAGACATGGCTGTGGTTTGATCAAAATTATCTTAATAATTTATGTCTGAATTGAAATGATAAAATGATCTTGGAAAAAATATCATGATGAGTTTTGAGAGGCTACAGTATATTGTCTCCCAGAATTCTTCCACATAGCAACACAGCATTTAAAAATCCTTTAAATAACAATCAACAGGTTAAATTCTTATGTAATAAATACTTTTCGACATAGCCTTTTCTGTTATTATTATTTTAAGTTTGGCTTAAAAAGTTCTAGCAGTAATTTACCCATCTCTGTCTTCTCTCTTACACTTTGCTGCCCATGATATTATTGCACTGATAATTGAGAGTCAACACTCTCAAATACACTGTTGGTGTAGATTTAATTTTTGCTTTAAACAAAGGCTGAGGGGAGAACCCCCAGTTGAGCCCCTCTTAACAGGGGTTCAGTCTGAGCCTGGTGGAGGTCCAGGCTGGGGCTCAGACCTCAGACTCCAGGCTGGAGACCCTGCCCCAGGGCTTTGGCACATAGGGACTGTTGACTCTGCGCGCCACCAACACCTGCCTCCGCTCTCGGCCCCCAGAGCCCGGCTCCTCCCTCTTCCCTGCACCGTCATATGCTCCAAACATATCGTTGTGGTATACCACTGGCCTATCACTCACACGAGGCAGCATGGCTGCATTGTCCGGGCAGTGGCTCGTACATGGAAACAAGTGGCACATGTCCTTGGAGCTGTCATAAAACTGAGATGGCCCCTGGGCCAGAGGCCCCACATACACTGGTAAGTCTGTGTATGAGTTCAGGTAGGTGGAGTAATGTCTGTGCACCACGGTGGAGGAGGAGCGGCGCAAGGCGGCTGCATTTTGCAGGATGGCCTCTCTGTATGAGGGCAGCCGGGTGGACTCAGAGTACTTGAGCTTTTGCTTGTAGGGATACGAGCCCATGTGGGCCGGGTCCAAGTATGCAGGCTCAGCAGCCAGGGGGTAGCAGGACAGGTTGTGGCCTAGACTACCGTAGAGCTTGTGGGGCTTTGGGTTGGCCACCACCACCCGTGGAAACAGGTCAGGCATGTTTGCATGTGTGGAGGGAGATGTTGATGTGGAGGGTTTTGTTTCATCTACCTGATGAATCCGATCATTGCCCCATGTGGCTTTGAGGAATGAGGCGCGGCGGTTGAGTTTCTCCTTCCCCAGGAGTGGGATGTCGTCCATCTCAGGCTCCAGGTAGGACTTCATGCAGGAGTTGCAGCTAGCGCTGGCGCCAGGGTAGTGTCCTGCAGTACAGGTGTCAGGGGCGTGGTTGTTCAGGAGGTGATTGGCCCTTAACTCAGCAAGGCAGGGTCGAGGTTCATCATAGTCGCCTCTCACTCTGGGGTCTGCAGTGTCGAACATGTAGCTGTGGGACCGCCTCCTCCGGCTTACACAGTCAGGGGGGTAGCTAAACTTCCGCCTCAGTGGGCCCTTGTGTTCCACATAGATATCAGGCACCTGGAACTCTCTATAAGGAACAAAAGAAGGTGTGGGGTGCCGGGCCTGGTTCTCCACATACAGCCTGCTGCTGTGGTGGGGGTTCGGTGTAACAGTGGGTGTGGGGTCTCTCATTGCAATGTGGGGGCTGCTGAGGCTGGAGATGGGCAGAGTCCTTTCCAAGACATGCTGACTGCCTCGTGTGGGCAGTGTGTAACGGAGGGGGGTGGGCCGGGTCACCACACGGGGCTTATCCAGGAGGGGCTGGGTGGCGGGGTCCCCATAGTGAATGGGGAATGTGGGTGTCAGGGCCCGTTGAGGGTATGGAGAGTGGTTGTCTGTGATGCTGGAGATGTAGGGCAGGCGGCCGTGGCTCATGTCCGTCGTCATCACTCTGGGGGGTAAACCGGCCCGTACGTTGTCCGCTCCTCGTCGGCTCCAGCTCTCTATGGTCTTGGTGGCGTTGTCCAGTGAGTTCTCCACCCTGGCAGAGGACACCATGTCCTTGGCGGTTTTCAGCATCTTCAGCATGTTGGCCTGTGTGTAGTTCGACGTGACGTCCGGGCTCTGCATGCTGCTGTTGCGGTCAGTCTGCTCTACGCCATTGAAGCAGCTATAGATCCCCTACAGAAAGATGACACAGCAAATAACCATCTTTAAGCCTCATCAGCTACAAGAATGAACCAACAAACTGCTGAACTCCCGAAGGTTTTCAGTCACAGCTATTAACTTTAGTCAATTTCTATAAAATTCCACCTAATTTACAGAGGAAATGAGGTGAAAACTGTCATTCCCAAATGTTGTTTTAGTAGTTTTGTGTTGATGCACTCATAAATACTGTTTGCAGGTATTGGCTGATTGTAGCTCAGTAGTCATGTTCGTACTGAGTATTTTTATACTGAAATTTTTATACTTTCAATTGAACAGCTGGTTTTCTTGTACTTTGACTCTAACACAGCATTCACCAACACGCTAGTTGTATTTTTGTTGTAATAGAGTATTTTTATGGCTCATTATTGCTCATGCATTACAACACATAAACAAGATTTTCATGTTATGGCTGACTGAGCTAATGTTGAGCGTTTTAAGTGTTCATTTAGTAAAATATGCATTCTATAAACTATTCATATTACATGACAGGTATCTGGTACAGTTTAAGGACACATGAAATCCATAAAAGCATAAAAATGATTAAAAGGATACCCCAGGTACCAGAACGAACAACAATCAACTAAACTCCCAATGGTTTTCAGTCACAGTTATTAACTTTAATCATTCTTTAAAATTTTACCCAATTTACAAAGCAAATGAGGTGAAAAAGGCTCCCCTGAAAACTGTCGCTACCAAATGTGATTCAGTGCTGTGTGGAGGTTTTATGTCCATGTTAATGTGCATGAAGTGTTGTTTACACATAACCTGATGTTAAAACTAACTCAGGCATGAGCCCATAAATGAGTCAGTTGCTGATCATGCACTTAGTATATTAATTTACGTTTTTTTTTCCCCCACCTGCTTTATTTTACTTTCAAATTGTGTATCAGTTTGGAATACTTAATCTGGCCTTTTGCCGGCGTTGACTCACAGATGAAGGTGTTTTAATGGGGCAATCTAAATTCAATTTCTCAGGGATCACAGCCATCACAATATTTCAGCTAGCATCCATGAAGTCCTTTTTACAGCTTCAAACTCATTGTGTTTTACTATCTTTTTTGTGGTTGTTGTCCTTGAACTATTTTGCTTGTATAGTGATTTGACTTACTGCATGGACAGTATTTCTAGAGCTCTGTCCTAAAGGGTACTTCACCAGGATAAAGAAGGTTTTACTGTTGCATTAGCTCATGCACCGAGGCTGTCAAGTAGCCGCTGCATTTCTCTGCATTTTCTAGCGTCAGTGTAACTACAGGTTATTTTCCATCTGCGCCAGGTGATGAAATGATGATTTAATTTACAGATTATTATATTCACATAATGATATAATTTTATACCTCACTGTGATGAAATTCTTTTACATTCTATATTGGTGATTTTCCTAGGAGACCTGGGTCTTGCAAATTGTACTTTCATATCATAGTAATTGAGCTAATGCAATGTAGGCAGGGTTTTAGTCATTTGGTTGTATTTTGTTTACATCATCATAACACAAAATATTTCAATGTTTTTTTTAAGTAATGTTTAACATTGGAAAATCCAATGTTGAGATACAACAAGTTTGTTTTTGTATTGTTTTCTATATAGTTTTTTATTTTGGTGCTTTTTTTGTGTTTTTGTCACATTTCATCGTTAATGTTATTTTCATGTGTTTGTGTAGATTTGTCTCCCTAAATCTTATACAGTATTTTCCCTTTGTGTGAGTTTTTGTTTGTTTGTTTTTGTATTTTTTTTTATCTTGTTGCATTTCATATTTAATCGTTTTGGGTTCTACTTTATCCAAGGGTCTTAAATGAGCCATTAAACTAGAAGGAAGTTATTTAGCATTTATTGTCGAAATTATTCAACAATCATCATTCATTCATTCATGAAAATGTGCAGGGATGGACTGGGACCACAAAAGGCCATGGACTTTTTTCAAAATTTAGGCCTACAACCCATACATAAGTACACATTTAAATAACCACCTGCCAGCATGTCCGGATACTCTACCACAAGCCTAGACAAGATATTCACAGAGAATAACAATTCACAATCAACAATTATTTGTATTAATTAATGTATTTATTTACAAAGCACTAGTGCAGTCTTAAAATAGGATTATGAAGGCTTTCAAAAATAAAACAATGTTTAATGATCAACAAATGAATAAAACAAAAGTATTGCACCACACTGTCAAAGTAGCCTAACTTATCACTCTACATCAACTTGGACTGCATTTGCCTTGTTGATGAGCGCAGTAAGCTTTTTTGCATTTGGATGCCTCCGCCTATGGTAATTTGGCCCTCTTCGCTTTTGATTTTTCTCAGCCACCTTTCTCCTTATGCTTCATTTTTGATGTTTTCTCACACTCTTTTTTTGGGTTTATCTGTTTCAAGTTTTGTGTATTTCTCCTATGTAATAGCCTAAGTAATGTAACATAAGTAATGTAAGTAACCGGCGCTGCCTGTTGTTCTGATGTTAATATCGCTGAATTTTTCCCTCCTGATTCACCACATCAGACGGCTGATGGTGGGATGACCGTTCTGGACTTTGACAGAATGTCCTACTAGTCAGCCTCCCTGATGCATTATTTTCGGTCGTATCAGACATCCCTACTTTCGACTCAAAGATAGATGAGTGAGTACTGAATGACACTAAGTAGGTGTGGCTTGAGCTCTAAGTAATGGCTTCAGTTTTTTGTGGGTGAGGATTTCTTACTCTGCTGATGGCGAGGAGGAAGTCCAGGCGCTCTGATTTGCGAACGGAGTGTCGGAGTTTCCAATAGAGCAGATGTTCCCAGGCGAACACCAGCAGGCTGAGCCCCATGGCCACCAGCAGCATGTAGAAGACCCCCGCCATGTTGTCGATGTCCAGCTTACTGCTCATCACCTCTTTCTTCTCGTTGCGACAGATTCCCGTAAGCCAGACCGTCTGGAGCTTTTGAGTGTCACCTGAGAGCGACGAGCACAGAATACAGATTTAAGGCCCATTCATTTATGTTTCCAATGATTGAGAGTAATGAAATGCCCTCCACCCTCGCCTGCTGAAGTGCATTTGCATGGAGTAATGACATCCCCCTGAAAAACCAGCACCTCTCATACAATTGTGTAACGTTGAATGGTTCGTTTGTTTGTGATGAAGCAAATCATAAATCCAGTTTCTTCTGGATTGTCTTCTGTAGACCAGACGCTGACCAGTTATTGGATCCAATATGGAACATTGTGATGATTGCTATTTTTATTAGATGTCCAATGAAAGATTGAATGTATAATAAATTACATTTTGCTGGGAGCTCCAAGCATTTTCTGTCACTTGGAGGGATAATACAGGGTGATATAGAGATAGATCAGCATCCGGATCAGGGTTTTCAGAATGCAACTCTATAACCATTTATGTTGTGCTGTTGTGCGTCTTTTTGCTATTTAGCAACATGTGAACCACAAGAGGGAGCTATAATAAGCTGCAACAATGACTGGAAAACAGCAAATTAGTGATGTGTTGTCATTATGCTTCATCCTTTAGGTTGTTTGTCATCATTTTGTTTTTAGAGCAGAACAACACCATGAGTAAATTCATCTTTAAAAATGGATGGATGGGTGAATAGTTCATAAGATCAGGGGGGTGGGAGTTCTTCCTAAGTATGATGATTTACCTTACCCATCTCCTACCTAGACGTTTTGATAGCTCACAGTTTGACATTCGTCTGCCCTGTGCCCGAAAGACAACTTTTCGCTTGAACAAGAAATGACGTCAAATTTGTTATACTGAAGTGAAATTACATGTTCCAGTATTAAATTGCTGTAGCCAATTGTCTTACTGCGTTTACATATTTAGTGCTCTGAAAACACCTATTGAACCCACCCATTTGCTTCTTGAACTACCCTGTCACACAAAGCAAAAAGACATGTAAGATAAAAATATATTAAAATCCATCCAGATGCTGCTTGTTTTCATTCTTTCTGTCTTTACTCCTCTGGCCTTTCTGCTCCTCTGGAGTAGTTTACATACAGCTTTGATTAAACCGCGTAGCTCCACCCCTCCCTTGCTTGATGGTATGATCATTCTGTCTTGTAAAAGTAAATTAACGGCTTGTTAATGGGAGTCGATGCACATCGTTCACTTTGAAGTGCCGGCTCGATGTACGCCTCGTTAACAAATGGCACATCACTAATACCGAAAGTGAAACTTAACAGACTTTGAATGTCCGACTGTGCTTCTGTGCAGTGCGGCGTGCCTGAGTTTTTGCGTTCTTCACATGAGCTACATGTATTTGTTCAGTACACATCCGTATTGAACCGAAGGCCTTTTACCAAAATTTCAGTACAAACAAGTGCACCGTTACACCCCTAGTTGTTAGTAAGAAACTGTGAAGATTGACAATTTATCATGTCGCGGTGTATGAACTATTTCTGTGAATCTTCTGCAGCTAAAGCCCAGATGTGAAAATGTTATTTGGGCAACCACATGAATTTGCATTTCCAGATCAAATTTTCAACAAAAGGTTGATTTTTTTTCCCCCAAATATTCACATTCTTTCAAGTAGGAAAGACAAGCCTACATTCTGTTTACTTTACTGATAAGAAGAATAAGGGATGAAATGACCTGTTAACTGATAATAATAATGAATTATAATAATAATAAAGTAATAATGTGATATGAACATGGTCAGGAATGTTTATTTATGCACAATTGTGCCCTTATCGTGACAGTTAGATGGGATCTTTTGTGAATTTAGATTCTGTGTTCCAAGTCCCAAACACTGGTCTGTTGCTGTAAGCTTTAATATTGGAGTTATAGGTTTAACAGCTTGATAGAGGCTGAAAACAACAATAGCTTCTAGCGATTTCATTTGCACTTTTGCACTCTGAGCCTTTTACCTGATAGCAGGACTATCTTGAGGGTCTGCTGTAATTCCTCTTGCCTGTTTGGGATTGCCTGCTCATACAAGCTCTGTATAGGCTCATATTTTTTCAACCCTATTACCTTCCTGGCTGTTTGTGTATATACTGTCTGGCTGCTCTTCAGATGCAGTGTTGGGTTTCTACTTTACAACTACTACAGACAGTGGCTCTTAAACCTGGAAAAAAAAAAGAGTTGCTTGGGTCCCGTTACAGACTAAATAGAAGTCTTCTGTGTGGCAAAATTTGACTGTTTCGGTTTTCCTCTTCCTGTTACTCATTTCATTCCAGAGATGAATCTCAATGGGTGTCCAAAACACCTCCTCACACCTGAAGAGACGGACCAGAGGATAACCAGGTAACAGCCAGGATAGACCGACCTTTTAAACCAGGACCGACATTCACTCCAATATAAACTCAATCAGGCCGGGCCAGTAAAAAAATAACACGATAACCCATAAATAACGAGAACTCCAAACTTTTCTCTGTGTTTTAGAGTGAAACACGTAAAATCACATGATAAAAATGGAACAACCTGAAATTTCAAAAGAAAAATAAGTGCAATTTTAACACCATTCTGTCTCAGTTTATCATTTACACATGGTCATTAAAAAGTATGGATCATAGATCTACAAATACAGAGAACATTTAGTAAGAGCCAAACTATTCTTAAAATTACTCTTAAGACATTTCATATTTATTCATGTTATTTGTCTTTATTGTGCAAGGATAGTTTGTAATTGTAAATATGTTCTTTTTTCACACACAAAATGGAAAAATATGGAGTTGTCATAATTTCTAGTGTATTATGTTATGATTTTACTGGTCTGACCCACTTGAGATCATGTTGGTCTGTATGTGCAACCTGAACTAAAATGAGTTTTGATTCCTTAATTGATAGTAAATTCAGTGTAATTTTTGCATTTCACATGTTCATCCCACCAGGCCGCATTGGACCCTTTGTTGAGCCAGGTTTGGTCTGTATGTTTGACATCTTGCTCTAATTAGTTAAATTTAATTTTGTTTTCTATTTTATATGGTATCTCTAAAAAAAAAAAATGATATTTTTTACATCTTTGTAAAATTGTCCTCTGAAGGTGACCAGGCTTTTGTGCGTTGAAGTCACTGGCCTTGTGGTCTAAAGTCAGTAGGAATGTCTGTTTATGAACCTGCATTTATAACATGTCTTTCAATACTGACACTAAAGTCATATTTTTACCCTCAGAGTCAGACCAGGGCTCCTTTTTCTAGTCTGTCCCATTTATTACTCTTTGGGTTTGTCGTAAACAGGCAAATATAAACTATTATGAGCAATAAAACCCATCTGTGTGGTGTGTGTATATACATAGAGTACATGAATATTTTACCATCGGCCAGGAACTGCAGCAGGGCCAGGTCGATGGGTCGTTTCCAGCGCGAATCCTTCTGCAGGGCGATGCCGTAACCAGTGGTAGCAAACACTTTCCCGCTGCCAATGGTCACGAGCTTACAGCCCTCGTCTTTGCCAGCCATGTAATTCAGCACAGCAGCATCATAGATAAACGCGTCCAGTTTCCTAGCAGGGAAAAGAAAAAGATTTTAACTTAAACGCTCATTATGTAACTGTTTGGCTCCTCACCGATCTCCAGTTCGGCTGTATATATTATTTTTACGATCCTTGGCAGACACCTACCCTGTTTTGAGGCTGTTAAGGGCATCCTCTACTCCCTTCTGGTTGTATTTGACCATGTGGGAGTGCATCTCTGGGTAGTTACTCCTTATGTTCCGCTCTGTGCTGCCATTTGGGACTGTACCAAAGCGGAACGGAGGGTACTGCTCCTGTGGCTTCTGAAACTGTAGAGAGGAGGACAAGACATGAACAACCGCTGATACTGACAGAGCAGGTTCAGAGGAATTTCATCATGTTATTCAGCAGAAAAAGAACATGAATATACAAAAGGAAAACAGAAATATGACCTTTCTGTTTCATCCCGTTGTGTTTTACCCAAGAGAAGGAACAGGATTTTGATAATTACACAGAATAATTGCAGTTAACTCCAATATTTGCCATAAGCTAATAATATGATAAATGGGAGGCTTAAGGCTTAAGTGTATCTTCACATTCATTTTGGAGTTCACAATTATTCCAAATTTTGAAGGCAGTTAGAAGGGCCCACCACTCTACATTAAACAGATTAAAATAAAAGATCCCATTCTTAGTCTTTTCTATAGGCAGGGTTTTTCTGTTTTTTTAGAGGGACAGATGGTGTCTGGGTTAGAATGTTTTCCCAAGGTTTGTGGAGGACAACAAAATGTCACATTTTCCACTTCAAAATACATAAATTCACCTCTTTTTGTTTTTTTTTTTTACAGGAAAAGCTGGAGTAGATATAAAATAAACATGCAAAAAGCTGAAAATCTAACTAAAGAATACATGGAGAAACAACTGCAAATATTAGACTGTGGGAAATGTAGTCATTTAGTTAGATGATGCTCTATGCATTGATTTTTACATTAAATTGGTTTAGGTGTTGCCCTAAATGGCTGGGGTGCACCTCTGCTTAAAAATATCAGGGAAAAACTCAGTTTTTGTTCTTGCTGAATATTTTCTCTACAATATCTAGTAATTAGTTGATTCTCCATAAATGATTTTAATGCAGTGTAAGGACCTTGTATTTTCATCTTTTCCTTTACCTAACAGGAAACAGAAACACATAAGTAAATCAGTACTGACATTGCAAACATTAACTCGTATGGCTAAATATTCCCATAAAGCACTCAAACCTGAACGGATTAGAACAGATTCAGTCTTATTTGTTAGAAAAAGTCATCACAGCAGCAACAGAATGTTCTACTTTACTCAGCTTGTATCATCACCTTTTGATGACATTATGTTTATTCACTACAAACCTATGTATGGAGACACACAATTAAGCTTCAGTTTGCCTCAAATTTTCTTGACATTTCACAGAAGCACAGCTATTATCTTGGCCTTAGGGTGTCACATTTTATTCAGGTCTTTATTACCTTTACAGATGGAAAAACTCAGATTGTAACCAGATGCATGTCTTCCTTTTTGATTAAATCACTATCTAAAAAATCCATGGAGTGTAAGATCTCCTCCAATGTCTGTACGTCTTCCGTGTTCCAGTTTCATTTTTTTATGTAACAAGTTTACATTTTTGCAAATAGTTATGCAGTTTAGAAACAATGTTTGAGGGGATTTAAACATCTGCCAAATTTTTAAAGACCCCCCTGTAGTAATGTTGCAAAACACGATGAAAATACTCTGCATAGAATATTAATTAGTTTAATGTTTTTACAAAAAGTTGTCACATAGATGTCGTCTCCTAAACTCTAGTAGTATCTCTTCATGTCTATATGTTCTTATACACCTCACTGTTTCCTACGTAAACATCCTCTTTACAGTGGTGCCTTCAGGTACCAACATCACATCTGTAAAATCTGCCACAAGGTCATGGTTGTTTAAGATGTGATGTTAAAAATCTGACTGGTAGGTTAGATCTACACATTCAGATTTTTGTAAATGTGCGTTAAACTGTTCCTTCCACTTAGTGTAAATTTTCTCCTATTTACCAAGTTCCAAAGCTTCTAACTAGGGCTTCATGATTAATTGATTTTAAATCAAAATCCAATTTTTCAATTAGAACGATTTTTAAAATGAGGCAATCATCAAATCGATTTCATCTCTTGTAATGTATGACCACGGACCTTAAATCTGTGATGGCATCACGGAATTGCAGAGCTCCGACTCATAGTCAGACTCCGTGTCTGATGCGCAGCCATCCGCGTCTTGCGCTCGGCCATGATTATCTTCATAATCACTCATCTAGTCCACACACACATGACTGATGCCTGTCACTGACTTACATTGGTATTCCTTCTGTGGGCCCATCACAAAACGACATGCGACTGGTCTGTGTGTGTACGTTATAAGGTCTGGTAGAGCACACCCCCTCCCCGGTCTGTGGATTTGTGCTTACCTCTGATGAATTCTGTTCTTTTCTGTAGACCCAAAAATTGAAATCGAAACAGAGAAAAAGAGTCTTGAGAGAAAAAAAATTCGGGATTTTGTTTTTGGTCAAAATCGTGTAGCTTTATTTATAACAGCTGAACTACAAGGTCAAAATTAATCAATGTCACCTCATCTGAAAGATCATAACCTCTAGTTTCAGGTTTTTGTATGTGGCTACAAGACGTGATCTACATCAGGTTAAATTAAACAGAAATACCTTTTTTTTTTTTTCTTTTTTAACCATTTTTGAATAGGATTATAATTAATGATGGAAAGGACCAGTCATGTGACCTTTTGACCAATAAACAGGTAGGAAGTCCCATTAGTATTGATTGCTAACTAGGTGTTTCTATGACTAATTATACTTTGATACTCAGAAATACTTTAAGATAAACTGCAAATTTTAGAGAATCTATGCTAACAATATAGAATGTCTATATTAACACGAGTTTTCATTGTAGAAAGTTTAATATATTTCAAGTTAATTTAATCCAAAATGGTGTCTGGATGTGGGGGGAATGGAGAGGTTAAAGATTACAGTAAATGAACACTGAAAAGTACTTGAGTCCTCATGTAGAAGGTGACTGTAATCACTTAATTTCTTTAAATATCATAAAATATCCCTTTTTTTGTTTAGTTTAAACCCCCCCCCCCCCAAGTGACTTTACAGACATTTGTTACTCCGATTTCCCTCCTCCTTACAAATGTCCTGTCTGACTAACTGGGGCCAAACCCAGGTGACTGAAGGCCATTCAAGACGTTACTATCGACCTCTGTGTGATTTAGAAAAGTTCTAGTCGCTGTAACGGCTCTGAGAAAGTAATACAACGACACTGACTAACGTGGGCGTCGTTGTAATTCCTGCTGTAACTTCAAAGTGACTTGGCGTCAGTCGTCCCGCTGGCCTCCTGCTCTGCTCATTTATACATCTATACGCTGCATCCGAGAGGCACACCAATCAGAAGTGAACTCCGGGTCCAGGACACGGTTTCCCGAGGGATACAAATTTGCCTTAGCCCTCCCTTGTCTGCAGTTAGAAATGAACCACTCGTTTTATCCTTTTGCTTTTGGCAGTGCTATATGCATTTAATTAGCTGCGAGGACGGGACGAGGAAAGGGGAGGAAATACATGCAAAATTGCACTTTTTCATTAACCTTATGCAAATACATGCACAGTACATTAGTAAAGGAAAATTTGAGCTTCTCTTTGTGTTCGGAAAAAGGACCAATATAATATCAGGGAGTTTTGAAACGAAACTGGACTTCGTCTGCATATTTATGTGAAGCTGTATTTCTGGAGGTCAAGTTTGTGTGTATGTTTAACCCGGAGGAATTTTTCAATCTGTACTGCTATTGACCCCTCAATACGAACAGAAACTCAAAAATTACCTCATGTTTTTCTGTGAGACTGTGTTTCTGTGTTTTTGGGAGTTTTAGCAGTATTTGATGTCAGGACCACTAGAGTGAATGAAAAAGAAATTCCTGCTCAGTTTTAGTAGTTTGATCACATGCAGCTCATTACAACGTATGTTCAATACGAATACCCGGATGATTTTATCTGATAGTACTGTATGTATGTAGTTTGATTAATATTAATGTCGATAATCCTTTGCAACAGCTGTGTAAGGTAGAGGTTCAAAGTTGTCCACAGTTGTTATGATGAAGTACTGTATAGAATCATATGTGTACATGCAAATACATGTACTTTGTAAGGGCAGTTTATTCTTAAATGAAAAAATAAATGTAGTCGCTCCAATATGAGGTGAAGCCAGGATTTTTATAATTTAATTTTACAGAGTTATGGACACATGTTTTCAGTAATTTTACAGTTTTTATCTACTTTCTTGTTACATTACTATGTCAGCTAATCCAGACAAAGTCAATTAGAAGTCTCTATTTTTATACATGAATTAATTTTGGTCTTTTCAGAGCTGATGTAAAACTAAGTAAACTCCAAACTGCAACAGCGGAAATGTAGATCAGTTTCAGGTCACTGTCCTTAAAACCATAGTCGCATCCTGTTATCCCAAGGGCAGTGGGTATACTTTCTTTATTATTTTAGGAATTGGATGGTTTTAGTTCATACCAAACTAAAACAATCCTGAGAAAAAAACAAACAAACAACAACCTATAAAGATACAAACACAAACTACACTGTGTTCCATTTTTTAAAAAATATATTTATGATTTTTTTTTTTTTTTTAAATGATCAGCCATGTGCTAAATCTTACATACTTTAATAAGATGAACTGGAATCAAATGACTGAAGTGCTGGGTATATGATGTTTTCAATGTGTAAGATTAAAGTGTTACGACATATGTAATAGGGCATTGACAGAAAAACTGGTTTGTTGACGTGTCGACATCTGTGGCACAACTCGTGTTTTATTCTCTCTCTCTCTCTCTCTCTCTCTCTCTCTCTCTTTCTCTCTCTCTCTCTCCCTCCCATTACCCGACAGCACAAGCCTTCATCCATTTCAGTGCTCTCATCTTTCGACATGGAGCTGGTCAAAAAAAATGTCACTTTATTTGGCAGAGTGAAGTTGGTTCTGTTTTCAAAACCAGTTCCGAGAACCATAAATGGAAGTGGTTTTGTATACATAACTGGTTCTGTTTATGGTTCTCGGAACCAGTTTTATTTACAGAACTCAGAACCAAGCCGGGCTCCAAGCTCCAGGTCCTGGTCCTGGCTTGTTCAGGACTTAAAGCTTCGAGCAATGGACAACACCAGCGCCGGCACAACCAGGACTCTGTGCACACCGGCTGTTAAGCGTACTTTTAGGTGCACTAAGGTGTGGTGACCCGGGACAGCAGACCTTACTTGGATCTCCAAGTTCCATCAGCTCTCAGCTATCTTTAAGTTAAACGGACCTCGGATCCAGTTCCGAGGAAGCACCGTAGCTGATCAGCCATAAAGTTGGCACTAAATTAATACACTCGTCTGCTGTTTACATTGTTTTTATTGCTGGTGAATATCAATTTGATTGACTTAAGTAATGCCAACCCCAAGTGCCATATTGTATGTGCACTCATATGTGCAGTTTTTTTTTTATAATAAAACAGAAGAGGATTCAACCATGACTTTATTTTAATATAGTGGCTGTAAACACTGATGAAAACTGTTGAGATTAGATTTGTTTTTTGGATGTTTCATCTTTATTGCCCAGTTTGTTGTTACTGTAAACGTTGGGTTTCATTTGTTTTCATATGAAAACAGATGTAACCTGTGAACTAGTTTAGAGGTAACCTTGTGGACAATGCATACGTCTGCGCTTTGTTGGAATTGCTGTCAGACACACTAAAGAAGGTTGTGGCGATGTCAGAGTTAACATGATATGTTACCACATCACAAGGACTTTTCCTTGTAAGTGAAGTGTCTTTTAAAGGGATGAAGTAATGATGTGCCTTAACACAGCAGAGTAGGGCCGCTCTCCTCTTCATCACTCTCTTTTCTGATCCAAGGTCACATTCTGTGGCTTCATCTTCTACCTCATTTACATTTACTTAACCTGAGGGGTTCAACACAGCTGGACTAACGGCAGTCTAGCTCTTCGTTCTCTCTATGCAGAATGTATAGACTGACTGTTATTGTGGCTCTGTTTCCTTCTCTTCACAGCAGAGCTGACGTATAATGAGATGAGAATGGTAAATGACTTTGCCAGGATTGTAATGAGCAGTGGACAGCTTGGTCTTTCCTCAAATGCCTCTTTAATCCCTTCAGTTGGCTTCGAGCAAAGAGTCTACAAATCATTTCTTGTGCTGACGGTTTAACATGGATTTTCTTGTCAATACTCCTATAAAACACATCCTCAGGCCAGACAAATATGCATAAGATAATACCAGAAATTGTAATCACCGTCTACCCAGAAAATCCACTTGTGTATTACATCTCGCAGGCTTTTCACCGTCATCCTAATCTAAACATTCTAAAGATGTAATTCAATTTCACCACTTACTCTATGAACCCTTTGTATTTTACAGCGAAAGGGAAAAATTCTGATGCCATGACATTGTCACTCGTGGTTATTTACCTTTTCACAGCTCCACCACACAGTGTTTACTCGTCCAAAATAGAGCACTTTGTGTTTTTCTAAGCAGTACATCAAACACAACAACACACAGGAGTGTCAATGACGGCGAGTCCTGTACCTTTTTGTCGCTCAGTCCGGACACGGTGTCGATGTACTGCTCCTGGATCATGAACGCTGCCAGGTTGGCCGTGTAGGAAGCCAGGAAGATGACGGCGAAGAAGGCCCAGACCAGGACCATGATCTTACTGGTGGTGCCTTTGGGGTTTTCAATGGGGACCGAGTTGTTGAAGACGATTCCCCACAGCAGCCACACCGACTTCCCAATGGTGAAAGTGGGTCCTCCGGGGTCTGGAGGGGATGAAGCCAACACAACAAGACACCGTTTGACAGGAAATAGGATTTTAATATCCAGTTTAGTCCTACTGCAAAAAAGACTTAATGCATTTGTCATAAGAGAGTCTAGCTACAATTACTGATTATATTTAGAGTTGATTAATTTCTCGATTTTAATTGTTTGGTTCAGAAAATGTCTGAAAACCCATCGCAATGTTCTTGTATATCTTCCAACAAACCAAAAACATTGAGTCTAATGTTACAAGAGGAAAAAAACTATAAAATATCCAGATTTAAGGAGTTTATAGGACAGCAATGTTACAAATATACAGCGACTTTAAAGCAGGGATGTCAAACATTTGGCCAAAACCGGCCCTCCAAAGGGTCCCATCCTGCCCATGGGAGGAATTTGCAAAGTCCAAAAATTACACAGAAGACACTGACGGTACAGTTAAATAATATGTTTTTCAGTTTCAGATGCTTGTTACTGAATGTTGTGTGTATTTGTAAATCTATGCGATCTGTGAATTGAAATATACATGTCTAAATAATAAACTGAGACACTTATTTTTCTTAAGAAATGTTCAGATTGTTAAAGGTTGTTCAGGTTATTCACATTTTTGTTTGAAAATATAAACATATTCATATTGCAGTTTTACTTTTTGCACTAAAACAAAGACAAAAAAAAAGTTTTTGTGCTATTATTTTACTGGTCCACTCCTGAACTAAATGAAATGAAAGAATATGATGCATTAATGTAGGAAAATGAGGACCTTTTTACTGTACCACTACTCTCACTTTGCTGAAAGTACTTTTATACAGCTATGGTTTAGATGCAGTGTGTGTGCCATTTCAGTGTTTACAATCGATAGGAGGAGTTTGTGGAATGCAGGTCGGAGAAGGCTAATGTGAAGGTTGTGTTGGAGTCAATAGTTTTAGTTTGTGTTGTTCTTTATGTCGTGTTTGTCAAATCTTTTCTGACACCTAGGTTATGTCATTGCTTAGTGTCCAACAATAGTGGTGTAAAATCAATAAAAAGATCTGAAAAAGGGTTCAGAGAGTCCAGTAATTAACCTTTCACTGTATGCATCATGATATGACCATCACTGCAGTAGTCACCATAGAAGAAAAGCACTCAAAATGTTGCTGGTATTGTTTGTTTTGCAGATGGTCTCACCTTTGGCAGTGACCAGGCTGCGGTTGTATCCGACTGGGCTGCAGTACTCGAAGACGAACACCGTAATGGCCACGACTGTTAGACACATCACGAACATCATGACCCAGACGGCCGGGCTGTACGGCTCTGCACAGACCGACAATGAAGGTAAGGATTAGAAAAACATGGAAACTTAAGACGAGACATGGCAGGCAAAAACATCGATTTCATGCAGTGGTCTATTCTGAGATTTTGGGCATGTTTACTCCTTCAATGTATGTTCTTTCAAGCTGTTATAAAGAAAACATAGAAAATATACATTAAGATGTTTATTTTATTACAGTTTGTTTACTTAAAGTAGGAAGTTTCTCCTGAATTTACCAAGAAGTTAGGATTCCAATGAGATGTCAAATTTCGTCCGTTTACTGAAGTCTTTCATGACTGGTATATCACCTGTGTACATTGAACTGTACACTTATACATGTAGCAGTATTCTCAATATATTTCTAGAGGGATTTGTTAATAAACCATTCCTGGCCTGATTTATGTAACATTTTAATTTAAAAAAAAAAGGCAAAAATTGAGTGTTTTAAGGTTATGCACAGTATGTTTTGAGTTCCTAGGTAATGAAAGCAGATATCCTGAAATCCTTCTGTAATTTTTTTCACCTTGTGTATAACAAAAAACAGAAAAAAGAACTTTGTGCTTGCTTTACCATATGTTCAGAGCTGTCTACCCAAGTTATATACAAAATTGCTCATATTTAAGGAGATTTGTGCCGATTTCCATAATTAAACATACACATT
The DNA here is from genome assembly GCA_029814645.1 of Fowleria isostigma. NCBI lineage: Eukaryota > Metazoa > Chordata > Actinopteri > Kurtiformes > Apogonidae > Fowleria > Fowleria isostigma. Next base: position 22,372,361 of record JAPTGZ010000027.1, on the reverse strand, counting down.
TCACAAAGTTGTAATACATTTTTTCGTACTTGTGTAAGTAATCAACTGAGAAAGTTTTATGATAATATCTCTTATATAAAAATGTTACCCTATTCACCTGGAGTATCTCACCTTAAAGAAAATATACAGAACCTGTTTACATGCACACTAAAACTCTGATCAGTGCCTGATTTCTGAAATTATCAGATTATTCAGGTGATCATGTAATCATTTTAATGGGATATGTTTATCAGATTATGAAGATTCGGATTAACACATAGATGTCGCCCCAATACTCTGACGTCTTCCTGCATTTATACCTGTTAATATTATTTATTTCATTCTTTTACATCTGCATGTGAAAAACAAAAAAAAAACAACTGTAGAAAACTGAAGTGATGTAGTCACAACTTGAGTGGAATACAATATCAAGAGTTTCAAGAAATCCCATAATGGGTCAAAACATGTAAACCGTAGCATTTCTAAAGGGCATGTAAATGCCTTAGCTCTGATTATTACAATTATCTAATTACTCCCAGTTATTGGATTTTTATGATCATGTAAACTGGTTCACTATAAAACAAACCAATTCAGAAAAAGTCTAATTAAGAGGTTATGATGATAGAAAGAAGATTAACTATTTTGTTTTTATTTTTCAATCTTTTGGCATAGGTAAATTAATCAACAAACTGCAAATAAGCTTAGGTGAATAAATGAATATACAAACATGTCAAATAGCGCTTTCAAGAAGATGGAAATTCAAGCAGGGGTATAAAACCCAGTCAAGACAAGCTTTGGAACATCAGAGGTGAGGTTTGCAGCGATGTGAACTGATCCGTCTCCAACTGACTGATGGTGTTGCCAGAGACCCCGTTTGTCAAACCGTCAGTGGCAGGTGTTAAAATGTACTGTTATATAGTGTATTCTGTCTCAGTGTTTATGTACTGGAGCTCATCTGTTACCAGAGATACAGTGTCTTTATCAGCTGTGTTTTTTCTGCTTATTAGAGCTGATGACTAACTGTAGACAGCAGAACTGCTCCAGGACGGAGAAGTTCTCAACCCTCTCAGTTCATTCATGTAGTTGTACAAGTTTATTCATTATGATAGATCCCTGGAGATAAAGCAGCTTGTTTTCAAGGGGGAAATGAGACGAAATACAGCTGCAGTAAATTACTCATGACTGTCCTTATTCATATTTTAAGATGTACATCCAGCTACTTAACATCATAAGTGTCATTAAGACGGAGGCAACATGATTCATATTGTCGTGTTTCACTGGTTTTTATGTGTATCCAGCTGAACTTGTCATAAATATTTGGTCTAACTTGGGCCAAATAGGTGAAAATGTTTTTACAAGCTGTTCCAGCTGTACTTTATCTTTGTAAATGAACTATAATTGCTGGCACACAGGTTACCTATGTTTTAAAATATAAAATACATACAGTATAGTGCAAAAGCCTTGGTTGTTTTTAAGTGTTAAATGATCATACATATTTATTTCTCTTTTCTTCATATGCAACAAGAAAATACAGGAAATATGTGCACAGCCTTAAAAAACACACAACACACTTGAAATAAATGTGTTGTAAAGGTTAAAGTCACCATTTACTATGACCTCTGACCCCACGACAAGAGACAGCACAAACATCTGACATGTGTTGAATGAAACCTGGTATAAAACCTGGTATAAAAATTAGAAAATGAATGCCATAAATCCCGTATTGTCTGAACTGAAGGGTTAAAGACAGGTTTAAGTGCAAGGAGAAGTCACATTAAATGGGACCTCTTTGATTTATAGAGGCTGTTTTTAACCAGAAATTTTAGTTTTTTCTGCTGTACTTACTTCACATATATGTAGATTGGATCTTAATACAGAGACAAATGCATATGTTTGGACATTAGAACTTTACTAACCCAACAAATATAATCATGCTCCAACAACACACAGCACTTTAAATTAGGATATAAAGAAGTGGTCTTAAAACAATGTAGAACTGAAGGGCTGTGAACGTCATGTGATGTATTTTCTTATTTTTTTCTCCTCGTGTGTGTTTTGTTTCTTGGTTTTCTCTTAGTTTTACTTTATTCATTGATATTATTTACTAACATGTAAGCATTTTTGCATTTAGTCAGAATTTAGTCTGTTATGTGTACAATTTTTTTAATTACTCATGGGATTTGACGTGGAAATCTAAGGTAGGTAGAAAGATGGAGTAAGAGGTGGAGTATATAAGTCAAAGTTCATCCCACACCTTTTCAAATGTTTTCTTTATATAAATCTTTTGTTGTTTGTTATTTTTAATGTTCAAAATAAAATTAATGAATGGGAAAGACTACTTCTAGGACTCAGAAAAAGAGTTTGTTTGAGGTGCTCTTTGGAAAAGGGATTCATAAAGTAGATAACAAACAGAAAGAAAACTCCAAGGCATTAAAATGCCTTTATTTTCACTGCAGGCTTTTGTTTGTTTGACTTCTTGATGAAGGCTTCAAGCCAGAACGTGGTGAAGTGTTTTTTAAGGTCTACACATGACCGTGCCGTGAATATAAAAACATTTTAATGTTTAAAGAGAGTGCCTTGGAGTTTTCCTCCTGTTTGTTATCAACAAATATAATGCTGGAATAGGACTTTTGCACTGTAATGAATATATCTACATAGTATGCTCTGATAGTAAGGTTCACAAGGTGACTTTATTGATACCCGTAGGTAGATTTGTTTTACAGCCTGGAGAGGGCATCTCAAACATACGTCAAACATTAAAACATTAAAAACACAGGATATATATGTAAGACAATTTAAGAGCAGCATAGACAAAAGATATGGACAGGTAGTCAAGCAGATACTGAGCATGGTTAAAAGACTAAAATAAATAGATATAAACTGACTAAAATAAACAAAATGAAATCATTAGATATCATTAAGATAAAATAAAAACCTGTTATAAGCAGAAAAAAAACATAAAAATATGGTACCATGCAAGGGACAAATAAATAACAGATAAGTTAAGACCATGTTAAAATAAACCAGACCCAAGAGTTAAAATAAAGTAGAGTGCATCAGGGCTGATTTTAAAGAGAGATGGCAGCAGGAACAAAGCTGATCTTGTAGTGTGTGGTCCTGGATCTAGGGACTTTGAATCTCCGTCCATAGTAGATGGGAAAAACACTATAAAAACTGCTACTAATGCTACTACTTACACAAAAACATGAAACACCAGACTTTCCTCACCTAAAAAAGCAGATGGTGAAACCGTCCCGTTACTTCTGGCCACCATCACGCTGATCCCCGTCTCCACAAACGGAACCGAGAAGTCAATAATCTCGGAGCGTTCCTCGTTTATGGTCAGCGAGCCGATGGCCATGTCCGCCCGCTTGTAGAACACCTGCGGCGGAAGGAAAGTCGATAGAGATGTTCTGTTGAGGGTGAGATGAAACGGCAAACGGACGGATGGCGGGCGGATGTTTGTCTGGCGCAGTCATAAATCGAAGCCGGAGCAGGGCTTTCTGACATAACACGGGATGTCCGCCGCTGACCTTTGAGACAAATCTCAGCTATTAGTGAAGTCAACACACTGAGGAAGATGTATTGTCTGCTTCTCCCACCAACCACACACACTCAGGCCTGTCCCAGTAATCTGCCTGGGCCTCTGTCCTCTTCCGCCAGTGTCTTATAAAGCTTGATCCATCCTCTAATCCATCCCTAATCTATTACAAGGTATAGACTGCTGCATAAGACGTCTACTGACAACACATCATAAGCAGGAAGTGGAACTAATCGCTGCAGACTAAAGGTCACTGATGGCCTATTTAAGTAGAAAGCGATGCTATTTTTGCTGGTGTTTGAACCCCTGCGTGTCCCAGGGTGGTTTTAGATGGCGTTTGTTTCCTGCCGTCCCAGGTCACTGTTTATCATACTGATGGAAAACTGGTGGATTTACAGTCCAGACACTCCACCTCATGCAAGCCATTAGCTTTCCTGTGGAAGCTGATGCCTCATTGAGCACAATAGCCTCCCTGTTTCACAGAAAAATGAGAAAAAATCACAACTAATGTTGCATCCTCCAACTCCTCAAAAAGAGGGCTGGCCCCAGAAACCTGACTGTGGAGATTATTCACAAGGACAGCGACTCCTCCTATTGGTACAACAGTCCCTCCCTCACCCACCACAATGACCTTGCTATTGATTCATGTGCTCATTAATCCTGACTTCATATTGCTTTTCCTTTTTTTAATTTGAGGGTTTCAACCTTCAAGTGTCTCAACTTATTTACTACAGATATGATTTTTTTTTATTTTAACATTGCAAAAGGCACCGACCCTTTAATGTGTCTACAGATCTTTAAAAATTCTTAAATGTGATTGTACTAAGTTAAAGCCGTAATTATCCTTAAAGTAGAATTAAATACTTAAACCAGATGCTCAAACGTCTTAAAAAGTTCCACAGACACAGTAAATTATATTACTATATTTGCTTTGTAAATCTTTGTACAGAATTAGTCAAATGAGAAAAACATCTGAAGAAGTCAGAAATTCAGCATCATCAAACTTGCAGATACCCTGATTATTTATTCAGTGTGGTTTTTTTTTTTGTATTATAGCGTATTTCAGTGTATTTTACCATATTTTTGGAGTATTTTAAAGTGTTTGTGGTGTATTTTACCATATGTTAGTGTTTTTTACTGTTTTTTGGCACATTTATTTACACATTTTAGTGTGCCTTTTTTTGTGTGTGTGTGTATTTTAGGGTATTTTTTGTGCAACTTCAACAGTCATTCATGGGTCGAGAGGGTCAGGTAGGAGTTTAGCTGCTTGAACATCAGGAACAGAAAGATTAGTCATGGACAAATGGAAATGGAACATTAGCTGGACTGAAACATTTTGGACTGGTTCAACACATTAACTATGAGGACTGTTATTTATGTGAATGGAAGGTCTGAAGTTTGACCAAAGCCTTTTTCCACAGCTTTGAATCATTCATCTCCTGGTCTGAAAAAATAGTAAAAACTTCACATTTATTTTACAGGTCACTTTTGATTCCATCAATATTTTGTTTTTGAGCAAATATTATTGAAAATATAACGAAAAACAAATGAAATGTCTGCTTTTTTAATCTAAAGAAATAATGAAATAAGATTAATTTAAATGAATAATGACAAAAGCACATTTTCGTCATAACAAATAAAATCAGATGCTGAAAAATGTTAAATATCCAAGGTCAGAAGAACAAAAGGCCATATTGAAAGGCTATGTGGTTGAAGTTCTACAGAAAAACTGGACTGAGTTGTAGATAGTGTTTTTATCTTAGAGTACAAGCCAAGATAGAAGGTATTTAGCGGCAACTACTGAGCACGGCTGATACAGCCAAAAGATCATCTCTGTTTTTGTTCAGTGTGGGTTACAGACTTACAATAGGAGCAACTGATGGATTTTACTATTTGCACAAACACAATTTTACATGTAAGTTACCACAGGAGGTTGTTTTATGACTTGTATGATTGAATTTGTGCTCTTTCCAAAATCACTGCATGATGAAGAGTAGAAAGACGGATCTGTTATTGTTTTAAATGAAGATTTCATTTTTTTTCCCGGAACAAATTGTGAAAAAACCCAACAGTAAATTACATTGGTATGAGTTAAACTGTTATTTTAAACCTTGAGATTGATTCACAATTGTAGGATTTACTCTATGGATAATTTTCAAGTTTATTGAATTAATTAAACATGTGAGTAATAAAATGGTAATAAAATAACTGAAAACTAAAGTGCTATTCTTTAAAAGGGTATTTGAAAGTGAACAGACGTTTGTCTTCAATCTTCTGTCTACATTCAGGTAAAAGGCGGTGAATGTCAGGACTGGAAAAATGAAAGTGGAAGTTTGGTAACAGGAATGGAATGACATCGAATGAAATGATTTCTGTGATTGACTGAAATGAGAGATTGAGGACATGTGTAAGATTGATCACCGTATAAGAGCCTCCGATCCTTCACCTCTATCTGTGGATGAATTATCTGATAGTACATCTTTTTTTTTTTTTCCTGGAGTCTGATTTAAAGGTGTAGATACCCTCCTGTTCTACCTTTATATACCACTGTCTCAAATATTCTCCTGTAAATCAACCATGATTACCAACAAGTAATAAGTAGAAGATTAATAAAACAAGTTGAAAAAAGTAGTATTATGTACGTGCTAATTACATAGTCAGAGTATCTGCATGTTTGAGGGAATGGAATTTCAGATTTTTGAGGACATTTTTCTCAGTGTTTATGGTCAAATTTAGCCCTTCTTATCACATAAATAACAGCCCAACAGGCCTCATAGTTACTGTGTTGAACCAGTTTTACCATGTTTAGCTAAGGTTACATTTCCATTTGTCCATGACTATTGTTTCTGCTACTGGTATTCAAGCTGCTAATGCTCATATCTGAACTAGTCCACCAATGAATGAGAATACATTAACATGCACAAATAACCCCAGAAAATGTACAAAATTGTACAAAAATATGCTAATATACACTAAAATATGCTAAAATAAACAGAAAAATACACAAATGATATACTGAAATGCACTAAAATACACTAAAATCACAAAAAAATTGAATGAAAATACACTAAAATATGCTTAAATACACTAACATTGAAAAAAAAATTAGTTTTTGGAGGTTTTGTAACCGATTGGTCATTTCTCCACCATAAAATGTAAGAGTTATTGCTCCATGATGTTTTAACTTCTGCTTGCAGTTTTATTTTAAGTTCTTATTACTCTTACAACATTTGAATTATTTAAGAGTAAGAAGGTTAAAAAAAAATCTGCAGTAAAAATGTAAAAATAAAGTGTTGTTTTCATTGGTTTTCTCTTGGTGAAATCCAGTCCATGCTCATTGAGCAAGGCGAGACTCCAGCAGATAGAGCCCTGTATCCTGTGATTTGTGTCAGTTGAAGGAGTGGGTGTTTGTTTTGCATGTTGCTGCCAGTGGATGTTGACCTGTGATGAGAAACGGTGACAGAGAATTGACCTCATTTACAAACTTGGCGACGCCGCCGTGCTGTGAGTGGAATGGGAGCGCTGCCATTTAAAGCTAGCCAGGATTTTCAGCAGCAGGGAGGAAGGGTTTGGGGTTTTGTTGTGTTTATTGGTTGATAAACCTTTGGTGTTTCACATAATGCACACCAGTAGTTTTGAACAAAATGATAGTAGACATGACTTTATTAAAATTAATTACAATTTTCTACTTCAAATAGTTTTTGCTATTTTTTAATTTCAGCAAAAATTCTACATTCAGGTTGATTACAGTATGAATGTTCATTTCCAACCAATCTGCAGATTTATTCTGTCCCTTTTCGCCAAATGTTGTTTAGCTGTTACTTAAAAAGTGAGTGAATTTAACAAAGTATGTACCAGTTACTGCTAATGAGCATAACACTAGCATAGCAGCTAGTGCTAGTATTCAATAAAATTAACAAGATTTCACAGCAGTTTATAAAGTTTTTGGCTCAAGACCATGACGTGACAAATTATATCATTTATGTATGTATTTATTTTTTCTGGAATTCAATCCATGTATCAGCACATGCTTGTCTTTTTAAATGTAAAAGGTAAGAATGAATTGAGAAAATGGCCAAAAATGAACAAAGTGATTAAGATAATAGATAAAAATTAACAATTTTATGAACAGACAAAAAATGAACAAAATAATTGAGAAAATGGACAAAAATGAACAAAATTACACAGAAAATGGTAAAAAAAAATACAAAATAATAAAGAAAACTGATGAGATTAACAAAATCATAGAGAAAATAAACACAGCAGTTACAATAGGGCCTTCACAGGCCATTGCATCCACGCTCAGGCCCTAATGAACAAATGTATGAATAAAGTGGACAAAAATAAACAAAATCATAGTAAAAATGCACAAAAACGAACAAAATAATAAAGAAAACTAGACACCAATCAATGAAATGATAAAAAAAAGCTCAAAAATGCACAAAATACTAAAAAAATGTGTGACCCACAATAATAAAAGGTTCCACAGAAAAGGCAGTTTTATACATAATGTCTACTTTTTATAATATATGCTCTTATTTTGAAGCACTAGGCCCACTGTTGTTGGCATTTTACGGCCTTACCTCTCCGATCATTCCGTTCCAGATGCCACGGACCAGTTTGCCGTGCTTTCCGTTGGTGACCAGGTACAGGTCGTAGGAGAACTTAATGGTGCGCGACAGTTTCTTGAGGATGTCGATGCAGAAGCCTTTACAGCACAGTTTTGTGTACGGCTCAGTGTGACCCACAATCCTGAAAGACAGAGACAGAATACAGACTGTTTTATTTGAAGGTCAGTGCTGCGTCTTTAATCCTGGTTCCATTTTCCTGTTGCCGTTGACAGCTCAGTCCCTATTATTATATATGATTCCATTATAGTCCTGTTATGAATTATCAACTGAAGGGGAAATCACCAATTGTTTTGGTTAATAGATTATTTGGATATTATAGAAACGGCGATTTATCACAGAGGATTTGTAAAGCAGCAGACAGGGTTGTGTGAATTATTGACTCATATTGACGCTCGCAGCTTTTTGAGGCTGATAAATTGTGAAGCACTTAAAGACCTTTAGAGGCACAAGAAAATGAACCAAATGATGTTTTTTTCATTTAATGGTTATGCAAATTGATTATAGTAACATAAAACTTTGCTCAGTGTCAGATATCTGATAGATGAGTATATACTGTATATGTCTGCAGATGTGGGTATTTAGGGTTTTTCTCATTTTTTAGTTAAATGTTTGTGTTGCAGAGCTTGGGTGATAGTTTAGGATAGGATTAAGTTCATTGAAGAAAAATTACAAGCATTTTGTAATGTTTTAAGACTGTTATTGGCAAACAAGTCACATTTATGCAAAGAGTCATTTTGTGTCACTGCCAAAACGTTCGGCTGCGACTGTAGAAAATCATTTTCAGATATTATTATTATTATCGTATTTCTGTGCAAAGTTAAAAATGAAAGTTTGAGATGGCTTATAGATATCTACATGAATTTAACATGTATCATCACATGCATCACATATTCACAGTTTATGTCAGACATGAATGCACTGTTTTAATCTGTATCAAACTTCCACATGAGGAATTAAAATCAGTATGTCTACAAATATAATGGCAGAATGTGACAAATACTCATCACATTTGTCTGACTTTCACTCTGTTTTGCACTGAGGGGAGACTTGGCTTTGTGCTAATAATAAGCTAACTTCTAATGTGCTTCCAAAATATTTTAGCTCAAGAGAAAAGACAACTAGGGAATGTTCTTCCAACTTTGAATAATTCATTTTCAAATTCTAGAACATCTCCATTAGTTTTTTCACCAAATGTAATGAATAATTTAGTAAAGATTAAACTTATTTGGTTTATATTAGCACAACAATGACTCAACATGAACAAAAGGAACAAAACAATATAAGAAAATTGGTAACTAATAAGCAAAATAATCAAGAAATTGGCAAAACTGCACAAAAAATGAACAAATAGGTGACCCCATGAAAAAGGTTCTATGAACCAATTGTGGTTTCCAGTGTTTTGAAAAATCTAACTTTTTTTTTTTTTTTTTAAATTCAGACGTGATAACTAATTATTTTCTTGTATTGGAAAGGAAAACACTACACAACCTAACTATCAGAGTATTATTTCTTCAACAGGTCAGATGTGGGTCATGGACCGCTAGTTGATGTTCACTAGTATAAACTATTATGAACACTTTGATAATAGAGGAGTCCTTGTCAGAGTCAGACTCAGCTTTATTGTCATGGAACATGACAGCATAAAATGTAGTTACCCAGGTCGTGGTTTAGCGTAGAAGATAAAGATTGCAATATAAAATAAAATAGAATATATATGGTATGCGGGGTAGAATGAAACTATCACAATAAAATATGCCAAGAAAAAAAAGGGGAAAAAATTCTTAATATGTACAAAATTCACAGTATACAGCAATAGTAGTTAAAGTGGTGGTGCATATGCAGCAGCAGTAGCATGAGCAGTGTCAACAGTGAATGAATAAATAACTAATAAAAAAACTATCAAGAAATTTAAAAAAAACAAACTATTTTTTTTTATCTTAGCTGTTTCTACTTGTATTAATTGATGCACAGATGGGATGGTACTTTTAATTTCACTGTACTTGTAAACAGTGAATATATTCTATTCTATTCTATTCTATTCTATTCTATTCTATTCTATTCTATTCTATTCTATTCTATTCTATTTTTATTAGTTGGGTAAGGCTCTGGATATCACTGAACCATCACACTACTGACCTAGTAGTGTGTGTTAGCTCACACTTATCTTTTCTTTGTCGATAAACTCGTGTCCAGATACCTGTTTGTGCTGATGAGTCAGTCATGACATTTATTCAGCAGCATTGAGTCTGTGTAGTGATGAGACTGAATGAGTGTTTTTTCTAATCCACACATGCTCGTAAATACACTTCAAAAGTATTTCTGTAAATGTAGATCCCTACACTAGAAATCTAAAAATATAAGCTTTAATTAAAAACTGCAACATCATAGTAGCATTGTGGTTTTGTATGACGTCAGGCAGAACCAAAGCTCTGAAATAAGTCAAGTACAGAGGGTCGGAGTTGGTGAAGCATCAGGAATGAGTTCAGCGTTTGCCTTTTTCCATCCTATAAATTTAACTAACCTTGTTCTCACTTCTCCTTGTTCTGAATGTACAAGGGCTACAAGTATCAATTTATCAACAATTCATTGTGTTGACACCTTTTGTAATTACATACATCCTCAAGTGTATAAGGTTGTTGGAGCACATGTTGAGAGGAACGACTGAAGGACACGAGTTAAAGTTTAGATAGAAAATCTCAAACTACAGTCGTTTTAATACAAAGCCTCTGTGATTAAAATATAAGTAAACTATGAATGTGACCACAGGTTTTAATAAATCATGCACAAGTCTGAGGACTAGGGATGTAATGATTATCGGTATAATGATAAACCGTGATAAAATCCTCAGTGGTTAGTATTACTGCTTTAAATTCCAATTTTCATTAAGACCGTGTTTAATTTTTGCACTTTGAAAAACTCTTGGCGATACTGGTCATTTCTTGGAGAAGCAGCAGCACTCGAGGTATGTGTGTGTGTGTGTGTGTGTGTGTGTGTGTGTGTGTGTGCGCACAGTTTACAATGTTTGACTTCTGAAAACATGGCGGAAGGCACCTTCTTCGGAGATTTTTCTACCTTCTAAAAGGACAAAGTGGGACGTCTGACTTATTTTGGATTTTTAAAGGATGCTGAGGGGAAACTAATTGAAGATGGTCAACCTATCTGTAGAAAATGCAGAAAAAAGTCTCTGCAAAGGGAGGCAGCACTTGAAATTTGATGAGCCATCTCCGTGACCACTACTCACGACAACATTAAATATTTGAATGTTTCTGCCAACAGAAAGTACATTATTTTATTTGTTATTTTCAAAATAAAACTTGGTTAAATTATGTCAGTGTGTGTATGACTACTTTTTTTTAAAATTTTGAGCACATTTTAACAATACTGCAATAATAATGATAACCATGATGATTTTGGTCACAATAACCATAAAACATGAAATTTTCATATCATTACATCTCCACTGAGGACACACATCCATCTTTGCAGAAACTGAAGAGATAGAAAGTGTCACATGGCTCAGATCCGTCTGCTATTTGGAGTATAAATAATCTTTTAAATGGATTTGTGTAACTACTGCTGTAACACCCCGCGAACAGGCCTCATTTGGTCTCAGACATAACGATGCCATAAATGCTGCAGGTCATTGAAGGAATGGCTGTCTGAGAATGAAACATAAAAAGGCTGATGGCGCTCGGGGATGGGAGGCCAGCCATCGCCTCCACATCAATCCTATAATGTTTGAATATTTTTGGGGGGGCTGCAGGATAGAGAGTTGGATCGACTCCACAGGCTTGTGCATTATGTCACGGCCCCGACAGATGGACGGACAGCTGCGTGGACCAAAACAAACCCAACATAAATTAATCACAAACAAACAATGGCAGACAGCGGTGAGGCTCATTGCTGCGTTACTTTGACTGGATAATGGCATCGTCGTCTTGGCCAACACTCTGAGGCGAATAATCAATAACTTGCGAAAACATCATTATGTCTTTGCCTAAATGACGGCCGCTCTGATCTGCTCTGAATATTTCCATGGATTCTCCTAAGTCATGTAGACTAATTGTTAATTTAATGAAATGTTCCTCTCATTTGAGTCTGGAGTCATCTTTACTCTGTGACAGCAGCAGCTTGCAAGTATCTCTGTTATGTTGTTAATTATTCATGACAATCTGGCCAACCTCCAAAATAAATAATGCGTTAAGTACTGCATTTTTCAATATTACTGTGTCACCAAGTCAGGTCTCTTTGGCAGTTTTTCCTTCTAGCCAAGTCTCACAGCAGACAGACGGCTCTTGCTCTAGCCTTTTTATATCATCTTTTAGTAAAATCTTTGGTGGTTGGTTCACAGAAATGTACTGGGAGAAGGAGGGCACCAATCACAAATATTAAAATGTTGGGATTTTATGGAATATACATTTAGAGAGAATATGACTGTTGTGGAAGACAAATCTTATTTAATTTGTAAATATATTGTAAATCCATCCCATATGTTCTGGTTGTATTTCAAATCTAGCAAGAATGAATCTGAAATAATTTTTTTTCTCATCCTGTGCCCTCTAGTTACATGAAATTGTATATACATGAATATTCTTTACAACATCTGTGGCTAAAGAGGAAAATCCATAGAGTGTAGCCTAGAGATTTCAAATATAAACAGTACATAAGACATTGACAGTGGAGCAGTGACTTCAACCCACTGGTTCTTGAAGTTAATAGTTTCTGGTTTGGCCATTGCAAGGAAGTGACCATATTTGGACAAAACAGTCAGAGCTCTGGAAGTGTAATGCTAAATGCTAACTGACTGACAGTTA
>JAPTGZ010000027.1:22321123-22333843 GCA_029814645.1 Fowleria isostigma | reverse complement strand
GTGAGTGTGCGGGAGGGCCGGCCCAAAATATATCTGTGGTACGGCGGCCCACCGGGAAAATGCCCAAAATTACAGATTACCAGTCCGAGCCTGAGCACAGGTTATGCTTTTAATTTGACGAGGTTTAATTTTTCACAACAAGTTAAGACACTGAGAAACAGGTAAGACATTGTTCAACCTATAGCTCTCACTCATGGGGCACCACAACAAAAATGAAAAAAAAAAAAAAAAAAAAGAAACCCAAACAAACACAAAAAGGCCAATAAACATACACAACAACACAAACACATTAACCTCAAAACTACACTAACACCACAACCCTGCTGTACCCCTGCACATAAAAATGGCATATAAATGAACAACATGACTACTACCCTCAATGCAATACAGCAAAGATGCCATAATATAATTGTTATACAGTCTATCCAAATGCTGGGTCAAATTAACCAATATGCCAGGTTATTTTTAAAACAATATAATATAATCTATAAGAAAATAAAGGGCAATAGACTACCCATATGTATAAAACTGTTTAACTACAAACCTATAACAAAATACATGCAAGATATGGTCATGCAAAACATATATTATGCAATAAACACTACTGGAAATCTTCAAAAAATTTATTATTACAAAATATCAGTAATATAAAATGTTCTATCATCCAGGTGAAAACATAGCAGTAAAAGGAACAGGAACAGTTCAAATTAGTGTATGCTCAGTGCATAGAGGCTTTTATGAAGGTGGAGTAGACCTTCTGTTGATGTGATGACGTAATGACATTTGAAGCACAAACAACTCAGGCGATGAGCACAAATAACCCAGGTGCTGAGTCAAATGATGTATGGAAGGGTTGATGAATTTTGACCTAGTACATGAGTTGCACAAAAATAACCCAAATCCCATATAAATGACCCATAATAACTCATAATGGGTTGAACATTTCATAATGGGTAGATGAACATTTCATAATGGGTAGCTGAAATAACCCAGCTGTTTTTAGTGTATAAATATTTATTTTATATTGGAAGAAATTTGCAATTAATCTCATGTCCTCTAAATTGGGTTAGGGTTATTCATCACTGGCTGTATTTTAACTGTAATTCACTCCATTACTGTATCTTTACTGTTCTTGATAAACTTGATTAGCAGTAACAGGTGTTAGTGTAAATCAATTACTCATTGTTATTAGAGTGTAATTAACTTTTTTTTTTAAACAAAGTTGTTTTTTGTGATTAACAACTAGTATTAGAACATGAAAACATGAGATCAGTAGCATTACTAATGGTTTATTTTCATAGGTTTTATAATTTTTACCCCTTGACCAACTTCTGGCTGAAGGGGTATTGCAGTCATTTTGCCGTGCATCTGTCCATTCAGTGACATAATCACATTATCTGAAAAATGCATTGATATCTGCAACAAATTTATAATGTGGATGCCCCTTGGCATGGAGCAGAAGTTTATTGAAAATAGGTCACCTTTTTCAAGGTCCAATGGCCTTGTATTATCTGAGTACTTTCAAATGTAATGTAATAAATTTTACACAGACAATCTGTTCTAAATTATAGGGCAGTAACTTTCAACAGAATCTTACACTATATTTGGCAGAGGGGTCTCTAACATCCATTAGCTCTGTGATGTCATCATGGAAGAGTGGAAGAGGATTCAAGTTCAACCTGTGAAGTTCTGGTGAGCTCCATGTCCGAAACACTGACCCTTTGGGCCCAATTTGGACATTTTCACTTAGGGGTGTACTTACTTTTGTTGCCAGTGGTTTAGACATTAATGGCTGTGTGTTAACTTATTTTGAGGGGGACCGTACATTTACACTGTTATACAAATGTACACTGACTACATTACATTGGATCATTGTGATTTCTTCAGTATTGTCCCATGAAAAGATATAATTAAATATTTGCAGAAATGTAAGCGGTGTACTCACTTTTATGAGATACTGTAAATGCATGGTGTCCAGCTGAGTTGACATTTTTGTAACTCCATGAAAAATAGGTTCAGAGAAATAGATTCAATTGGATTGTTTTTTTCCATGCCTAAAACGGAATAAAAACACTCACGGAAAAATTAATTCTGACATAATTCACATAATTCATGCATGAAAGGGATAAAAGTCCTCTGTTACTGAGGTTTTTTTGTCTAGAGTTTGGATTGAATAGAACAGAAACCTAACTGCAGTCACAAACATGCCCACTGACAAGGATAAACCTTGTCATGAGATAGTGACGTACCCACTTCATGTGTCGCTGAATTGAATTGAACTCCAGTCTTTTAGAGTCTGTGTTCAGTTCCTAATATTAGAGGAGACTGTTGGAGTTTTGGGATGTTTCCAGAGCTGCCTTTACTGTTTGTCTTTGATGGCTCGGAGGACGTAGATCTCCATTCTTCTCCTAATCTACAGGGAGTGTAGCCGTAGAGAACACTGCCCTTCAACATGTTGAGACTCCAGGCCCAAAGAAAAATGAAAGACACTACTCTTTTGTCTGCGCTTGAATTGTCAGTGGAGCAGAGTTGGCATAAAATATATTTATTTTTCATCTTGTACTGCACATCTGACTGAAAGCTCATTCTTTTAGGCACTAAATGGAAAATTTCAAAACCTGAGCCGTTAAATGTCAGACCAGACCCTTGATTTTCCCCTGATTTCAGCTCTGTCAGCTTTCATGTGACTTTGTGGTCTCACATATCCAGACCTATCTCCACACTTCGTTAGCACTGTGTCAGGGCTGTAGATGGGTCTGACACCCTGTGATATTGTTCTGGAACATGGGTGAAATTTCCATGGCATGTTTGGGTGCGATTAGCAACAGTGCATCTACAAATTAGTGCCAGTAAATGTTGTTTTGTTGGAACATGAAGAAGCATAATTAAATCTTTAAAATAAAACACCACAGAAAAAGCCAACACTTGTCATTTTCAGGGTGTAGTTGCAAAGTAATATAATAATTCATTGATACTAGAAGTTAGGAGAATAACAATCCTGCACTGCACAATGGAAATATTGAGTATCTGAGCCTGACTAATGACTTTCTACCCACGTAATGAAAGAATAACTGAAGTAAACTGCTGGATACATGAGTGGAAACTCTGAGAAGAGAATCACCCCCATGTTAGAGTATAACTGCCATGAATGAGCTGAGGTAGAGCTCAACTCAACTGAGAAATGAACAAGTTTTTCAGGGTATGATTGATTTCTATTTGTTCTTTTCAATAAGTAATTTTGTGAACGACACATGAGCTGCAGCAGAACGAGTGAACAGAATCAGGAGTTTAATGGTGTTTGTTGTCAGTAGTTTCTGTTCACACTCTTTTGGTCCGCATCATATTCTCTCAAGGTGCTAGATATTACTCATCACCAGCTTGTTGGGTTAAAGTGGAAAAGAAAAGCTGATCTGTTTGGTAAATAGAACTACAGCAGGGAAATATGGCAAAGAAGAAAAACAAAATCACTGTAAATTCTATCTATTATTATAAGTAAATGTGTAATAATTCTAGTTTAAGTACTGATTTTTGGTCAGTGGTAATTTATGGTCCTGAATTATTTGTCAAAAACAACAGAAGATGCAAAAAACAAACAAATAGGATAACATTTAAATAATCTAGAGTTTGACCATGTTTGTTCAGTATTAAAATAAAATGTCAGTGGCATGTTGAAAACTTGTTAAACTATGAATGAAATCTGCACCATTTTTTCCCCTAAAAGTAAGACTGAATGCACCTGAAGATGTCAACAGTAAACAAAAAACTATAAGAAATCTAAAAACTAGAGCCTGACCGATATGGGATTTTGGGGGGCTGATACCGATACCAATATTTGGGGCTACAAAAAGCCGATATCCGATATATCAACATTCTCATTTCATATATTGACTGTTGATATACATGGGATATGTGCGGTAATAGTCTTATATTAAACTTTATGAAGCTGTTTAGTAGTCTTCAATAAAGTTTTGATGCACATGTATCTCTGAGGACATCATAGATGACACTTACACAACAGTAAAACACTGTAATAAAAGTTCCCCCCAGCTGCTTCCTTTGGAGTCGCCACAGTGAATATTCACATGAGGATTTGGTGCGTTTTTACGTCAGGATGCCCTTCCTGACAACCAGGCTTGGGACCGGCCAGGAATTGAACCTGCGCCTCTTGTACGGCAGGCAAGAACTGTACCACTGAGCCATCCCCCACCAAAATGCGCCGATGTGATCATATAATTAAATAATCAAACAAATAGCGCACATTACGCGGGATTTGCATGATTTCAAAACCCTTGTTTTTTTCCACAGAGTTTACATAGACTATGGGGGCTACCATCCAAAAGCACTGTCAGCCAGTCAGACTCCCATTGCAGACCAGGGTACTCCTATTTTAGGGTCATTTGGCTGGGGTTATGTGTCTTGGGGTTAGGGGATAACTGGACTATGACACCGCGCCGACACAAGAACTCACATTAAACACAAAATGACTTTCAGAACGGAGGAGACGACTCCTCCGTGGTCACACTGAACAGCGCGTTCACGTTTCCGCTATGTCTGTGAAGTGGATGGGTGTTTGTTCACTGTCACACTAACATAATTCATTGCATTTAAGGGGGATCTGAAATAAAAATATAATTGCCCTGACACCAGGACACAGTCTGTGTCTCTGCTCTGTGAATGAGTGGCGGGGGAGGGGGAGGGGCCAGGCACACGGAGTGAAGAAACACAGAGTGGAGTCAGAAAATTTGCGCAGAACTATAAAATATAAAAAAGTATCATCGGCGTTGATTAATTGGTGATACATAATTGGCCGAGCTCCAATAAAAACTGAATAAAATAGGTAATATCAAATTAAGATATGGAGATATCTTAAGATATTCAGATATGGTGTTTTACAGAGAATCACCTTTTTAATAAAGATTTATTCAGTACAAATTTTCACTTTTATTACATCTCGGTTTTTGCTGTCATTCTCTAATATTCTGTCAAACTTAAATGAGAACCAAAAAGCTTAGACTACAGACCTTTACATTTTCATTTTTTTTATCTCATCAAAGTAAACTTTCGCACACATTTTGCACATTATGCAGTGAAAACACAGTTGTTAATTTTATCAGAACATTGTTTTCAAGATTTGGCAGCTTAAATTAAGGCATAAATCAATTATCTGTATAAAATGGATGTTAAGTGCATGTTGTTGTGACGTTAAAATGACCTTCTAAAGACAAAATGAAAATGTACAGTACTATAAATGTCATTATATTAAACTGCATTGTGACGATTATAATTATCAATATATCACCCACTAGATTCAACCTCGGTCTCACTGCTTATTGAAACAACACAGTTCCAACTCCAAATAAATCTTCCAAATGTAAATTAATGTATGTTTTACTGGATGGAAGTGCTGCATTGATCTTTGCTTGATATTTATCCTCTCTGCCTTTATATTTAAATGGCGCTTACCGCCACACCTTCTCATTAGCTCAACATATTGGAAATTAATGGGAAGAAACAACTGAAAAAAATCAATGGAACGTAATTACCTGAGAAACACCCGAGGCTGTTTACTTTGAGTGCGAAGTTTAACTAAACCTGTTCTGCTCAACCAGTGGATGAAGCCTGGCGTCCACATCGCATCCGCCCCCTGAGCTTCCATTAACGTGCAGATCAGCTAATGAGACGGCACTGCTGCAGAGCTACACTGCAAAACTATGTGGGTTTTCTTTTAATGTCTTTTTCAGGGATGGAGGGTGGGAGTAAGACGTGTGTGTGAGTTTGATGGGAAATGATCCTTCATTAAGTGGTTCATTGGTGTCTGTAGAGCTCCGACTCCTCTAACTAGTCCACAAAGAGACCAGTGATGTATGAAATCACTCTGCTTTTAGTATTCAGATACAAGTGTCAGTGAGCGACACATTACAGCTGGAATGGCTCTACTTTTGTCTCATTTTACGACTTCAGTTATGGTTTTGTACGGCCACTAATGAATATATTGTGTCAAAAGAAGCAGGGTCTGTTTCCGTCACTGTACCTTGTCCCACTGCCTTTCTCGGTCCAGAGTGATGACGATCATGGCTGGATTCACCAGGTATCCATTGCTGTTGAAGGAGAAGTCGTTGTGTTCCCAGGTTACATTCAGCATGTGTCTGCAAACAGAAAAACGATAAAACATGAAACATGAAGCTGAAATAAACTGAAAAAGAAACTCTCTCCAACCATGAAGCTTAAAAACTACACCTAAAATCTTATATTGAGAGAATGTTGTTGTTTATGATGTGTCTTACAAACCAGTTTTTACCTATATTTAACCTTTTCTATGAGATTTATCACCATTTATTAGATAGATGGATAGATACTTTATTCACCCCCATAGGGAAATTACTGTATCCAGCAGCTCATATAAAAACACATAAAAAACAAAGACTTAAAAACACATAAAAACATCATGACATACAACCAAGCACATGAAACAAGCCGAATAAATTAATGTGCAAATGAGCGTGTGTGTATAATATTGTCCTATGTGTTTTTTCTAATTTACTGATGATGCAGATGTTAATAAATTATATTAATAAATGCTCAGAATATATACAAAAGTTATGTGAATAAAACAGAAAAAACCTCAGAAAAATATCTCATTAACTCAGTGGTTCTCAATTTTTTTCTGTCTGGCTCCCCTTTGGAGGACGGAAAATCTCCAGGCCCCCCTCAACTCCAACAACATTATAACATTGGTGCAATTATAACTTTTATAGAAAGAAACATCAAATCGTAACCATACTTTTAGCTTTTCGTTGAATAATTTTTTGTGCAAGTTAAAAATAACTTAGATGTTTTTTTTTTAATAATACTAATATTTATACAAAATTTATTCAAATAGAAATAGGAAATGTGTAATCATCTTACAACTATGACAATAAAGTTACTTTTTTAGAACAACAAGCACATTTTGGTAACAAAGATGAACATTTTAACAATATCGGTGGCTGCAATGAGTCCGTTTCCATAGCACATTTCAGAACATTAATGTGCAATCTGTACAAATTGTGCAAAAACAGAAACATTGCACATTTTTCTTTTCCAGTCCAATTCTTTTCTATTCTCCAAATCTAAACTCTTTGTCTAGTCTAGTGACAGATCACCATGGCAGTAGATGTGTTTGTTGTACATTCCAAAAATGAGCCCAGGGTGTTCCAACACTAAAACATTAGTTCTACCTGATACATGTTTGAACCTGAAGGAAAAAAAAAAAAAAACACCCAGGAGAGATCCCATGCTCCCTTGGCAAGCCTTTGTTGCGCACCCGGGGGCCTGCCCCACAGTTTGAGAAACACTGCATTAATTGTGCATGAACTAACTGTCTCCATCCACTGACATTTATCAAACTGCATGGGTTTCACTGGTTTTGATGTATTGATAGAATTAGGGGATCAACTAGGTTATTTTTAAACATGTTACGTCAGTAGATGCTCAGTGGTAGATGTTTATGTTTTGAAGGTTAAATGAACAATTAGATTTACAGCTGGTACAGTTGCTTTTTCGCAACACAATGTTAAAACAATAATATTTTTTTTCCTGTAAAACAAACAGAACACACAAACAATAACTGTTTATATGGAGCAAGGGTGTAATTTTATCTAGAATCTCTAGAACACCCTTAAAACCACTTTTCTACATGATTTATTCAGAATATAGCTTTACTTCAAATGCAATTACATATAAATCCCATAGAAAATGGACTTTTTCAGCAAAATTTAATCATTAATTGAACGTAAACCAAGGGCCTCCATCCACTGTCATTTATCAAACTCCATGGATTTTGATGTGTGTGGAAGATGAGGGTGTTTCTACGTTCACTACAGAGCCTCTAGTGTCCACATGGGTCATATCTGATGATCCATTTGGACACTTAACTACAGCATGCCAAAACACACTAGTGGAACACTCCAAAACAGCATTATTACTATTAAATACAATTATTACAAGAATTCGTAATGTTTGTGAAGCTGAAACAACTAAAATTGAAACATGAAAATAAAAAAATCTTTATCTCATAGTTTTGGGATCTTTTGTCTGGATTGTTAAAATGTTTTCCTGTCAAAGAACATTTCCATGGTGTGTAATTATCAGATGATGTCTCATTTTCTATTTTAAACCGATAATATCACAGGAGCATCGTCACGGAGCTAAAAATGCTTCCTCTTTCCTCACTTTGTTAAGAAGTTGACACAGCAGAGACTGCAGACGTCCAGACAGCTGCTGCTCTGTCAAAGCGTCATCCGCCTCATGCGAATCTTCAGTTTCATCACTCACCGTATCAGGCCTGTGGCGCCGCTCATCACCTCGGCCACCACTCCAGCCGAGGTGATGAAAGCCTGCTGGGGCGAGAATAGCCTTCAGCCCGGCCCGTGTGAAAAGCCTGTTTAATCTGGTAATCTGTGATAATCCCATTAACAGGTGAGATGAGTCATTATCAAAAGCTCTTGTTGAAAGAGATCTGGAATTGTGGGAATGGAGGGTAACGCAAATGTTTAATCTGGCAGAAAAAGAAGATAAAGCTAATATAAAGAGCTCGGTTCTTTGTCATCGACCTTGGTTTTATTAAGATGGGACATGACTGCTTCTTCACGCCTGCTGGGTGTAGAGTAGAAGTGTCAAACCCATGGCCATTAAACATATGGAACTATGGCAGGCCAGCTTTGGCCTGCGGGCCGTATGTTTGACACCTCTGGTTTAGACCTTCCTCTGCTAAACAGGAACACCAAATGCACCAGAGACTATACAAATGTTTAACCTCAAGGCCCATTTATGCTCTCTTTACCGAAACAAATAACCTTTCAAACATCATCAGTTGTCACTTCCTTTATACTTCCAAGCCTCCATTCCACTGGAATGACCATTTTTTAATCCATCCACCAGAGGGCGCCACTCTGAATTAACATACTGGCTGAATACCATGAAGCATAACAAACCTGGCGATGACAGCAGAGGAATTCCTAATGCTGATATTGGGAAGGTTTGCAGTCATAAATAAGGGACACAGTCGCTCTGCCATGTCTTGAAATTATTCTCTTCAAGTCTCAATACTGCCCCCTATGGTTCCTGGTCGTACTCTTTCATATTTCTTTGAGTTCGCATCTGCAATCTCCCAGAGTATGGACACAGTGAACGCAGTGGATGGACAGAACACTCCATCTGTATACATGTACATCTTTAATGTAGAGTGGGCCTTTATATGTGATATTTTTTGTCATTTCTTCAGGAGCCTGTAGGGCTGCTAATCGATTAATTGAATAGACATTAGAGCTGCACAATACATCGTTTGAGCATCGTCATCACGATGTACGTATGCGCAATAGTCACATCACAGGTCATGCAATGTAGAAGGTAAATGAACTAAATGTGTTCTCACCTAATCTCAGCAATCCACCAGTCACAATCGTTCTTAACCCTAGAACACTATCGCTAAAATTAGTCCCATTGGTTTAACATGAAAATCGGGTGAAAATCACCCGGCGATAGTGTTCTAGGGTTAATCAGTCTGTGAAACAGACCATGCCCCTGGACATGAGTCGCTGGTAGCAACATTGAAAAATGACCAACAAACCAAAAACAAAGACTTGTGGACAAAAACAAAAGCCATGTCAGTTATCTCAAATTATTTTGGCCACATGAAGAGTGATATTGAAATGCGAAACACAATACCACACAGCTATCATATTCTTTTGAGTATTTTATCATATTGCAATATATATCGCAGGTTTAAAAAAAATCAGTTTTTCCAATATTGTGCAGCTCTAATAGACAAGGAGACTCTTGTGTTACATCACGGATTATCATCACCTTTCAGTGGGCCAAAAGAGTCCGAAACGATGGATTTGTACAGTGTCAAAGGCTGATGTTGTGTTCACCACTTCAGACAATTCATGGACGTTTGGTTTACAGAAGGGAGTCTGTCCCCCTGCAGCTCAGCAGGCGGAAAGAAAAATGACTTGTGACATGAAAAGCACAGAGAGTGATGTTTCATAATGCAACCAAAGTGTCTGATGATGCTTGTGTCTCCATACACAAAACACAAACGCCCTGTCTCCCAGAATGACCTTGTCTTATGTGAGCCGGCGCTTGTGTTCTTTCTGGCTCTGATGAAAACATTTTTTTCTGGCAAAATAGGATTCGCCCTGTGTTTTCCATGGCACAGATGGCGTCAGATTGCTCTTTTGGGCTCGGCTTTAATAACGAGAGCCTCCTCCGTTCGCCGTCAACATACTCCCCACCCCTTTACTTGATTACCTCTTGGGCTGCGAGACGTTGAGGACAGCCCACGAGGAGACGAGGGAAGAAAGATGGCAACGGGCAGAGGACGGTTGAGGATAGAGACAGCGCTCTGAAACACTGGGGCAGATGGGTAGTCATGAATAAATAAAAGACTGCTGACCTATTATTGTTTAGTCTTTTTTTTCCACAGCCTCACAGATGTAAATACTGTAAACCCTCTTTGGAGTCGTAAGTGTTTTGTTCTTATCAGTTGGCAGCAAATGAATTGGATGAGCTGTTCTTCACAAGGACATCTCCTCAGTTCAGTTCATTTGTCCACTGACTTGTTTGTTTTAATTTGTCTGTGCTGACTGTTGTTGGTATGTTTTTCTGCTTTTCTAGTTGTTGAGCCGTGTTTTTAGCTTACTGGCCGATATAGTCAAGGTGCTGTCTGTCTTTGTCTTTGTTAGCAATTTCTTCAAACATCTCTGACAAAACTACAGGTTAGATTCTTTTAAAATTTTATATGTAGCTTCCTTGGGACAATGTCTACAAAGATGGTTCATAGTTTTGAGAAATTTGTGTTTTAAAAATTTGATGATTTTTTAAAAATAAGATATAATGGACCATATTTTTATGGTGTATAACATGAAAATGGTGAGAGATATCAGTATAGTTACCATTGATCACTGATAGGAAGTTATATATGGACTTTCATTTGGGTCCATGACCTTTGACCTTGAGTGACCATAAAGGGTCATAGCCAAATTCACCATTGTCTTGATTTAACCTGTCTTCTTCTCTGAAACTATTGGTCAAACTCCTTTAAAATTTTATGTGCAGCTTTTTTAGGGAACTCTCTGAATTTTAACATAAAAAAAAGGCATTTACATTCAATGGGTCATATTTTGATGGTTTATAACATGGAAATGGTTAGTGATAGCGATATAGTTATATATATTATAAGTCATATACAGACTTTCATTTGTTCGTTGACTTTTCCTTAACTGAAAGTACCACCCACTTCTACTGGGAGATTTATTGACCACAGGACCACTGGAATCAAACACAGCAACAGAACCTGGCAACCTCGCCAATTCAAACTGGTATTGATTACTGATAGAACATGCTGGTGAGATACAGGGTTATTGATCCTATTTTTTTGGACTCCTGTTTGGTTCTTGTCTTGTGTACATTTTTTTTCGGGTATAAATATCTAAGCAAAGTGGTTGAACTTTACTGTTTGATACTAGTTCTGTTGAGCTGTTTTAGTTGTTTTCCAGTTGTTTATTTCATTGTCACAAATCGTTCAAAACATATGATTCAAAGGTAATTTGTGTAACTAAAACAATACCCGATACATCTAATATCAATAAACAACATTAAGAAAAACAGTTCTTGCAAAAGTGACATTATTTGTCAGAGTAAAGCACCTGTGATATGTACAGACTGGAGAAATACATCACATTCAGTATGTTACAAAAATTAAATATGTTTGTTGAACCTGTAAATCCTTCATTAAAATATGCTAATCTAGTGTTTGCAGTTTAGGATTTGCTATCATTTTCAGGAAGTGTTCCATTAAACTAATTCAGTTTGTTGCTCTCCATCCACTGTGTTAATGAACAGGGTCTGACTCGTGAAGACAGCACATTAATTTCTTCGTATGTTATCAGTCTGTTGCCAAAACTTAAACAAACCAAGCTGCTGCGTTTTAGAAAATGCTCACATGGATGGTTTTTGTTGCATTTCTGGTAAATAAATGTAAATTTATAGAGTTCAGGTGAGAAGTATACATTACATTTCAGTTAATCCCAATATAGATTAGAGTTGTTATTAAATCCTTGATAGAAGTTATGTTATATCATTGAACCATGTGGTACATATTGACCAATCAGTAACTACTAATAACCTGTTAAGCGGTCTAATGTCATCTTGAAGAAGACTGATAATGAATATTTATCAGTCTGAAGTTTCTAAAGCCATTAATCAAATTACTGGAAACTTAGAGGCTTTTTGAAGACACTGCAAACTTTTCAGTCTCAGAGAAAATGTACTTGTAGTGGCTGTTTTTGAGGCTTAACTTTAGGCATTAACTCTTCCCCCTTGGACGCCTACTAGGAACAACTCATATATATGTTACTAGTTCTACCCATAGAACATTTGGTTTTCCCAGTGTGTTGGTTCTTTTTCCAGTGATTACAATCGTCACTACTTCAGGAAACTTGAGGAAAAACCTGTGAAAAGTGTTATAATTGTAATAAAAATTTTTTTAAATTGTTTGAAAATAAAAACAAACAAAAAAAAAACCATAAAAAATTATAATTAAAAAATTAAAAATAAAAAAATAAAGAAAAATAAAGAAATAAAGGGGGGAAAAAAAAGGAACAAAATAAAGAAAATGTATTATTTAATCCTATTGGTTGTCCTAGTATGTGTTGTGGTCACCTCCACCTATCACAGCAT
>JAPTGZ010000027.1:22304668-22317802 GCA_029814645.1 Fowleria isostigma | reverse complement strand
TTCCTCTTCTCATGAATGATTGTGATAATATGAGTAATTTTTGCTACATAAAGTGTAACTGGGACTCAGTATGGAATCATTGTACCTGCTCAAAGGTGACTACTGATGTGTATAAAGAGGAATAAAAAGGGGAATGTGTCTGAAACAAAGCTATTCCAACTTTATGGCCAACAGTCTATTTAGTGTTTTCAGTGTAATTGGAACTGGATATCAAATATTCACAAAAATGCACAATGGAGCAATTGAAACTAAACAAATAAAACTGATCTCCCTAACCTGCATGATTGATGACTGATTTATTGCCTGACATGTAGATGATACTTAAATACTTTGACTTTACATACTTGATAACAGCAGACCTTGTACTTCAAACAGTATTTTCTTTTTGTGGTATTCGTATTTCTAACCATCTCTTCTGTCTCTGTGGATCATACATGAAAACCTTTCTGGATTGGTAATCTGCTGCTGGATAATGAGCAGAATGAGCTGATGTTGTTTCAGTTTGTGTGATGAACAGTGAGATCTCCATCCTCATACCTGGGAGAATACACACCAGAGATAATTTCAACTCAGATAAATCACACACAGAGGAGTGTGACGTCCAACCAGTAGGGTCTGCAGTGCAGCTTTGACAAGAGTTAAGTGGTTCTGCTTTATTTTGCTCTTCCAGGAGCTGCAGACCCATTCATCACTTAAACCCACATGTCTTGGTTTTGCCGTGCAAACACTGGCCGTCATCCGCACTTGCAAATTCAGAGGGATGGCACTATCATTGTGGCCAGAGGCTGCATTGCATTTCATCTGTCTTTTCTGTAAATGCTGTGACCTTGAGAGACAAACGAGGATTGTGTTTGTGTTAACTTTATTATTATGAGAAGTGGGAGAAGTCATGAGGTTTTTGTGTAGTGGGATCTTTCTTCATTTATTTAAAACAGCTTCTTGAAAACCGATGGCATGACTTTTCAGAGAAGTTTAACACCTGGATAACAGGACTTCAGGTCGGAGCTGATACACATTATTCATTCTGATGATGCATCGATTAATTGGCCCATCACGAGAATCGACTGGCTTTGGTCTCAACAGTGATGGGCTGATCAGCATCAGATGTTTGATTCTGGGTAGATTTACCATCATCAGTGCAGGGTTCAGGTCATCTATTCAGTGACTCAGACTGTAACATTATTACATGGGAATTCTTCAGAAATGTCCTTCAGAAAATATGGGAATGGTGGTCAATAGGTATGTTTCTACTGTACTAAATTTATGTACATGTAATGGAAAAGCCTTTTTGTAATAATTTCCGAAGCTGTTTGCTGTTAAAGTCATTTTAGTTTATTTAGCCCAATATGATCTCAAGACCTGTAAAATAATAACATAATAAACTAAAAATTGTAACAACCCCAAACTTTTCTATAGTTTTTAGTGAAAAATATAAAACTACATCATAAAAATATTTACATTAACAACCTATCCATTAAAATAATGTGAATAACATGGACAACCTGAACTCTCTTAAAAAAAATTATTATTTATACATGTGCATTACAAATTACATGGGGTTCACAAATATACAAAATGTTTAGTAACAGGCAGATTATTGTAAAAAATTCACTTATTTTTTATAGTAATTAAACTTGTTCAGGTTATTCACATTTTTTGTGAAAGGATAATTTGTAAATTCATAGAGTTTAATGCAATTTAATATGTTTACACTAAAACAAAGAGAAAAAATTTGGAGTTGTTATTAGTTATAGGTTATAATGAGACTGGTCTGACCCACTTGAGATCATATTTTTCTGTGTGTGGAACCTGAACTAAAATGAGCTTGACATCCTTGATTGTTAATATTTTTGGTGTAGTTTTTGCATTTTACATATTCATCTCATTGGCCGGTTTGGACCCTGTGGCAAGCAATTTTGGCCCACTGACCGTATGTTTAACACCTCTGGTCTAAAACATATCTAATGTGTGTATGAATGAATAATGGACCCCTTGTACATGCTTTGAGTATCCCTTAATAGAAAAGCGCTATATAAATCTAATCTATTATTATTATTATTATTATTATTTCCATGTCTGCTGGCGGTGCATTGCAGCTTAATCAGTTTATGAAAAACACACATAATTAACATTTTCCTGTCTTTGCATCTTTTCAGACTTCTACTTCACATTCCCTTAACTTTTTATAGAAACACAGCCAGTGGAAAGACAGTTTTTTTTTTATCCAGTTTTACTGATAATCCGCATATCTTTTTCAGTTTTAAAGTAAAATTATGCAATGCAATAAAACTTGAATGTTGTGAAACTACTGCAGAATCAGTCTGTGGATGTAATTAGAATGACGATGCACCACAGTCTGTGCAGAGTCACTGAAGATGTGTTTTCATGTGATCAGACTTAAGGGATTTTCACCCCTTTTAATACTCTGTCACATGCAAAACAGGGTTAGATGAGTTCAGGCATATGGAGTTAATGGTCCTTTAGGTGTTTATGTTAATGTTATACGTGCATTTAATGGCAGGGTTTATTTGTCTCTTGTCATTGACTGCCCTTGATAGTTTTTCTGAAACATGGTCTCTTAGGGAACAGCGAAGGAGGGGTGGGACTTCACATGTCGCAGTAATTAGATGGTTTTCCTAATGAATGTAACAGTGATGGATTGATACTCCTGTACATGGATCCTCATTCTGTCTGATGTGGATTATTGATTCTTCATCAGGTTTCAGACACGCTGCCTTGTTTTTATTGTGTAACATCACTTTACAACAAACATCATTAGATCCTGAATCCCTCATGACATTAAAGTGTGTGATGAGTAAAGTTAAGATGTTTTGATTTATGAGCTGCTTTAGTTTTTCTCACAGAAGTTTGAAATGAATCTGCCAAACACATTTTCTTGATTTAACTCATAAAGACCCAGCACTACTTTTGTGGCAGTTCCCAAATAAATTTTTCTCTCTATTTAACCTTTCTTAAATGATTTATCTCCATTTATTATAATATTATCCTCTGCATTTTACATTTTTTTAATCAATATCAGGTATTTTCCTATGTTTAATTTACTTATCATGATGATGCTCACTGAAGTTTAGAGTAAATGTGAAGGTTATTATATAAGAAACAGAGAAAACGAATGAAAAAGTGACTTTTTCAGCAAAGATATCAAGAACTGAACATAAAGCCATGTGTCTCCATCCACTGTTGGTTGTCAAACTACAGCACATTGGTATTATTGATGAATCAATGTTGGAGACAGCCTCTGAACATCCAAATGGCCATGAAAAGATGACAAACTGCATATTTCAACATCTTGATGGTTTTAATGGTTCAACAGGTATTAAATCTTTTAGATTGGTAGATGATTTTGATCACCAGTAGCTGTTTGGTTCTTTGAGGGTTAAACCTCATGCATTGGTGTGTTGTTGGCTTCTATTTAAAGCTTGTTGCGGTGTCTGGCTGATAGGTAGGTGGCCCCCTCCTGACCCTGTCCCCCTCCAGGGAACAACCACTCCATCCCCTGTAGAGCTGGGGAACAGAGGGTCAGGTATCCCGGGACTGAAACCAGGCCTGATCTGATTCAGCCTGTCTCTTTGTTGTCCTTGGGAGAAGTTCAGCGGTCCTGTGATGTATGAGCGCTTTACTATTTCAGACATCACGGCTAAATCCACTGACTTTGTGCCTCCAACTGTACCATGTTCAACCGCCTGAAAATATTTTCTTTTTCTGACGCCTTGTTACATTGCTTTCCTTGTCTCAGATTGTGGTGTTTCTATCCCTTTTGTTCCTACACAAGCCTAATGTTTTGCAGCAAAACAGCACATCTTTTATTAATGGTTTTTACTTCTCCTGTTATTATCAACAATATGTTAATTAAATTTTACTCAGTCCTCCTCATAAGCCAATGAACAGATATATTCATTCTGCATTCAGGTGTAATAAGATATAAAAGATAATAAGATAAATAAGAAATTTTACTGTTAACAGCAGCAAAAATACAACAAGCAAGTGCAGAAACAATGGGTATAAAACATGAGAATGAAACATAAAATATAAAGAGAAAAAGAAGGAGATCTGCTATTAATATAAATATTAATATAATTGTATGTAGTGTTAAACATTGAGCTGCTGTAAAAGGTTGAGCTCATTTCAAAGACTTTATAAAGAATTGTTGATTCTATGGCAGTGCATCATCGTGTTTGGAGCGTCACTGTCCTGGGAGAATCATGCATTTCTAAATAGTCTGAACTGTTTCCAGCTTTGTAATAATTTCCAGAAAATCCAAGTTTTTAAAAACTTCATTTCAATTAAAAAAAAACAACAGAATTCAACTCAAACCCTCAAGGAAAATATATTTTTTTACTGACACCTTGTTTCATTGCTCTCTTTGTTTTAGATTGTGGTGTTTCAAAATTTAATTTTAGTATTTCATTAATTCATCCTAAGATACAGATTGGATCCTTTGGCGGACTGGTTTTGGCCCGTGGGCTGTATGTTGGACACGTCTTGTTTAATCTGTAGTAGGGCATCATAGGGGTGTAACAATACACTCGGTTGTACTGAATCGTTTTGGTCTGAGGCCTTCGGTTCAATATGGAGATGTACTGAATGAATACATGTAGCTTATGTGATGAACACAAACACTTGGGAAACAGGGCAGCTACGCAGGGTTTTGCAATGGCGAATGCTCAGCGCGAGGCACAGAAGCTGGGTCAAATGCACAAAGCATGTTAGGTTTCACTTTCAGTTTTCGGTATGTTGAAGCTTTGTGGCACATGAGTCCACGGGGTCCTTTATAGCCAAAAGGTTTTTATTTTTTAACTCCAGTTGGCAAAATCCAGTGGACTTGTTCCTCTACTCCCTCAATATGTCTCTGTTATGGTGTGAGGTCATGTTCACAACACATTTACCTCAGGGAATACTGTGAGGCATTCAAGAACACTCAGTAAATTACAGAGTTTGCCATAACTTAACATTGAACATTCAAAAATACTCAACATGTGGGGTGTCTCTTAATGCACAAATGACTGAACGATGTTTTGTAGAAATGTCCTCTGTCCCACTGGTGGTTATGGAGCAACCCCCCCCCCAACCACCACCACCACCACCACCTTAATTTATCGTCTTCGCTTTACCAAAAACTGACCAAAAGTGAATTGAACCAAAGATCACTGTACTGAAAAGGTACTGAGCCGAAATTATTCAGTGCTTTTACACCCCTAGGGCATCACAATCTCTGAGATCAATTTGAACCATGCATATGTAAAAGCTTTTATAACAATGCAGTTTCCCAAAAATCCAAGGTATTTTTAAAAAAAATTTTCTCCTAGATTAATGCTGTACCTACCAATCTGGCACGTCACACAACAACCCACCTGCTTCCAAAGTCCCGCCCGCTTTCCCCTGCCTGACCTAAGATGCTTCCCTCCTCCCCTGACACATGTGGTGTGAAGCGGAGGTAGAGGCGGAGGTGTCACAGTCTGGTCTTGTGTGGCCTCGGACCCCTTCCTCAGCAATCAGACACACCATCATCCATCTGCTGCGACTCCTGTTTCATTAGGAGACCCTGTATTTAAGGGTCTGGACTGTGCAGTGCTGGGTCATTGTCTTCGCTGCACCTCATCACCTACATTAAAGGCTCACACAGAGTCGGGCATACTGTGAGCGGCGCAAACTGTGCATACACTGTCCATAGACATTTGAGGTTTTAGCACCAATTTCCTACGTTTCTCATGACAATTTCCTACATTTACATCATCCTATATTGTGTGACACCGAGAACGTGTATGCGGAGTCATAAAAATTGAGCTTTACGCCGACATTATCTGTGGAGTGGAGTACCCCTGACTCTGAGAGGACACCTGACGTTATCACCATCCTTCAGTCATCGGACTCTGACTGCTACTATCGGGTTTCTGTTTGCTCCCTTTGGTTATTGTTTCTGTTAATCAGTTTTTCCATTCAGCACTGTGCATTTGAGTCCTGTCCATTCACAGCCCTTGACAGTAGGAGCAGCGTGAGTGAAATGGGGTCAATGCAATCAGATTCAGAGGCACTGGTATCTGATGTGGGACACGGCAACGAAAGCTCGGTCAGTTATTTTATTTGGACTGATCAAAATGATTGGTCAGACTTTTATCAGAAATTATGAGAATTAAACGTTTTTCTTTTTCAAAACCTGGTGGATTCCATTTACATTTTAGTTTGCCACACACTTATTAGGAGCATTTTAATATTACAAAAAAAAAGTGTAAAAATATTAAATCATACCATATAGCTTTAACCCTAGAACACTATCGTCCGGGTGATTTTCACCCGATTTTCATGTTAAACCAGTGGGACTAATTTTAGCGATAGTGTTCTAGGGTTAAGAGGCAGAATTCAACCCATAAAGAAAACAATTAAAGCAACATTTTTGTAGTTGAATATCTAAAACTGACTAGGTTTATGTTGTATATTTTGTTGTGTACTGATGATCACTGGTCGTTGGTATCAGATTCACTCGAGGTGCTGGAGCCTGTAAATAATCAAACCGAAAAAGGAAAACAGGTTCCACACCGTCGAGTCTGCGTAAATACCTTTCAGCCACATACACAGTTTCCCAAATGTGTATTCCTTAAAGGTCTGCATCTGAAGGCTTTCACATTCAACAATATTTACACATACTTGAGTGTGTATTTCAGTCTGAATCCATCTATCATATTTACGGCTGCTTCACCTGGCCAACATATCATATCAGGTAGAATCATGGTCCATTATCTCGGTCACCTCTTCTCAAATACTATAGGCGAATTACAAGCAAACTAAGTTTTCCTGTCGTTTTTTCTGGTTTCTGGAGGGTTTGATATGTGTCTGATGGATCTGTGTTGTCGTACCTGACAGGAAACTTTGCATTCTTTTTGGTAATGTTTGTCTGAAATTATTACTTTTTTTATGTCTAGATGATGAAAACAAAGCACATCAACATTTTCCTGTACACAGACCTACACCTTTTCCGTTAATTACCCAGATTGTTATAGCCTAGTTTGCCAGCTTTGTTATTTGTCACTTTTCACAAACTCTGTAAGTTAATGTAGATTAAAACCAAACATTTCATTGCAGATAGATGCTAAAATATCAGTTAATTAATTATTATTATCATTCGCACTGTGAACGGTACTAGCAGTTAGCTGAGTAGGAACATTTTAATGCCACTGTGATTTATTTTTTAATGTCACAACCTGTATGATTAACCAGAAAACAAAAAAAATGTGACAGTCATGGCCTACTTATGTAATACATTTCTAGCAAAGCTCAACTTCAGACAAAAATCTGTAATTTTTTTTCAGCCTAAAAGCTTTTTTTTTGTTATCATTAGTGTCATTACTTTTGACTCTTGTACCTTTAATAAAATGACTAGACATAAATGTATTGTAAAAGTATTGGTAACCATGTTTTTTTCTCAGTAGCAATTTGGAAAAAAACAAAATTCTAACCCTACTTTACAAGCAGAAGAGATAGCATACTGTTGAATCCCTCAGTTTGGAGGAAAAACTAAAAGGAACTAAAGCTGTCAAACTAATGTAGAGGAAACACTACAATGTTTTCCTTTGAAATGTGTTGCAGGAGAAGTATAAAACTGCAGAAAAAAAGAAATATTCAAGTGCGTCAGAAGTACCAGGGTACAGTTGGCATAAATGTCAAACTCCACAGGTGATTGTTGAATAAATAAAGCTTCTACGGTATCGTAAAACTGATTAATGTTGACATGAATAACATTCAGTTGTTGTCTTTGCACTTTATCCGTTCAGTGTAAAGGAGTTTATGTAAACTCAGATGGATTTAAAGTAGCCGACGTGCTGCACACATCCATACTTTTTACTTGGATCTTATGCAGGTGAGTCACGGAGTACGAGACGATCGTATAAATCTACTCATTTTCTCTTTCCCCTCACTGTCCCACAGCGAATCTGTCAGCATTATTGCTTTACTCCTGTACCCGCCGCCTGCTCCGGTGCACAATCAGTTTGTTCCCAGACAGGTGCCAAGGTGCCATGGTGTGTTGATGTGTGCGCTTGTGTTGCAGTATTCCTTTTACATGCCGCTCACCCAAAGGTCGATTGAGTAAAGTCCACTGCAAACTACTATCTCAACAGCTCAATTAAAGCAGAGCATGCTGATAGTGCAGTCCAAATGAGCCTGGGGCCTCACCACCAGCTCAGCTGCAGCTCAAAGCCCGAAGTCACGACCGCCCCGTCAGTGTGCAGAACACGCACAGAATACAGTCCATGGCATATGGCAGCATGAAGCAGCCTCAGCAACGCATCAGGCTTTCATCCTTAACAGAACAAATCATTACCACACATTTCTAGTTTTTTACAATTTTTCAGTGTGGATAGCTTGGCATTGTAGCATCACAAAGATTCAAATTATTCAGTGTATTTTTTAGTCTTGATCTTGAAATTTTTTTTTTTTTAAAATGGCAATATAAAAATTCTCCAAACCCACATGCTTTCTTCTGTAAGTGCTCAGCTCCATTGGGGTCAAAAAGGGATGTTTCTGCAGAAACACATCCAGGACATGACATGTCAAGAATTTAATTTAGTTTTTTCTATATTGTTTTATTCTAACAATAAACATTAGAAAAAATAATGTGCGTTTGCTTTTTTCTGACTTATGCAGCCTCACCTTTTATAACACAAAAAAAATGTTGTCCAAAAACTTTTTTCCAGTACTGAATGACGTGACATGGTAGTGATGCTCTCAGACATCAGTGCAATGTGCCACTAACAAAAGGTTAAAGGTTAACTTGCTTTGTTAACCTCTTAGTGAAAAGCAGCCTCTGTATTTTACCCATTGTAATACACACATAGTACCTAGCATTAACAGGTGAACTCAACACTCAAAGGCTCCAGTCTGACAGAGAGTCAAATCCAGAACCTTCTTGCTGTGAAGATGAAGTGCTAACCAATATGCCATTGTGTTGCCCAACTCATCTTTGAGATTTAAAAACTCCATTAGGTATAAATGACCATACCTATTTGAGCAGGAATATTTTTAGTAGGAGATTGAAACTTGACTTGACAAACTTGACTCTACTGCTTTACTCTAAAGCTCCACAAATGCAACATAACAGACCCTATAACTATGACACCTCTATGTTCTATAGCATTAAGAACCACCTTCTTTTTTACTTGAAAGTTTGTGTTATTCTAAAGCTGTATATGCACTTAACAACTATTTAAGCAAAACAATGAAAGCTCTAGATTATACTGAAAATGCATTGTCTATCTAGTTCATCTATCACATTTCACGATAAAGACAAATAACTTTACAGAAAAAAAAAACAAAAAAACTTTGCTTTGCTTGAGTTCACTCACCATCCTATCACCTCTGTAAACTAAGACAACATTGATCTTCATCCAGAATCTCACCAATGCTCCCCCCACAGTTTTCAGCTCAGATTGACTCCAAATGGAAAAAAAAGACCTGCCAACAGTTAACAGATAGTTCTGGTACAGTCTGTTCAACCATTGACAGGACATCCTCTCATTACCAGACCAATCTATATGTGTGTTGTGCACTGGATTGACTTGTCTGGCTTGTACTTGTTTGACCTCTATCACAAAAAAAAAAGTAAAAATTACCTCTAATGCTAGTGGAGACCAGGGTTTTCCTCAGGTATTCAGAGGATGTGAAGTAGATATTGTTCAAGTTCCACCATTTCTCCAAGTCAGTGGGTGAAATCTTATATGTTTTAATACAATATATACTATTACACATGACTTTTAGGCAAATCTAATATGTTGTCATATTGGCTGCAAAGAATGTATCGTTTATATTCATGGATGATGCTTACATGTGTCCACCTAAAAATGTAAGATAATCCGTTTAGTCCCATGGTTGAGAAGTTTTCAGATGATGAGTCTGTTTTATTGTTGCCATGTCCTCCTCACCCCTAGGCCTCCTTATGTAGACTTGGGCACTGATAGAAATATGTCTTCTATATGATGGTCTGTGTGACTCTAAATAGAAGCTGTGGATACTTTTTTTAGATACTATATATGCTAATAATACTTTTTTACAAGTAAAATATTTACAGAATAAATGTACTAAAACTTTACCAAGTTTTAGTCATTGATAAAGAAAAGTTAAGTCCAAATGCTGGTCGGCTGAAGTTTTCATGATACAGTTTTTGTCAGAATGTTGAATTATGAGAATTAATGGAAGACTGTTTTTGTTTTGTTTAGTTTTTACTTCAAAACACTGTCTGCACATTACAATAAATTAATTTTACAGCTTCTTTCCACTGGGGCATTTAGAAATCTATTTGGATAAATGTCATGAGTCTATATATTTGTGTAATAATCTTTATCATATACATTGAAAACCTTGCACTTTTTAAAATTTGTTTTTGAATTCATTTTATTATAGCATGTAAGATTGAGTTCATTTAATCTCTGTGGCAGATAATTTCCCCTCCAAAAAAATCTCAGTGTAATAAATATGATGGTGGTTATAGATACTGCTTGTTCCTCTACTCCTAGTTGCTATCATCATATAACAATACCCATGGAAAGCTGGAGCAGATTAAAAATAAACGTCAATAAAGCAAAACTTATGACGAAGTCCACTCTGAACCAACTGGAACTATTCATACAGTTTTTTTTTGTTTTGTTTTGTTTTTTTTCCCAAGAACTAGCTTTGGTGCTGCACCTTAGCTGTATTATACAAAACCACCCCTCAATATTCTCTTGGTTTAATGACTATGATATTGCTACTATCATAACATTTGATAAGTCCATTGCACTCTGTGATTTACACCTTTTCACATTAGTAAAATACAATATGAGATATTCAAGACAGTACCAGAAATGTGTCCTGACTGGCAGATCTGTATGATATGTTATCTCTTCACCCAGTAGCTGTTTATATACAGTATATCAGATAATAACCAGGATATTTACAACTGAATGTCAGCCATAACTGTATTGAGTCTGTAGGCTGTACATCCACAATGTCGTCCACAGAAGCTGACAGTAATAGTGTACAGTCCCAAAGCAGATTACGGCCATTGAGTGGAAAGCTTAGCTCCTCAAGGCAGAGATTACATTCACAAGGGTAAAATATACAGAAGAACTCATATCTGTGTACAAACACATGTAGAAACGCTGCATTGCCCTACACGGTCCACTTTAACTTTTTAACCCTTTAGCATTTCACCGGGCACAGTATCATTGAAATCTTGAAATATCTGTTTGCAGGAATGTTCTGCAGCCTGAAGATTATTTTGTTTGATGCTTTGAAACTGGTCAGGGTTGGAGACACGAGAGCCTAATACAGTGATTATCTCTAAACCACAGCTGTTTATATAGGAGTGGGGGATATATGTCAGTGAAACCAGCACATTCACTCAGATTTAGCAGGAACAATACGCAAATAGCAGCCCTAGTTTCCTCAGAACGGCCCCAGTCGTTGAAGCTGAAGGTTATTTGAATGATTCATGTGGACCACAGGCTCTGTGATACATGAGATTGACGTCAGGTGGCGGTGAATTAAATCAGATACAAGTTAAAAAGTGGTGCATGCTTCCCCGAGTCACGTGACTGAACTGCAGCCATCTCCCTCTCGGTTCGACTCTTCGAGGAGGGGTGACTTCTGGCCATGGCTCATTGCTGCGACATATGTCTGCCTCCGCCACCCAGCAGGAAGTGGCCTTACACCGCCTTCCTGTGCTGCTGACGTCACATAGATCCTGCACGGCAACCAGGAACAGACGCATAACCAACCATTTGGGCTTTTGCCATTTGAGACATGAAGAAACCCAAGCCCGTTCTGTAGTATTCTGATACTGTATTCACGTGTTGGAAGCATCTGAAGCATCGCTGGATTTGACAGAATTAGCAGCAGGACATGTGGAAGCATCAGTGTGTGATAAAAATACCATCCCCAAGTCTATGTTTTCAGTCATTAGCCTATAAAGACCCAAAAATCCACTGGTGACCAAAAGAATTTATTGATATGAAAAGTTAAATACTTGTTGATCCAAAAATCTTATCGATACATGTAACTAATTGGTGTAAAATGCAGTTTGTCATCTTTTCATGGTCATCACATATGACTCATTTGGACGTTCAGAGGCTCCGTTGTGAACATCATCTACAACATGGATTTACTAGGAAAAACCATTGAGTTTGATAAACAATAGTGACTGGAGATGCTTAGTTTTTCTCCAGTTAATGATTTATTTTACTGGAAAAATATCACTTTTTCTTCAGTTTTCTCTGTTTTTGAGATAATAATCCTCAACTGTAATTTGTGCTTTAATGAACATCTACATGATCAGTGCATTAAATATTGGAAAATATATGATTTTTGATTAAAAATGCAAAATACTAAGCAAAATATTAGAGTAAATGGTAAAATGAGTTAAAAAAATGGTTTAAAAACGAAGACAAAATTCATTTGGGAACTGGCATAAAAGCAGCATTGGGTCTTAATGGTTAACTTGAAACCATGTTAACACAAAAATGTACATTACACTGTCTAATTTATAATATCTACAATCTCTGCAGTGACAAAATTAATGGAGCTGGATGGTTTGGGTAGGTCTTTGGCAAGTACATTTTGCATATTTAACTGGCATGCATAAATCTCCTAAAAAAGACTAATCATCTCCCAGAGTACTTTAAATCACCAGAATTACAGACCCCTCTTTCCTGCTGTGGGTCTTTATGTCTTCAGTAACTTTTGGAACTCTGGCATTTCGCATCCCCATTTCTAATTTCATACACTTTATGTCATTCAGCACCGTAAAAATGAAATACAAAGTGTTTAATTTTTGAGTTTAGAGTTAACTCAAAGGAAATTGCGCTGAGGAACGTGAAATGTAAAGTGCTACTTGTTATTCATTTCTGACAATGTGAGATTTGAGATTGTTGCATCTGCACTCACAGCATTTAATTCCAACCAATTTGGAAAAGGCCGCTGGTTTCTCGACAGTTTTTCATTGTGTGTCGACATGTTAATTTGGAGTTATGGGACAAAGTTGGTGATGAATTCAGTTAAATGGATAGTTGTGATGGGCGGCACAGTGGTGTAGTGGTTAGCGCTCACGCCTCACAGCAAGAAGGTCCCTAGTTCGATCCCCGCACCATC
>JAPTGZ010000027.1:22261994-22272550 GCA_029814645.1 Fowleria isostigma | reverse complement strand
TTTTCAAACTTGAGTCTTGAAAAAGAGGGGGTCGTCTTATATTCAGGATCGTCTTATATTCGGGCCAATACGGTAATGATAAATCACTTGCGACAGGTTAAATAGAGAAAAAAAATCATTTGCAAACTGCCACAGAATTAGAACTGGGTCGTTATGGGTTAATCATCAGTGTAAATCCACATCAAGTGAAAAGGATCTCATGCTAAAATTATTAACTCTATCCAAATAGATGTTTTCAAGTTGGGTATTATAATATACATGGCAGAACAAAACAGAATGTAATATTTTTTCCAGTGCTGTGCAGCCCGGCTCCAGATCCGTTTCTGATTGTACTATTCCCCGAGGCAGTGAAATAAAGATAAAACAGTGCCATGTGTGGATGAGGTGTGGGCGCCTCCAGCTGATTCTGATGCAGCTCTTTACTGTGAGTCTGCAGCCATAAATACATCTGGCTGAGAAGTGCGGCCTCATCGGCACAGTGTTTAATGAGCGCTTTTATATTCCGGGCATGACGCCACTGCTGCAGCTGTTTAACAATGTGCACCTGTCCCGTCTGCAGCTCTGTGATCAATATAACCCACCCATGGATCTGCATGTGGTGATAAGCTCCGCCCCCTCTTCTGTGTCTTCATCAGTCACATTTCTGCCCATCCAAATAGAGCAGCATCAGCTCCCTCCGGCGTGACAGCTACTTTTATTGACCTCTACTGAGATAAGAGTAGGAAATGTCCCAACACTGATCTGATTATCAGTGCCAATCCCTGTCATCTCTGTAAATATAGAGGCTCTGCACATGACGTCACTGCTGTTACACCCAGAAACACAACAGGATTCCACTCTAAAACCACCAAAAACATGTCTAAAACAGGCCAAGATTCATTACAATAAAATACTTGGAAGTGCTATCGACTTGGGTTTAAAATGAACAAACTGTCATATAGTTGATGTATTTTTGCTATTCACTCATCCTCATGTGGGAAAACTGTCAATGTGTTAATATGCAAGTTTTTAAGCTTTACTTTATGTATCTCCCCAGTGGTGAAAACCTACACATTCTAGCTGAATTTATCCATTTTAGGACAATTCAAATTACTGTAACTCCTGAACTGTTTGTGCTATTGACAAATCCGAATGTCATTGAAAAGCTGAGATTGGGTTCTTTTTATTGCTATACAACACATTAGAGGAGAGGCCTGCATTGGCTGAAGGGAAGAACTGAAAGTGCGGAGAGCAGCAGAGTGCACTCGATGAGAGAGAGATGGGAGATTTTTTATTACTGTTAGCAGCATTTTAGCAAGGTTTTAACTTTGTTTTTGCAGTGAATTCATATAAATAAATGTATATAATAGTGGTAGTGTGATTTTGGACTGTTCTACTAGTGTGTTTTGTATTGATTTCATTAAGTTTTGCTGGTTTTTGTTTTTTCCCTACTTTTTTCCACTGCTTTCATTTGTATTTTTCTGAATTGTATAGTTCAATGATAGTTGTATTTTAGCTGTAAATATTATATAAATGCATGCACGTTTATACATAGAATAAAATACAACTGAATAAAATAGAATATAATAGAATTACAGGAACAGGAACAATGAATGAATATATGTAATCTATATGCAGAGAGCAAGACAGGGCAGAAAGACATGCACTCTGTAATGGAACAAGATCATGGATGTTTTTCTCAGTAGGGATGTAAAGAAATAGCCTTAATCGGTTAAGAAGTGATACAAATAAGAGGGATTAAAATCGATACAGCAAAAATTTGCGTCGATACGTTAATTCAACAATAGGAGGCGCTGTCTGTTATTACTGCCACTTGTTTTGATGCCACGGTAACAAGTGTCATGGACTCCGCACCACACCGCCCCTTTTCATTTCTATGGGACGTGTCCCAACGTGTGAAGATGTGTCCGCAAAGCATTGTGGGTACGCAGCGCATCCAAAACAATGCCTCGGGGAGTCCACTCTGCACCGCTCCTATTCATTTCTATGGGACGCATCTCGACGCATGAAGACACTTCTGCAAAGCATTATGGGTATGCGGCGCGTCCAAATCGATGGCAAGTTATGTTTTACAAACTCATCCTCTTTTCAAAACACATACTGGAGAACACGTCGCAGAGGTTCTGAAATCTGCTAAAGCAGAATGAGAGCTTGAAAAGACTAATCATGACATAGCTGTTGTGACAGAAAACACACGGAACATGGACGTTGCTGTGACAGAAGCTACTGGAGCTACAAGCTAATCATCATGTCGCCACGCGTTCGAGCAGCAGTCTGGATGGAAAAAAATGTATTTGAATTGTATATCGTGGACCCAAATTTGGGATTCGAATCGAATCATGGGGTGAGTCCTTACATCCCTATTTTTCAGTGAAATGAAGGGCTCTGTCTACAACTAGACAGAAAGTGAACAGAGACTACCATATGGGCTAAAAATGACTAGAAATAATTAAAACTAAGGACAAACAAAAATATAAACTAGTTGTAAGCTTATTTCAACTATCTGTTGAAATAAAGTAATATCACAATTAGCGGTGTCGCGATAATCAGTAAATCAATTAATTGCACGATAATTAAAAATGAGCTCGATAAGTTTGCCGGGCTCGCTAATTTTTTATTTACCAAAGACACTGGATAATGAGTTAACTTCGCTGTATTTGTCGTGACTGACTGAAGGAGTGAACCCTCCTGTCAGTCACTCTCTATGTGGGGAGGCGGGGCACCTGGCGCACCAGGAGTGCAGTGTGAGTGCCCATGAGGAGTAGAGGGAGAGATTTGGAGGAAATAACAATGCACCTTCACCTC
Organism: Fowleria isostigma; assembly: GCA_029814645.1. NCBI lineage: Eukaryota > Metazoa > Chordata > Actinopteri > Kurtiformes > Apogonidae > Fowleria > Fowleria isostigma. The sequence goes on along the minus strand of JAPTGZ010000027.1, from coordinate 22,269,745 downwards.
AAACACAACCACCCATTGTAGTTTTCGCAGCTGGGAAAAAAAAGGTCAACCAAAAAGGCAGAGGGGCCGTCAACGTCGTCTCAATAGTCCACCATCACTGGAGCGTTTATGAAGCAAACCACATATAAGCGTGACGGTCCAAACGGTGCACGCTCACAGTGTACTTCGCTACATCGCCAAAGACATGCAGCCCTTTAATACCGTCAAAATCCCAGCATTTCGACAAATGTTACGAACATTTGACCGGCAGTACGAATTGCCAGGGAAAACATCCGTGTCACAAACAGGGATTCCACAACTGTACAGCAACGTGAAAGACGACATACTGAATGAGATGAAAGACATCCCATTTACTCTGTCACTACGGACATGTGGTCAGACTCAAACATGACCCCCCATATGAGCTTACAGTATGTAACTGTTAGTTTGCACTTTTTGTTCACAGAAGTCCTAACTGGATTGGCAGTTTTGCCTGTTAAATATCTTAATGTCTGAGCCTAATGTTTAATGTATATTGAAGTGCAATTTTATTTACAGAGACTTTATTTATTGTTTCAGTTTTGTGTGATTTTTATTCAAGTACAGAGACTGACAGTCCATTTTATTTATTGTTTTTGGTTGTTTTGATTATTTTGGATATTTACAATATTTTTTTCATAATATATTTCCAATTTTAAATATTCTTAAGAAATAAAAGTTTATTTATCTTTTAAAGGGTGTACTTGCATCATTATACAATTATTATTATTATTATATTAGTTAAAAATGGTATCAAAACGGCAATATGATCGTTTATCACAATCATTTCTGGGACAATTTATTGTCCAGCAAAATTTGTTATTGTGACAGCACTAATCACACTATGGTCTGTTTAAAGCATTTATCAATTATAACAATCATAGTAGATATTGAAAGTTGAATTCTTCTCGAAAAAAGGTGCAAAAGCATTGGAAAGAAGACACTTTTCTGACACTTTTTGCAAAAACAACACAAAGACATCTAGGTGGCCTGTTATAATTGTGGTTTTTAAAGAGGGTTCACTGTAACGACTAGTATTCATTCTTGGCCTGTCATGTCATTCCCATGTTCTTTCTCCCACCTTTTCTGTCATTCTCAATCAAATTAAAGGAGATGCTGCACACCACATACTGATGGATGTCAGGTCATCACACAATGCAGTGGGTAGGTTTGGCTCAATTTGGGCATGAAAGAATTATGGGTAAGCTAAGGGGGTAAAAAAAGGAAAGGTAGTGACAGTAAAAAAAAACAGAGAAAATGCAAAACTAAATAGTATGAAGACCACAAACTTTGGTTTTCTACTTCAACCACTGCCTTTTGAGGTTTTTCCAATATGTAAGGATTAAACTTGACTTTTACTGGATGTGTCTAGGGTGATCCTGGATGTTGAAAATAGATGCTAAGAATTCATTTTTAAGTGGCACAATGTGAAATTAGGTCCATATAAAATATAAAATATCCAATTCTTGGCCATGAGTTCACTGATGACAGATTCATTGAAAAATTAAGTTTGAATTTTTTATCGTTTTTCCAAATTTTAAGAAGTTTGCTTCAGATTCTCTTGATGTTTTTATGGAAACACAGCTGTTGTTCATTTTAACTGTGGCAGATAATTGTCTGTTTTACACTGGATTTCTCGGTCCTCCTATAAAATACATCTGTGTTGAAGTATGTGAGTCCACTCCAGTTGGAAAATTAAATCACAGCTTCAATTCTATTGCCTTAATTAATATATCATCTAAAAGTAAAATCGACAGCTTGGACCAGCTTCAGTGTTGTATTTAAAAATTGCTCTGCTCAGTTGGAGAATTGAAGTGTGTGTGTGTTGTTCTGAAATGATGTGAGACAGACTTCAGCGAAGTCTAAATTAAAAACTGAAAATACAGAACTCAGCCCAGCAGTGGATGTACATTTTCTGCTTTCTGCGTGTATTTTTACCCTTAACTATTGGCCACAGGGGTATTAATCTGATATCTCTTTACCAAATTGGTAGAGATCAGACTCTTGGGTGTCGATTTGATTTTGAAAGTCAAATCAGTGATGTATCAAATTTAGCTTTTACCATTTACACCAAGACGATTACTCTTCACCATATTAACTGATCTTCACGTTTAGCATTTAAGCACAACTTGACTTGGGTCTTTGGCTGTTGACCTTGACCTTAATGTCCAAGGTCAAACCTGGGTTGACACGTCTAATTTGACCTTCATGTGACCTACATTTGTCAGGTTTGATGCATGACCCTCATTGTAAAAAGCATCCGAGGGGTCATTACAAGGGTCGCCATAGGTCTGATTAATCTTACCAACAAATATGTACTAACTTTTGTTGTCTTTAAACCATGACAAAAAGTTTCTCATCATTAAGTTGCACAACAATATCATAAAATTCCAATGTTGTTTCCAATGAACTTTTCAATCCTTAAATCCTTTTCGAAAACAATCCATCTGATTCTACACGACTTGCCAATCACTATAATGCAAAAAATTATTTTCATATAGTGTTACACTGGAAAGATCTATGTTTAACAATAGAAATCTGCACTTTAGGAGCATATAGAAGAAGCAGAAGGGAATAAATAGCATAAAATGTTGAAACTGTTGCTGCAGTAAGGTTTTCCATCCAACTACTCAAAGATTAGGTCTGTCAATGTACAGAAATGCATTAGTTTAAGTAAAAGTTCATATATAAAACTTTAGAGTCTGCTCTTCATTGAAGTAAGATAGGTAGAATATGTTGTTTTATATATATATGTTTAATAAGAGCGTATATTTAGTTTATAGTTGACTAGTTATTTTCTTCATAAAAATTTAAAATAAAATAAGACACAGAATGTCCGTTTTTACACCCATTTTATGAATGAAAAGGAGCAGGAAAAACTATTTTCTGCCCATATTTCTACATATTTAACTCAGCGCTGATTTAAAAAACATATCGCCTCTAATCTCCTTAAATTTACAGCCCTTTAACTAATCTGTAGATTTATCTAGAGCATCATGACTACAGTTAGAGCAAAAAGAGGTAACAAGCCAAAAAAAAAAAATCTACATCCATAAATATCCTCAGTATGACACAGTTGGCTTGCGTCCATAGGCTTCGGTCAATGTCAGATCAACAGCAGTTTGTGTATTCGGTTGCCGAGGCGGTGCTGGTCGAACTGTGATCCATCTTATGTATCTGGTGACCCATCACAGATAAACAGAACAATATCTGGAGCCCAAATCACAGACGCATCTTCGATCCATCAAGATGTATCTGATGCAAACTGCAGGTCCAGACTCATCATCAGAGCATCTCCAGTGGACGGAGGCAAATCGTCCACCGCCAATAAATCTCAGACTCTTATCCCAGTCATCTGATCTATGTACGTTTGTTTAAAATCCAGACATTAAACCAACTAAACCAAACTGTTGCTCTCACAAACATACCGCATCATCCTGGAGTAGAACACTGTATTAGACTAAATGAATAAGGCCAGAGCTGTTTCACTGAGATAAAAATATTGGCTGAACTTTGCTCCAAGTCCCAGAGAATGTTATTGGTTTCATTCACATTATGAATTTAGTTTTTGGCAACAACAAAGTGTTGGCTGTTCTTATAGTCTGTAAACATCCCAAATATTTAACAAATTTTGGGTGCATTTTGGATGGAATCCCATTTAAACCCATGGTTCCATTAAGTAAATCCTCAGGGGGTTTTATGTATCTGCACTAGGGCTGCTGCAACTATTGAGTATCTCAATAATTGACTACGGTAGTTATCAACTCCTATAGCGGCTAGTCAGATTCAGATTATGAACCAAAAAAACAACAAAACAATGGCTTTTATTTAATTATATTACAGCAATAATATACATGTTCTTTCCTTTAACAAGAACATTTTGTGCACGATTTTAATGTACAGCAAAGTTCATTAAACAAATATTCAATTCAATATGAAATATTCAACAGATATGTCCATAGCAATGTAATACTTTTTCCCCCTTAAACAACACTGCAATTTGTCACTAACAATTGTAGTGTTTAACAAAGTATGTTAAACTAACAACAAAATACTCAACAGTTGTCATTGGCAATAAAATACTTTTTTTTTAAACTTAAACAGAGGTGCATGACATCACTATTATTACTACATTAGCTGTCAACTAATTTAGTGGTTGATCATTTGTTGATTAGTTGACTAGTCGTTGCAACCAGTTAAACCGTTTGGTTAAAGAGCCCATTTATATGACCTTAAAAATACAACAGCTATAAATAAAAATGCACTTCAGAAATCCAATAATTAGGAAACCCTTGTTTTAAACTTTCAGTCCATTATCAATAAATATAGTAACATTTTTCAAACCTCCTGTTATTCTGTAACTTCTGTAACTTCTGTTTTCTACTTTTTTTTTTTCCTTTTTTTTTTGTCCAGACATGGGTACTGCAGTCACCCACTTGATAAAATATGATTTAATGGTAGTAAAAATGAGACAACATATAAAACGGATCTCAGAATGTCAGTTATTTTCTTTTGGTCCCATGTCAGTGCTCGGTCAAGTTACTTTTTGTAACTTTTTTAACTAAAGTCCCTGAGTGTAATAAAAAAATAAGAGGTAAAATACACAGTTTCTGCTTGAAAAGGTCAAATTATTATTAAACAGCAATGGTCATAAAATCTCACATGATGCTACAATTCTTACCGTCAATCTTTTGCAATATTTTGATGCGTCCGTCTGTTGAACTTTTGAAATTTTGTATGATTTTTATTCCAAACCTTAAACACACCTCAGCCTCAACCTAACAGAGATGCAAAACTTCTGAACATTATCTGTGGTATCTTGACTCATTTCTTCTGCTGTCTGCACTAATCCAGTCCTTCCCCTGGTTTTGGGTAATGTCAGAGCTGTTGTAGTTGATGATCTTGCTTTTTTTAATCTACTTTGTCATAGCGGCTGCAGCTCGTTATCGGTATTCTTCCCCTCTTTCCTTCTTTTATTGCTGTGTAACAGCGAATTTAATTTCTCAGGACAAGAGCTGATGCCGGCTATTCAGGTGATGAAATGTAAAAATAACACGTGTCAAAAGGGTCAAATCACTGATCATGATCAGTTCGAGTGATCAAATTGTTGCAAGACTATGCGATGAAACCTATTTGATAGTGCTGCCATTACTGTTAATGCCCAGTTACTCTTTATTAGAGATACAGTATAAAACTGAATAAAAACGATCAAATATATTCAAGGAGCAAAGAGGAATGAATGTATAAGAAGCCAAAACATAACAAATGAAAAAAAAACTTACACTTGTGTCAAATAAATGTTCATTTTAAAGTAATATTAAACACTAAAGCATATTTTTGACTGTTTAAAGGGGTCATTGGGTTTAACTGTGAGGAAATGCATCAATAGTAGACTCATATGGTTCTGCCTTATGTGATTTCCTGTCTTTGAACTACTGTCTCACATCCCCTGGACTTTCAGATCCTCATCCGCTCCTTCAGCCTCTTCATGAACTTCTAGTCATTTTCAGACTTGTACAGTGGTAGGATTTAGACTCAGAGCGATGTTACAGTTATTACTATGGCAGATGTAAAGCTTCAAAGTAAGTGTTTAGACCTATTTGAAGAATCCAGGCCTGTTTTTGTTTTCAAGGTTGTACTTTTGTACATTATGATTTGTCCTCTGGATAAACATCCATTTATGTAAAACCATAAATACATGTAATAAATATTGAAGACAACATTAACTAAGACTAGTCTGTAGAAGTGATTAAACATTCCCTAAGGCAGACCCGTCCACAGAGAGGACTTTTTAATTACAAGTGTCTGATATTATCAAATGTAATTATTGATTAGACTGTCTGTTTTCCATGAGAATTAAAAATTTGTAGAAAAAAGCCATTTTCTTTTCTAGTTAAATTCATTTTCTAGTACGTAAAGCTTTGAACACCATATGATTAATGACTTTCTGATGCATTTAGTTCTAGTGTAGAAATAATTTACTGGGTTGTAGCCAGAGGTGAACAATAACACGTCCCATTTACATTCATTTAAGAACTTTTTCATAAAATTCAACTTCACATATATATTTGTGAAGGAGCTGCTGTGAATGTCTGGGCTGATTGTGTTTGTAAAAGTAATATTCTATAACTATAATAATAGTAATGGCTATATTATTATATATATATATATGGCAGAGAGAGACATTTAATGCATTCATTCATTCATAACTTTGTTTCTGCTGGTTATTTATGTGTTATTTGTATTGCAAGGTATATATAGCTGGTTTGCATTTTGCTTCCTTAGACAGCAGCTGTTAAGTACATAGATTACTTGAAAGAAGTAATAGTTCGGGTAATTTATTACTAGTTTATTTCTCAGTAGTACATGGAGGCTGAAATTGTTATAAGTTTTTCAATCAAAATACACGTAGTTTAGCATCATGTTTGAGTATTTTTATTATCACTGAGAGAGAAAAGTTCTTTTAGTTGATCTGTATTGATTTGATATTAATTTGGCTCCACCTTAACCTTCATTAATCTCACAGAAGTAATTACATTTGTCAGATACTTGAGTTATACTTGAGTGATCATTATCATAAAGGAATAATACTTTTAGTACTGTCCACTTCTTTAATACAGATTTAGTGTCCTGGTACAGTAAAAAAAAAAAAAAAAGAATAAAACAATTTTCTTTCTCAGAGCTTTCCTACTGCTTTGTTATCCCATGTTTTACGAGGCAAAGTAATTAAGTGCATTTATATCCACACTGAAATTCCACTATTACCCAAGTATGTCATAATATTATGTCATACATTGATGGAAAAATGCTATTGTATTTTAGAAAATGGGGAAAAAAGGGTGTTTTGTTGCAGAATGCAATTTGATAATTATATTCAATAAATTATACACTATAGTACCATTTACAAATGGCAAGAAAACAACAAGCTTTTTGAGTTTTCTCAGAAAAGTACATTTTAAATGGGAGGTTTTTCTTGTTGGCTGCTGTCATTTGGATATTCTTCCTTTTTTATGTTATGTTATCCCACTTCTATGAGGAGTGTTTGGACATATATAAAGGAAAGCAGAAAACACATCTAATTGTCATTGTGATTGAGAAATACATCTACTGTTAAACATAATGACAGAGGAGATCCACAGGTCGATGGAGCAGAGGAAACGTAGAAAATCTAACCTATTCTAGGAGGTGATGAGGCTGCAGACAATAAAGCATTTAGAACACTTTAAAAGCCTAATTCTTAATCATGATGTGCTTGGCTCCATGTGAACAGGAACATCATCGGAATATTCATTTTCATTAGTCAAGTAATTATCTTGCCTTTTTAATATTAAAGCCACAAACACAATATTTCATGCATGTAAATGTAGTAAATATGCATGGTTTTGCAGAATTGTAAAGCCATGGTCTTCGTCTTAATTCCAGTTGAAACATCATATGACACCGGCCTAATTTTCGGTCTCAAAAAGCCTAAATGCCTCATTTTTTTTAACGTCTGGCCTTGCTCCCTTTGGCCGTTTCTTAACCTGTCTGTTGATTTACGGCTCTATTCTTTATGGTGTGGTTTTTTGTATTATGGCCATGTGATAAACGACACCCTCATGCTGCTGTATGAAAAATTGTGAGCGAGCCTGTTTCTTGCGGCGCTCCCCCGGTGAGGTGCACCCAAAGTGAAACCCCCCGGCAGACACCAAACCACCAGTGATTTATCTGTGTAACCCCCCCCCACCCCCCTG
>JAPTGZ010000027.1:22246755-22256839 GCA_029814645.1 Fowleria isostigma | reverse complement strand
CGGGATGACACACCGGACCCGGACCGATTTACTATAGTTTCGTATTGCTAGTGGCCGGTCAAAACAGACTAATTAATAAGAGGGGCTGGTGAGTGCTGGCCCAAAATATGTCTGTGGTACGGCGGCCCACCAGGAAAATGCCCAGAGTCACAGATTACCAGTCAGAGCAGCAGCAATACATTTGAACAAGGATCTAAAAAGGGTTGTAACTGTCCACAACAAGACCATCATAAGACGCTACAGCGGAGACAGGACAAAGACGCACGGTCAAAGAATGTGAAATATGCTTGAGTCACTATTAATAATACTGGACTTATTTTTGAAAATCTATGGTTTGAATTTTGATAGTGTTTAAACAAGAGAGAAATGTGAGAAAATGTTACTCTCTGTCTGAGAAAAGTGTATAAAGTGTGTGGTGAGGGTTTTACAGCCTTAAAACATATATAATAATTGTAAAAAGTAAAGCTGACTCTACTTCGCGGATTTCACTGTTGTTGTTTTTAGAACGTAACCCCTGCGATAAACGAGGGACCACTGTATTTTCTAACCAGTTTGTACGTTTGAAGAATCTTAACAACCAGGTAGCAGGAATGATAGTATGAAAAATGGATCTTGGTAAAAACTCCTAGACAACCCCTTCAGTTACCCTCCCTCATACTTTTAGGTCCAAACCCATCCACCCCCCCAATGGTCCTACCCCTAGTATTGTAACACTCAGAACAGAGCTTTAAGGGTTGGAAGGTACAACCTTTATCAGACAAATTGACACCAGTCTTAGTTTTAGTCAGTAGCACATGATCATACCATCATAATTTTGTACATTTTAAATTAAAACATGCTTCCTACAACCATTTCCAATTATGTGGTCATAAATTAGACCCACTGATTGTGTGTAAGAATTTGATAGAGCCACAGTGATGGTACCCACTGGCCATGGCTATGTCAACTGAAGACAAAATTCGGACAAAAGGCGGGAACATTTAAGGTGATGGTTGAGCTAATATTAAACAGTACCTTACTGACCCAGATATTAAACCAATTCCACTCAAGCTGTCAAGAAAAAAATATTTGCTCTCAAATTATTGGCTCATTTGGGAATTGAGGTCTATGCCTGTTAAACAGCCACAACAAGATGGATGAAACAACAGTTTAAAAAAATCAACTCTTCCTCTGTAAAAGGAGATGTACTTTCAACGTGTACTTGATCAGACATTTGGTTTCCATCCTCTGTCGGTGCTTGGTTTGGAAAAATATTCACGTTTTGGCTCATTTTATCACAACTCTATAGTTTGTTTTATTATTTTAGCAACAAACCCCTATGGCTCAATAAGAAGTGTCCACATCAGTCACTCCAATGACTTCTCAAAGACAATTACAGGAAATCAATATGGTTTTATAATCAGGTCTTTGTCCAACAAGTTGCTAACAAATGAAGTCATTTAGAGTATACAAGTTTATTATGCTGTTGATTTCTGTGGATCCACATAATTAAAAACTCTTTAAAGTAACTTTTTCAATCACCTCACGATAATATGATCTTGTTCAGCCTCCAGTTGCAAGAGTTTTTACTTTCTGACCTGTGAGTCGCACTGTTCAGTGCTGCCTGAAACACCAAAAAACCAAACAAAGTGATCTAAAGCTGCCTTAAAACCTCTGCAGAGGAGCAGATTTGGGTGATAAATCTCTCTGAATGACCTATTTTACTCTACAGGATGGATTCATTCAATGTTTTACTCTGAAATATTTATATAAAACCAGCTCTGAGATGACAAAAAAAAAGAAGAGAGAGACAATCAAAGACAATGAATTCAGGTAATGGTGCTGTAGAATAAAAGGAAGTTGTTTTATATTACTGGCTGCTCTGCCAGATACTGTAAATGGAGTGACAAACAGGCCCAGTCAATCTAATTGCAGCTAAAACATGTAAAACTGCTCCATGGAAAGCAATCAGAGCATGTCGTAAACAACTCTGGCTTTTATAGTTTCCTCTGGAGATGATCTATTGATTTTCTTCTCTTCTTTTTCCTGCGAAAAACAGTCTCCTGGAAAGTAAAAACAATTCTTCATTTTTTATGTCAGGATGCTAATGCAAGTTGCAGAAAGCATCCTAGTAAAAAAAAAAAAAAGTTTTCCATGTTGGCTGGTTTTATTTGTGAGGTGACAGTGCAGAGTGATGATGAGATGTGAGAGAGGGAGGGGGCATGTGATAAAGAAAGCCGGAATAAACCTGAAGTACATCATGATCACAAGCTGCGAGCCTCGTCATGATGTTCCGTGTCACATGTCGTTTGAGTGTAAAGACGAAGCCGAGTATCCGGCCTAATTCCATTTAGATTCACACAAAGTCAAACTGCTTGCTCTTTTCCAACAACCAGACCCGTCTCAAACACTCTTCTAAGGTTATCGTTGTCATCATCCTTCATGGAGACGCTCCCCAGCGTGTCACCGCTCAGGGCTAATTGTGAAAAATTAAACGCCACACATGCAGCTGTGAATAGAAAGCAATTAGGCTAATCAATTTCCCGTATTACAAATTGCATATGCACCCACCCCATGCGCACACGCATGCACAAACACTGAGGTTGGTGTCAGTATCCACAAGAGGCGAAAGAATGACAAGGAAAGAGAAGAGATGCCTGCCCCCCTCAGCCTACGGCGTGTCAGTTTTCCTTCTCAACAGGGACAGGACGTTAGACGAGGTGCAAGCGGCGCTGTGCTATGAATATAAATGGACCTGGAGTCTCTGTTGAGCCCGTGAGCATAGCCATAAACTTGGGGAAGGAGAGCAACGGCGTCTGCCACTTCTTCTAGTTTAAGATCTCATCAGATATCCCAGTCCTGTGCTTGCAGTATCACAGTAAGGATCATGTAAGAGCGCTCTGTCGGGTCTCTATAAATTGGCGGGAAAAGGATCACGTGCTGATGATGCAGCATCGCCTCATTCTGGTGAAATTTACTACTCCTCTCTCATGACCTTGGGTAGATAGCTCTGATATCCTGCCACCTTTCCACGTCCCTCCCCTGCACTAAACATTAAACTGCCCTGGAAGCTGGCTGTCAATCAGCACAGACGCAATATTTGGCACAAGTGTGCACAATCGTTTGTTTGTTTTTACCTCACCGGCTGATAGGTGAGCCTTTACTTATAATGGACCATATTTTGATGGCTCATAACATAGAAATGGTGAGACGTGTCAATGTAGTTACTATTGAGCACTGATAGGAAGTCATATATGGACTTTGATTTGGGTGATCTTTGATATGATATGATCTTTGACCTTGAGTGACCTTGATTAATTAAACTCAAGGTCGCAATGTCTAGATTCCAAAAATCCTCTCTGAAACTACTAATTGTATTAATTCCAAATTTTATGTGTAGCTCGGAACAATATGTGCAAACTTTGTTCACAATTTTCAGACAATTTTTTAAGTTTTAAAAATTTGCCTCTATCAGTAATGGGTCATATTTTGATGGCTTATTACATAGAAATGGTTATAGATATCAATATAGTTACTATTGAGCACTGATAAAGACTGATATGGACTTTCTTTTAATTTGTTGCGTTATTCTCTTGTGAATGTACCACCCATCTCCTGCATCAAGACCACAGCACTCTGACATAGTGGCAGAACCTGACAACCAGAACTGCAAATTCAACTTATTGATTCTTAATAGAACATGCAGGTGAACTACAGGGCCATTGTTCCTATTTTTTTTAATCTCTACATCCAACTGTGATGTCCCTGTATCCATCGTCATCCCATCAGCCTCCTCTCTGTCTGCGGAGACGGTCCGTATCTTTAGCATTTGATTAAGCAGATTGGCTCTTAGTGTTTGTGGAAGACTCGGTCAGCTGAGGAAGCAGCTGCTAAACCTTGAGATGCAAACCCAAAGGTCATCTGATTCTGCCTGTGGGCTGCAAACACAAGTTACAGACTGACAAGCAAACAGGCAGGTCATGATGAAAACAGCTTCCTCTTTCTAAAAATAAAAGACTTTTGGTGATGTTGATGTGGCAAGTTCAAGGTCCAGTGTGTAAGATTTAGGAGGACGTAACTGTAATGTCGTTACACACAGAAAAGAAGTGTGTTTTAGGTAGAATGAGCCTTTTATATCTGCAGGAGTGTTGTCATATTTTGTCGAAGGCTAAAAACAGATTTCTTTTGCAGCTTTCTGTTTTATAGCAAGTAGAGTTAAGTGTTAGAGTGTGTTACTGTCACCCACTATGTTTGAGTCACTAAAAGAACACAAAACCAACACTGGCTAAAATGAAGGAACATTTGTATTTGAGGATGAGGAAGGTATTTACTGGTTGTAAACTGTAAATTCACCACTGGATGTCACTAAATATTACACATTCATCCATTAAATTTCTGACTACCTAAACATTTAACACTGTAAGAACAAGCAGTAATATTAATACTGCATTAGAAAAGAAAAGTCCGAAGATTTCGAACCAAAAAAATAAAAAAGTTGGACTTTGACGCCTACTAATGATCCTTTTTTATGATAATCACCTGCTCAAGCACAGAAGATGAATAACTTAGAAAAAAACATCTGACTTTTTGGGCACCACTAGTTCTGGGTCACAAGATGTACGCTTCTGGAGTTATGGTGGTTGTTTCAGTCGCCAATGGCAGGATTGTCATTCATCCTTCTACAGTTGCAGAAAACAATATTTGACCACCCTGTGTTTTCTTCGATTTTTTGTTCATCTTAATGCCTGGTACAACTAAAGGTACAATTTGTATGGACAAATATAATGATAACAACAAAAATAGCTTATATGAGTTTAATTTAAGAGCTGATATCTATCCATTTTCTAGGGTTTTCTTGATGCTAACCAAAATCATACAAGTTCTTAGATCAATATCTGTGACATTGTACTGACAAAAACAGTGCTTTTAGGCATTCCATGTTTTCTTTTCTGTCTGTTTTAGTCACATGATACACACAGGAGTTATTACTTGATCGCATAACCATTTTTTTTATGACTTTTGATGGTCTAATAATTTTTTCTGCGACTATCTGCATGTAACTGTTTTCAAAGTCTAGATATATGGAAGAATAACCAAGCTGCATCTACTCTGATCCTGATAGACTTCTATGTGGTATTTTATATAGGATTTAGTCATTTACCCCTCATATGCACAAGTTGGACCAAAACACCTCTCCTGACTCAATTTTCAAAGAGGCATAATCAAACTAAACAGACCAGTGCACTTTTAGCCCTGTTCCAGAATGTTAGCGGATGGTGCCAGACTTTTCTCATGTACTGGCAGGGTGCTAACGAAGTGTGAAGATGTGGTCTGGATATGTGAGACTGAAACACCCCTGAAAGCCACTCCAAAAATTTGCATCAATTACACAACTTCACAGAGGAGTCAGAGACTACAAAACCCTGAATTTACAATGCAACAAATGTGCAGCTCATCATCAGTTGAGATTCCACAAGTGGGAGGGAAATCCAAGCAAAATGTAACAATATAATAAATTCATGTGTTCTGGTTTTGATAATTAATCAAACATTGAAGGTGAAGAGGGAAAAAAAAAGATCCCATTCTTTATGTATCTGTCATGGATTGAAGGTTTACTTGCTTTATTATTCCCTCTATGGAAATTCAGTCTCTGCATTTTACCCATTATACACACAGCACCTAGCATTAGCATTAGCAATTAGCTATTAGCATGAGCACATTGATATCCTAGTGCAACTCATCACAGCTGGGACTGAGGACGTTTGTGTAATCAGGGACACGGTTTGATAGACTCGGTTTGAAGGTTGTGTAACTGGCTTGTCAATGACCGACTGCACAAGTAAACACACACATGAGAAGCAGATTCCAGATTCAGTCAAGCATACAGTTAAAAAAAAAAAAAATAGAATATGTGTAATTAGCAGGAGTTGTGTTATGGATCCAGCTGTCTCTCCATCATGGCTGCTGTGGATGGATTCTGTGCGTGAGATTGCATCATTTTGTGTGATGGGCTGAGGACCTGTGCACCTGTTCCCACTGTCACATGTCACCTGAGCTGCACACACACAAACACACACGTGCACACATATATATGCATGCTCATATCACGCCCACACACATTCTGGTATATCCAATTACTGAAACTAGGATATGGTTGGCATAGCATAATGAAGAGCCATTTTTCACCTGCCTAACTGGTGCTGCACTGCTCACATATCTCAAACCCCCACCCCCAATTCATTCACAGATGGAAGAAGTAGCAAAAAAAAAAAAAAACCCAACAAAAAACAGGTTATAACAACACAAAGTCAAAGTTAAACCTCAGTGATGCTTAGTTTTAAGTTGATTTTAATTGATTTGTGATGTTTAATGACACTGAATCCTTAAACCATTCATGTAACTTTTCAAAAATTTGCCTTTGACCCCTATGGTTTTATATCAGTCTCTCAGATGTCTTCATTTTGGTGAGATGAACTACATTCATTCATTCATTTTCTGAAACCCACTTTATCCTCACTACATAAATTGAAAAAAAATGAACCAAAACAAAACATCCAGTGGGTTGTTTTACTAATTATTTTAGCTCTAAATTAGTTCCACAGTTTAATTCAGTATAGATTTAACTGTGCTCTCTTTTCCTCGGAGTGGTGAACCATAGCTTTAGGTGAAACAATGTGTTTAATTTATAATTTTGGGTGAGCTGACCCTTTATAATGATGGTTGGATGATGCCCAGAGAGGTGAGAAGGAGGCGGATAAGCCTCACATCTGGCCGACAGAATGTGGTTCGTCTCGCTGCATCACTGTCGTTTCTGATTTGAACCAATCAAACGTCCGAGCCTCCACCTTCTCATGACTTCTCTAATTTCACTTTCACTTCTCAGTTTCATAACTTTCCCACAAACATGAATGAATTCTGTTTTACAAGCTTTTTTTTTTTTTGGTTTATTCATGACAGAATAATCTGCGAGATAAAGGGATGTCACTCAGTTATACAGGCTGCTCTTGACAATCTGATCGTTTGTTCTAGGTGACTTCCTTGCTGCTTCTTGACACTTTATAATGAGGCAACGTTGCTGATAAGCAGCTGCCTCTACAGGTTATTACACTGCAGCTGATGTAGGATTTGATTTAGGTGATCTTGTGGAGTATTGTATGAAATATAGCTTTGTCCTTGCTCTGCACCGCTGCTCTTGTTTGGCTTTGTATCACTATTTACTGCCTTGCCTTTGAATTATGTCATAAGGTTAATTTATGTGGTTTCATCTAGGACAGAGAAGTCATTTGTGTGCATCAAGGCATGTTCAAGCATCCTCATATATAAGCTGTCCAATTGACCATTTTACAAAAACAAAAAAAAGCACCAATAGGAAAAAAACCCTGCTCTGTATTCATGAAGCCAAAGTACCAGAACAGACATTCAGTAATTATAGGAACCCCTCATTCTCTTGCATCCACAAAGCCACTCTTCAGTGGCAGTTCAATTTCCCCAGCAGCAGCAGCATCAGCGGTGCTATCCCGGGTCCGGCAGACAGGTATCAAAGCCCCTCTCAGCTGCTTTAACTGTTTACAATGACGCATCGATCCGCTCTGCTTAATCCCCCTGGCAGCTCGCAGAGTTAAAGCAACAGTTACAGCCGCCACACACACCTACGACAAGCACCGACGCCAAACACAGCGTGGTGTCTGATCCCCCGACAGGGATCCTGACGAGCCAGGCTTTTGATCTGATCCTCTGCACTCTGATAATTCCTCTACAGACAGTTGTAAAGAAAAAGAGACAGAAACTACAACTACACACTCTCTAAAAGCAGTTTTGAAAGTAAAAAAAGAAGAATTTTAGAGCAGGTAAATGATGGGATAAGTGGAGTGATGACACATGTAAGCAGAAGATGAAGGTGATCTGTTACCTGTGTTGGCAATCCACATCCCGTATCTGTGGCTTCAGCTGTCCTGTTCCCGTCTTTCCTTTTTTTCCCCCTCTCTCTGTCTCCTGTCTCTTCTTCCTTTCTCTCCCCTTTGGCCCTCTTCTTCTCTTCCTCTCCCTCCTTCGTCCTCTCCCCCTCCTTCCTCTTCCTCTCCCTGCACTTGTTTGAGTCTATTTCAGTAGCAGCAACAGAGGAGCCCGCTGCGACGGTGGCATGCTTTCCAGCACTTTGGCAGAAGGTCACATTATCACTCGCTGGTTTGAAAAAAAAAAAAAAGGTGGAGGGAAGAAAAAGAAGAAGAAGAGGAGGAAGAGGGAAGGGAGGATAGATGGAGTGATGGAGGTGCCGGAAGAGGAGGAAAAAAGGGGAAGCAATTAATAAATGGTCCCAGTTGCACTTCAGCTAAATGTTCCAGGTTAGATTTAAAGTTGAGGCTTTTCAGGTAAGATGTCCCAGAATACTTTGAGGAGAAGCATATTTGTGTGAAGCCTTTTTTTTACAAGCAGATGCTCACCTCTGGGAAAAACATAATTCCTCTCTTGGCCAGAGATTGAAACTTCAGGAAAGCTCCGAAAGCTGCCAGAAACTTACACCATCTTATATATCAACAGAAAACAAATCCGTCCTTCGCTGTCACTCCCTGGTTTAGACGGACGTGCACATATTCCATCTTTGGCTGAGACACCTGTCCACAACGTGAGTCCATCTATCACGGATTCTGCAGGGTGACCCGTGTCTTCTTATCCCAGCCTCCCCTTGTCTCCCTCCTCCAGTGTGAGCAGCGCTCCATCAAAACTCAACTTGAAGAAATGATCCTGTTGCTCTGGAAGAGGCTGCCAGCGGTCGGCGACAGATGGCAGAGCAGGAGGACAGATGTGAGGAGGGAAGTGTCCCCGAAAACACTGGTTATATCTCTCGCTGCCGTCAGGAACGCACCTTGTTTTGTTGCTCTTCTTTTCAGTTACCCGCACTTGTTGTCCTGTTGGTCTTCTTTTTCTCGTCCTACCTGAGCCCCTCCTTCCCCCATCAGCAGAGCTTCACTCTGGCTTCACTGGCCGGCTGTAATCCTGACTCCTACACTCCGTGTCACAGGAAGGGCTTGTGAGCTCTAATCATTATGTAGTAAGGATTTATCCTCTCGTTCTCCCTCCCTCCTCTCGGACTCCCTCCCTCCCTCCCGTCCTCCCGTTTATTTCCCTCCCTCTGCTGTTGTAGCACCGGCCGCTTCACAACTCCCGACATACCACAGCCTCTTTCTCCCATCACAGGACAATGGGTCATTCTTTTCTCTCTTGCCTGACACCTATTCATTTATCAACTCTTTTATTTCATTTTTTGGTTTCTCCCGTTGCGCTCTGCGTCTTCTCTGTCCTGCTGCAGCTCACATCAACAGGTTTGTCCTTGAAATGTTCTCTGGGATGGACAGAGTCAATGCTCGGCTTTTTCCTCCTGTCTTTACACCGGGGTTTCCTTTAGCTGGTGTTTACCAGATTTTTCCTGGTAAGAAGACCTGTATAAATTAACACAGGAATTTTTAATGCATTGAAAGATTTTCTGCATTTTATTTACCTCCTGTGGTGTTTTTATGGACAGTAGCATCTCTTTGAACCAACATCCAAACTAGATCCACATTTTTCACTACATTTTGTCCAGTTAGTTTTGCTTTAACATTGCAACTAATACGCCACGCTGTCATCATCCATTTGTGCTCTGCTTCTTTTTTCTTTTGTTTTTTGGGTGATAGGCTGACACAACACACAAAGATACAAACAATCCATAAAGCTTTTTCACATTGTACATAAATTGAGCTGGGTTTTGGTTTGGTTTTGACAGAGACCACATCTGTATTATGAGTTTGTGGAGGTTTCACACATGAAAGTTAAGTCCAGATCAAGCTGTAAAGTCCAAACTGTCAAGACATAGAGTAGGGTGAAAGTCCCTGAAAGCTTTAGCAGGCAGTGTTTTTTGTTGAGGTCGTTTACAAAAAAAAAAAAAAAAAAATCCATAATGCCCATTTATTTTTTGACTTGGTCCTCGAGAGATCTGACACATAGAAACAAATGACCACTCACTCTTTCACCTTTGGGTGGTTTAGACTGACCATTCATTCATTCATTTTCCATACCCGCTTTATCCTCATTAGGGTCACGGGGGTCGCATGGAGCCTATCCCAGCCAC
>JAPTGZ010000027.1:22173533-22201587 GCA_029814645.1 Fowleria isostigma | reverse complement strand
ATATATGTAGATTTTTTTTTTTTGCACATAGGCACACATTCAGAAAACAAAACCAAAAGAATCAACAAAAGAAGTCTATTTCATTCCAGTCTAGCTTTACTAAAAGCGGACACTAACTCCACACCCACACGTGGACTCGCCGTCGCCGAGGTCACATGACAAACTCCTACGAGCGTTTCTCTTTCAAAACAGTAAAAATAAGACTCAAAATCCATTTGGACTCATAGAAAAACCCCAAATGGTGCATATACGTACTAGCATAGAAAAGGAAGAACAATGTCTGTTTCTCCACATAAAGATCTTTGACTCATGAGATAATGGGTTCATTTTCTTCTTTTTTTTTTCCTTTTTTTTAATATACAACATTAATCTATATCATTTTAACATCTTGACTAAACATAACTAGCTGTATATGATACTTTTATAATAAATATGTTACATCTCAGAAAGTTTGGGAAAAAAACAGAACAGAAAACAAATAAAGTGCAACAATTTTTTTTTTTTTTGTTGTTTTGTTTTTCCGAGACCACAAACACTTGTGTGAGTACATAGAAATGAAATAGTATTGGCAACAGCTTTGTTGTATTTCTGTAGCTGCACTGAAACTTTGACAGCTAACGTTGGCTACACAGAGATTCTTCTTTTCACCTCGAGTAGCAGAGTTTGTCGACTAAGGCGAGCACTGCTGCACTCTACACATGTACATAGTGTCTCCTGGGTGCTTTTATACGATATCTTATGTGTGTATACAGTGTAAAATACAGTATATGTCTACATAGATCTAGAATACAGTAGCTTTAATAAGGAACAACAGTACAGTCTTTTCTCTCCATCGTCTGTCTGGGGCTCTGCTCAAACTAAAGCCTTGGATTAAGCCGTGCTGCTGGTCGTGGTACAAACTGAACTGTCCTGCAGACCAAGGTGTGTTGTTGTTGTTGTGTGTGTGTGAGTTTCATTAGCTTATCCTGAGGTAAAAACATTTTGTGCGATGTTTTCAAAGACAGCGTGGCGTCTGAGCGGCCGTCCGTCAGGTCCGGCTTCGCTCACTCTGTGTCGATGCTGTTAGTGGAAGTGGAATCTTCTGCACATCGATCCTGAACGCAACCACCAACGCAGCGTTTACCGTTAGGATTCAGGGGAAGATGCGACCGCAGCCTTTACTCTGGAGTTTAATGCAGGGAGTCAAACATACGGCCCGTGAGCCTCAAGTGGCCCGCCACAGGGTCTAGTCTGGGCCATGGGAGGAATTTGTACAACGTAAAAATTACACTGAAGATTTTAACAATCTGTGTTAGAATCATTTTAGTTCAGGACATTTAAACAAATATAATCTCAAATGGGTCCAACCAGTAAAACACATAATCAGAATAACCTATAAATCAAGGCGACTACATATTTTTCTCAACATTTTTTTCTTGGTTTAAGAGTAAAAAAAGTAAAGTTATGTGACAATATTTACATTTACAAACTATCATTTCACAATAAAATGTAAATAATCTGAACAAATATGAAGGAGCTGAAATACCTTGGGAATACACTACTTAATACAATTTTAACAATAATTTGCATGTTACTAAATGTTTTGTGTATTTGTAGATCCACTGTGATCTGTAAGTTTTAATGTACATGTGTAAATTATAAACTGAGACATAACACTGTTGAAATTGCAGTAATTTTTCTTAAGACATCTCAGGTTGTTCATATTTGTTCAGGTTATTCTCATTTTCATAATGTAATTTTACTTTTTTCATACTAAAACAAAGTGAAAAATGTTTTTAAAAAGTATTATTTATAGGTTATTATGTTGTTATTTTACTGGGCTGGCCCACTTAAGATCATGATGGGTTGGATGTGGAACCTGAAATAAAATGAGTTTGACAGCCCTGGTTCAACGGTAGACTTTTCTCAAATGACATTCGTTACATTTAATAAGAACTAATAAAATCACGGAATGAGAAGTTGTTACTGTACATCTTAGATATCTTTTTTTTCTAACAAACACTACATGAATTTAAATCCTCATCTAATGTTTATACGTTTCCGTAGGGATTAAAAGCCAGGGTTTCGATTTGGTTTTCAGGGTTCTTATTGTGGTGTGGGCTCCTGGAGGTTCAAGGACGTGGTTCATGTCCACATTGATCTGGGTTCAAGTCCTATGAGGATCTTTGAGGTAGAATCACAATCAGTTTTCTCGACTATTATGAAATGTCACGTTACAACTAAACTGTAAAGTATCGATCTCATTTCCTGTGGTTTCTGTTAGTCATGGTATCTGATCAGAAACTCATCTTTACAATGGTGATAAAATCCAGATGAACTGAACACTGTCTGCAGTTTTTCTACCGATTACCTCAACTGTCATCATCATTTGTTTTATAATTCACATCAGGCTTTCCACCCATTGGAAATCACAGGCTGATAGATTTATGGGTAATTTTTTGTCAAAAGAACACATTGTGCAAACTCTTCAGTTTACTATCGACTAAAACTGAACATTTTAGTTCATACAGAATAAAGTATCACTTATATAACAGGTCTTCGTTCGTCTAACATTAGTGCTGCTGGTTTATTAGTAGTGTGCAACCAGGTTGCTAGGTTAGTGAGTTTATTTCAGTCTGTTTATGTTTAGTTTTTACTTAATCTGTAGAATCCCTAAAAAGTAGATAATATGATGAATCCAGATCAGTCACTATTTAAGTCTATTCATATTCAGATCAGGATTTTCTTTTAGTTTTAGTGTTAGATTTATGAAAATGCCATGTTTGTAAAAACAAGACATTTAATGACATAAAAACATGTAATTTTATGTATCTTACATGACAATTTTATCTATATATTTTTGAAAGTTTGGAAAACTTCAATGGATGGAAAAACAAACGATACAAATTTTAGAAAACCTGGTAAAATTATTCCACTGTAGACGAACTACACCCATCTGGGAAGACATAGTCATTTTGGATGTTGGGTTTGTCATTTATCTCATTTTGTGAACTGCACCAAACCATCAGAACAGTAGAAAATCACCTCTAATCACTGGTTTTAATACAACATACTCCAGTACATCCTACCTACGCTATAGTTTAAACATCATTAGATCCACTTTAGAACTGACCTGGTTCAAATCGCTGAGAATGGACATGCCTGCAATTATTTTTTAAAGCGTTATTGAAAATTTGAATTGTGTGATAATTATGGAAAAGTCCAAAGTGATCTAACTGATCATCCGTCGTTGTGGTCATGTGGGATCCTCATATGCAGCAGACGGCTAGTTACCGCCGTTTAGCCGATGTGGGAGGGGCTTGATACAAGGAGAAACTGTTGTAAACGATCAAGATGGCTGCTGTCGCTGATGTGGCCCGCACTGAGGTGTTGGTATTAGAGATACTTCCTTCCGTCTGTTGATTTATCAGAAGTCGGCGTCTATGAATCGATCTATCCTGCTCAGTTCAATAATCCAACAGACGTGGTTTAAAGGTCCAGGCTCAGTCTGGTTTACATTAAAAGTCCTGTGACTGAAATGGTTTAAAACTAAACCCATCCTCTGTCCTGTTCTTTTGGCCTGTTTTGGTCAATAACAGCCCCGTAGACTCCAACATAAACTAAGAGCTTCCTCCTCCTCATCATCATCATCTGAAAACTGTTCCGCATTGTTCTCCTGATCTCCGATAAACACAAATAATAAGAGGACGCAGCCTTTTGTTTCCTCAAGATAACGGAATAATTAATGACTTATCGCAAGAAAACAACTTTATTATCTGGAGATGGTGAATTCACTGAATGAGGAATAATTGGAAGGACGGCCGTTCTCAGTTTCTCCACAGAACCCAACAGGTTTTACACAAGTAAACAGTCTTAGATAAATTAGTCATGTCTAAGTTTTAATCATAGTTTCCTTTTTAACTCTGACCTGCATTAGAGACGTATCGTCAGAATATCTCTGCCTCTAGTTTGTGTTTGTTATGAGTCTTTTAGTTGATGGAACTGTTTTGTTGGGTCGCCTGTTTGTTTATTTTATGCACCTTTGACAATTTTCCTAGTTAATTGGCTTATTTTTTAGAAATTTTTTGGTTATTTCCTTCTCTTTTTGTCCATTTATTGATATTTTCTTCTTTTTTTTTATTATTTTGTCTCAGTATGGTTGACTAATCCCTTCATTTTTGCTGTCTTTTCAGTCTCCCACAACATTAATTCGACATTAAAAAATAAGTTTAGTCTTCATTTCAATTCATCTTATGATTTACATGTAAAAATGCTCCTATATGTGGATTTATTTTTAGCCCTAAACAGAGATAGCTCATAATGAAGGTTTGGGTTGTCACATTTCTCTTTGGGGTTTTAACTAAAAAAAAAAATGTTTAGGGACCGTTTTTTTTTTTAGAGAGTAACGGATTACTGCGATGAAACTCTACGTTCATCCCCTAAAACGTAACGGTGAGTGCAGAGTGGTTGCATGTAAACGTTCAGTGTAATGTGCAGGAGACTTGAGCTGGATATGAGCAGACAAATCTGACCTTCATGACCCTTGTCTCTGCATGCTGTCAAACCACATAGTACAGCTTTTAAGGCTCCACTGCAAGTGCACAACAGTAGGACACTCCAACAGTAAAAAAAAAAAAAAAGAAACAAAAAAAACAAAATAAACAAAAGCAGTCAGAGCAGGGCTGTGTTTGAGCTAAGAATTACCAAGGCATGTTAGAGGAGTTAGCGTTAACTGGAATGAATCAAATGTGTGTGAGTTTGTTTGTTGGTTTGTATTGGTCAGAGTAATGCCTCAGTATATTCTTGGTCAGATGACAGCGGCTGCATACACACACCTCTGAGCATGCATCATGCGTGCTGCAGGAGGCTCACATCAGTTATAAGTGACACAGCACCCATGTACAGCAATCAAGATAATGCACATGTGCATAAAAGTTCCCGAAAGAAAAGCACAAAATGAATACAAAACAAGAGCAGACCAATGATGACATCAAAAAGGTTGTTGTAGAAATATCGGTGTCAGGGGAGGGGCTCAGCGTGGGGACCTGGAAGCTTTTAGTTTGATTTAACTCTCCACCAAGGACCGAGGGGGGTTCGCTTGTTTTGCATTTGTCTTTTTTTTTTTTGTTTGTTTTTTGAAGGCGGAGGATTGTTTGTTTGTTTGTTTGTTTGTTTGGTGGGGTAATGTCTCTGTCTTTCTGGCATTTTTTCTTTCGTTTAGTAGGGAGTGAAGCGACTGTACCCTCCTCTGTATAGGCTAGCCTGCAACATCAAAGATGAAAAAGTACCAATCAGTATTCAGGTGACAGCTTAGTCCGTTTTCTCTTTCTCTACAAATTTCCTTCCTCTTTCCACCACAGGTTTTAAAAGGTGGGGCTAGTTCAGGTTTAGTGAGACTGTTCAATTGCGTACGTTGAGTGTGTGTTAGGGTCGTCAGGAGTGAAGGGACATGTGTCTTTAACAACAGAAGCAAAAGCAGCGTTTTACTTAGAAAGAAAAAATAATGGCGTGCTTTTACGTCATTTCCAGAACTATTGTGCTTTTTCTGCCTTTGGTTAAGTAAAAACATTCCCTTCTCAGGCTGTGACAATAGCCAGAGATTGAACCAAAGCAGAATAAGTTCAGGGAGGTTTAATCATCCTTTTCAGAGCGTCTGCTCCTCTTCTGAAGGGCCAAACCAGCACAGGATATTAGCCCTTAGATTTAGCACCATGCTCCAGGTATCTAGGGCAGACACACACATAAACGCATGCATGTGGCCTATCGCATGCACACCTGCACATGCACACTCCCACTTCCCTCCTCTCATCTTTCAGAAGCTCGGCTGCAATTAGAAATTCAACCCGACTCAGAAGGGCTACTGAATGTCTTCAAAGGCTAATTTCGCCTAATTTCGGGGAGCCCTCGCGCTCATACAAAACTTTCATCCACACGAGATGCTTCTGCGCGTTGGAAATGAATAAAGAGAACTTCAACCTCAACCTCAGAGGAACTAATTATTGTATAGCTTTTAAATGCAAAAATGACTCTTCACTGCTGGAGAAGCTATTAATCAAATATGATTAAAGAATTAGAAACCAAACCGGTCTTTCTCTTTTAGACGGCGGCCTCGGTGCAGCCTGTCTCCCAGCGGCTTCGCCATTTGTTCAACACCACACACTCACACACCTCTGGAGTCTGTGTTCACTCCCTCAGCTCCCAACACACACAACAGTAGCTCTGGGATTTTTAGGGGCCGAAATCCGTTCTTATACTTTGATCGAGAGGACGATTAAAGCGTCAGAGAAATGGAAGGAAATTTGGAGGAAAAAGAAGAAAGAATAAAAAACATTCAAGCACATTTTTTAATTAAGTAAATGAAGAGGAAAAACAAATGTCTTAATTAATGAAAGCTTTTAGCTAGCAGCTGCACCGGGGAACTGTATGTTTTTTTTATGCTGTTGAAAAATCGCATGCATGCCGGAATGGTAAATTTGAGTCATTTCTCAAGCAGAGAGCACGCCTCGGAATAAGCTTATGGGCAGGAGGGGAGGGGGAGGCAGCCCCCTCCCTCCGACTCGCTCTCTTTAATGTCCCACGGCACACTGCTGCATGCGTTTGATGGTCCTTAATCTGTAGGTTTGGTCTGTGAGCCCGGTCCCATCCCCCCATCATCATCAAGAAACAAAACCAAAGAGAAACTTTCTCTGTTTGAAAAAAAGATGCTCTTTTATTTATCGTCACTTTTCATCTTTGATGTTACAGTAGCTGCAAAAGCTAGCTAAAAACAGACATTAACAATTCACACTTCATCCCTTCAAGTTTTTTTTTAAGTTTGACTGAATGCAAAGAAAAAAGAAAAAAAAAAAATAGACATGATCCAACTTGCTCTGTGGCGAGTTGAGTGATGTAGAATGAACAGAAAGCTTGGAGATGTTATGTAGGATGCAAAGTTCATATATCAGAGAAAAACACTGCAGTGATTCTGCTCGTTTCAGGAGGAACTCATGTCAAATCAATACTGTATGAGGTGAACACAACATAAGTTTGTTGCACTAAATGTCTGAGCCAATTTCAAATGTTTTTTTTTTTTTTTTTTTACTGCTCAGCTCCACTAGGGTGTGCCAGAGAGCATGACAAAACTAAATCAATTAATGAGGAAATTCAGAAATAAAAGCCAGCGACCGCTTCAGTCTCTGGTCTTTATTTTGGAGTGTGAGTCGTGTGTGTGTGAGCTCATGTTAGTGCATTCACACAGAAAAAATAAGGAGTAAAGAGGCAGCGGCGGCTCAGACACTTACCATAGTCCCCACACTGTATGTGGCGGCCGGGCCAATCGTGTGGTGGTAGGGGTCTGCTGTTGCATAGACTCTGCCATAGCTGCACGACGGGAGGCACAGAGAACATAGTCATTGATCTATCATTGACGAGGAGAGCAGAACATTTATGCATGCTTGTTTAATGCTCAACCCCTCAAGTCAACTCTTTCAAGTCTCTAACACAATCAATTATTTCCCTCCTCGGCCTCCTGGGCTTCTACATTATACAAGGTGGTTCAAAAAGGGGAGTTCAAAGGTGGGTGAATTATACTTGTCTTTTCATTGTCATCTTGATTAGGTGGATGGAATAGGTAATGAGCATGCAGAGGCTTATACAGGCAGCAGCAGAAGAAGGCGAGGAGGAAACCCAGTTGGAGCTGGAGGGCTTGGTCTCTCACCCTGTTCTTGTTTACCCAGGCTGCACACTGGGCTCACGCCCCTGTCTTTTCATTGTTGCTGGTTTGGAACTAATCCTTCCAATTTCCTTCTGAGACAGGACAAGATGTGTCTGCCTTATTTATTTATTTATTTGACTTCACATATTCCTCTATTTACTTTCTTTTTTTTTCTTCAATGCTCGCTTGCAAATGAGGGTCTGCACGGAGCAGATAAGGCACACCCAGCCAAGGACTGAGGGCACCAAATCAACCAGGAATAAAAAAAAAAAAAAAAAGTGGAGAGAGGAAGAAATTCTCCTAAAGGAGACAACAAGACATACGGCGTTCATGGCTTTTGCGTGAACTACATTGAGTTATATAAGATCTAAATGTGGCTCTGCCCATTTAAGTCCGGCAGCACCCAAGGTCAGTGAGCAGGACGTGAAATTAGAAAGGCTGCCTGGGCTCCTTGGGGAGGAGGCCGGCGCCATGAGATGGTCAGAGGGAGTCTCCCTGGTCCTCTTATCTTCAGCGAGCACTGAACCCCACAGGCCCTCTAAGGCTAATATATCTACAAAATGGCTCTCACCAGAGTGGCATTGCTGACGACCGGCAGGTCAAACCACCCTGTGCAATGTCACTGAGCCTCCACAGAGCTGATTGGAAGCCGGGAGGGTCTTTCCAATGTGACTGGCTCCTCACAAGGACCCTGTGATGCTGCTGGAGCTCTGTATGGTTACTTATAGGGCTGTGGTAATGCAGTCTGTGAGCACTGTGAGCTTTTCAGATAATAAATGTTTCATATTTTCCAGGGTTTCACACGCAATCCTGATGACCTCTTTTTATGATTGGCTGACTGCTCTGCGGTTAAGTCTGATAAGGTATTGCAGAGACAATACCGACAAGCCCCTATTGATCCAATGGGCATGACCGCTTATTCAAAAGGAAACAAACAGACAAAGCAAAACAAACAACTTGGGGGCGAATTACATTAAATCTCAGGGAAAAGTATAGGCAAGAGAAACAGGAATTAAATCACTCAGAGAGGAAAAAAGCTGCTGTCCAATTTCTGCTCTCGCCGAGCACGGCTGCTCATAATTCGAGCCGTGGCGAGGCCTGATAAATCTTACATTATCGATATGATCTTCAGGCTCTCAGGCAGGGTGTACGTTATCACAAGTGACATGCTCAATCCTTCCCAGATTACATTCCCAAACCAGCCCACATCCCGGCTGACAACGGCTTTCAGAGGCCGAAATGAATCAGAGACGCCTCCTCAGACGTAGCACACCTGAACCAGAGTGACATCACTCAGAGGTGATAGAGTCCCTGCCGCTCCATCTCCCCCCTCCGTCTGCCGTCCTCAGACCTGAGGCCATTCATAAATACCACTGATATACCCACTCTCCCATCACAAGCACACAGTCACCACATATATCACCGCTTTTCTCATCCAGTCCAACAAGGTTAGTCTTTTTTTGTGTTTCGTAGCTTCAAGCTAAAAAGAATATGGTGGTTTCCCTAATAGATAAGATAACTGGAGAGGAAGAAAACCCCCAAAGAAACTACACAGTGCATTTAGAAAATGACGCAGAAGCAGCCGCATCGTTCATCACGACTATTCTTCATCTAGTTTTGGCTCATAGATGTGTTACTTTCTGTTGAGAAACGCTGCAGTTAATTAAGCACAAATCCTCCGTTTACTTCTGCGCCGTTACATCTTCATCTTCAACGCCGACTGCAGTCCTCGACGGCTGGACTCATTTGTCTCTCTTCTACCTCGGTCGGTAATTTTAATCTGAAACTTTGAGCTGAACTAAGATGCAAACATCATGTGAACATCTGTGTCATATGATCTCACAACACTCAGCCTCCAGGACCAACAGAAACAAGAGGAGCACCTCCAAAAAATGACCAAAGAGCCACATTTTTCTGTTATGGTTATTATGTAACCACTGTGGTTTGGGCCACCACAGTTTCATATTATTCCACATCATGAAGATTAATGATTATCATACATATCACACATGTATCTTTATTAAAATGTGTGTGGACGGAGAACCTTCTTCATTTTGTATAAATGGAAGATGCACTGCTTTGTAATTGATGTCATTTGATGCATGTTTTTATTGTTTCATGGATGTCTGATACTAATGATAACTGTATTGTACATAGAGTTTCTCCAGGTTTGGTGTCTGAAGGTTTAGATCTACATCATATCATTGGGTTGGAGATGGTGAGTGGTGAATGTTGATATACTACTGGAGGAGGACTGCAGGTATTTTTTTAGGGGCTTTGTGTTTTTCTATCTTCCCTTGAATGGCTTTAAACCCCAAGCTCCTAATTTTCTTGCATAAGAAAATGGTTATTTTTAACAGGAGCAAAATCGAGTTGATTCCTGTCAAAATTATATTTATTCAGGTGTCTATGGCCTAAAAATCCGATTATTTCGTGCTCTTAAGAACCTGCAGAAACCCTGGTATGGTGTGATTTTCTGGATTTTCAAGGACTCATGTTCTGTGAAGATCTCATGTCATCAATACTTGAATGTAACTATTGACTGATCTTGTATAAATAGTCAAGTGTGAAGAGGAAATGAACCCCAATCACACATATCATACCATGATATAGCAACACAGTCAGAAAATAATTGGTGACAGATGTGTGTAAAAAGGCATCTTACCTGTCACTGTAAGCAGCGGTGGTGGTGGGCTGGGCAAATCTGTATGCTGCATAGCCACCCTGTAAAAAAAAAAAAAAAAAAATACCACAGTGTTAATCAATGATTAAGCACAACACGCACAGATAAAGGTTAAAACTGAGAGACACAGTGAAATCACTAAACAGAGTTAATAGTTAAATGTCACTGCACAGTGTTGGGAGCAGCAGCAGGCCTCCGTCCAGACACCAGAGGGTGCTGTTTGATGTATGGTGTCAGAGGCGCCCCACGCCACCGGGGGATGAATGATGCTCAGGGAGGGGGGAGTGTTCGGTGGGAGCCAGTCATTGACACATCGGAGGCTCATGCCGGTAGCAGCGACAGCATAACAGAGTCCACGTGAGCCGGATCCCCAAATCCTGCCCGGTTTGCTGAGATTGAGGAGGCTCTGCTGCTACATTATTGAAGAGCCGCTTTTTTCTTTAGACGACCCCCCTGGCTCGCAAATGAAGTACGAAGGCAGGAGCCGGTCGGACCGTTGGGGAGTCAGGACCGTTGTATTCATTTGCCAGAGTGGGGAAGGAATTAAAGACCTCATTGTGGAGTGCTGCTATTACTCTCTTTGAAAAATGAAGCTGTTCTCCCACTGTTTTTCTATTAGTGCCAGTGGAGTGTGTGCCCATCTGAGTCCATACGGTGGATAGGTGGCTTTTAATAATGCATGCTTTCATTAATTTTTAAAATTCAAGGGGGAAGACGTCCGATGGAGTGGCGGCGTAGCGATGGTCGCCGCTCGCGCTGCACATGAAACCAGGTCAGGGGCCACGGCGACTGAAATCCCGCTCCTCCGGTTGCAGCCCTTCAGGGTTTTCCGTGGGGACAGGAAGTCACAGCACTTGAGGCAGATGACTTCCTGTGGGACGGCCATGCCTCGGGACTGTGCTGATTACAGCAACAGCCCGAACAAACACAGACCAATAAATCACTCTCGCACATTGTCACATCCTGCACACAACAGAGCAGCACATTTGTTATTTTGTCGTGCCGAGTGTGTGTTTGTGTATTCGTGTGAGTGTGTGTGCGCTCATGTGTGCTTCGACATGGAGATGCATACATGCATATGTATTAGCACATGCGATGTATATTTATGTATGAATGTATCTGGTCTCATTTCTGCGAACATGGCACAGAGTAACAAAGTACTTTTACTCAACTACTGTAGTGGATATGGAGTATTTGTATGACATCTCTATATGGTTTTACACTCTGTCAAGCTTTAAAATCCACCATATCATTACAGATAAAACCCTTTGTCTTCTAAAACCTAGTGTGCTTTCGCTGTCAGGTCACATGTCTATGAATTGGTAAAACTCCACTATATAGTGATCCCCCCCCCCAAACGTCTCACATGGTTTCATTTCAATAATCATCGTTCAATTCATCCAATATGAGATTAGAGAAAAAAAGTCCACAGACTGAAAACAGATGAGTGTATCAGGACTGAGTTTTTCTTCCTTCGTTTCTCATTAATCATGTGATGAAGCCTTGCATTTTTCTGGTGTTTCTGTTTGTAAAACTGGAGATAAAGTTGTTCAAACAGCTCCATCTTTAGCAGAAACACCAACATTCTGCCACTATTAATAACCTAATATATAATGTCAGAGAGACCAAACCAGGACTTTCACTTCAGGGCTTTAATTACATTCGGCTGCTGATATTTAGATTCTGCCAGGGGTCTCGGCAACAATAGCGTTAGTCTGAGGACATCTTTAAGAAATGAGGGATCATGGGAGTTGTGGTTTTTGCCTTCTTTGCTGATGAGAATCACATCAACAAACTATTGATCATAGGCTGACTAGTTAAATCAGTGTGTTGCACTGATGTCAATAAGCTAACGTTGTCATATACAGTACTCAGCATAAATGAGTATACACCAACAGATTTTTCACAAAATCTTAAGTTTTCTTTGAGAATCAGCATTTTCTATGGGACACTATACAATATATCATGTTTTCATTTAAGGAAATGTTCCATAAAAATCAGTTTTGTCCAAATTTTTGAAATTGTGCTTATGTTCATTGAGATAATGATTAAAATTTTACTTTTCAAAGGGGGTGTACACTGTATAATCATATATCAATTGGAAACACCAACCCAGTACGTTTACTTTGATATTTTATCTACATTTTGCTGCTGATACTTTGTATTTGTACTTAAAGACATAGTATGTGATGTCCTTTTGTTGACTTGATCAAAAAAAAAAAAAGAAATAGTTCATTTCTATACTGTGAGATCATGGGAGCTGTTGTTTCAGCACCATTGTAATCACTTACATACCTAAAATTTTATCCTTTTTCAGTTAGTGTAATTCATTAATCTGTTAATGTTAGTGAAGTAGATTTAATGCCACTATCACATATTAACAAAACATTTCATCACAAATGGGGTTGTGTTAGTGCAGAAATATTGCATTTTATAGCATTATTAGTGTGATGTTACATAATTATGTGAAGTTCCTGTCCTGTGACTTTAAGGCTTTTACATCATTTTGGCGCTGACACATGTCTACTTTTACTTAAGTGGGGTTTTTTATGCAGGCCTTTTAACTTGTAACGGTGTAGTTTTACAGTGCTGTGTTGGTACTTTCCTGTGTGTGTTCACTGTGTGTCTGCAGGTCATGTATCTCCAAACAGAAGATTCAGCACATCATGCTGCTGCTTCTGACAGAAAGTCAGTGTCCACTGAATGATTGTGGAGGACACTAAGGGCTAAGGGAGCGCTTCCTCTCGGTCACAGGAGACCTTCACGTGCACTCAGCCAGTCTGAAGCAGTGCAGTGGCCAGTACCAAAACTAATGGCGCTAAAGCACCAGGGGCCGGCCTGACGGCTTGAGTGATGGTCCGACCTGGTCAGACCTTGGTCACTGGAGGTGCAGACTTTGCTGGGGGTGCTTGAATGAATGTGAGAGACAAACAATATCAGTCAGCGCGCGGCCCAGGTCTCCTCTATGGCGGTGGGTGTCACGACAATAAAACCTGGTGAAATACAGTCCTATCATGTAGGCTGGGGGTGTAAGTCATATATCACCGGGGTTCAGCATTTCTCTCCCAGACTCTGGTCGTCGTCGGGGTGAAAGTGAGAGGCAACTGTCATCTTGCTATCGCAGCAGACGGGGAAAAAAAGAAAAAGCAGAATCAAAAGGACAAATTACATCCCCCTGCAAACGTTTGGACTGATGTCAAAGTGGGCCAGCGTGGTAATTTCGGCATTATCTCCACAGCTTCCACGCTTTTCTCTGTCAAGGGCGGCATGCAGCAGGGCCGGCCCCCGATGTGACCCTGCTGCAGCCGACAGCTCCAGAGGGACAGCTAATCCCTTTATCTGCTGCCGCTCCTCTTATCTCCCACATGGTGAGGGGCTGGGAGGAGGAACTGGCTCCACTCAGGCCTGCACCAGACCCCCCGGGGCAGCAGGGATATCCCAGCCAAACACAAACACACAAACAGCACCAGGCAGACGGAGGGCGCACGAGGTGGAGGGCTGCCGAAGATCTCAAAGAGCCAGACAAATCCAAACGGAGGAAGGACCTAACTTGACACGGGACACTGAGCCCGGGTCTGCCTCGCTGCCAAAGTCTGAGATCATAGGAAGTGAGAAGAGAGCGAGGAGGGAGGAGCTGAGGGGGTTTTAAATTTTGTTGTCGGGTTTCTTGGCACAGCAGACTGAGGCCTAATCGACGCCGGCTTGGCAGCGAGGCTGGGAGAAAGCTGGGGGCTGAGGAGATCACGTTTTTGTCTCTGGGGCTGCGCTTTTTGTCTGCTTTACTTCTGTTTCATCTAAGCAGGCAAGAAGAAAAGCCAACTGTACTTACATAGATCTCTGCGCCATAGAAGCCATCTTGGTACACAACCCTGTGAAATTAGAGAACAGGAGAAGAGTGTTAGCTGATTTGGCATTCAGGCTGCCCAACTGAATCCCAGTTCCTGACGGGTTTTTTTTTTCTTCCTATTTCAACCATTTGCAGGTCTGTGGGGTCAGCTCTTAGCAGCTTTAGTGTACCACAAATAATGAATGACACATTAAAGCGGGAAGTGCAACCGTTTCACATCCCGGTCCAATTTTCTGCTCTGGTAAAATTGTTTGTCTTTCCAGTTGCTGCAGTGTTGTCAGGAGGGTTGGTGGTGGAGGCGGGAGGAGGGGGGAGGACAAAAGAAGGCAGCGAAGGAGCTCCGTCACATGACTCCGCTATATAAATCAACCAGCTGCCATCAGTAGCAAAGGGCCCCTGAGTGGGAGGGAGGGGAAGGGGAAGGAAAGGGGGGACGAGGGGCTTCCAGTGCCGCGTCTCCCCGCAGTAAGACGGATCCCGATCTAATCACAGATAGACAACTATCCGGGGCCCTCGGTCGGCCTCCGTCAGACCTCTCCCACGGCCACACAGACCACTGCTGATAAGAGAGGAGTGAGGCAGGGCTGCACAAAGCCGGCAGATCAGCACAGGCCTGGTCACAGTCCAGTGAGATCTGCCCGGTAATACGCTATCTCAGCTCTCTATAGCTCTCCCTGTGGCTTTGTCAGCTCCTCCTTTGTCAACAGATGACGTGCAAATGTAAGGACGGGCAGATATATACTTAGATATCAGCAGTGATTTAAGTCCCCCAAGACCCAAAGCTACAAGGATTAACAGAAGAATAGTTGAAATCAGACACGACATCGAAGCATCACACTGTCAAACCCGCAGAGTCAGCAGCGGTGGAATGGAAGTACGTATAGAAGTACAGTCTTGTACTTGAGGGCAGGTAGACGAAAATACACTCACAAATAAAAGTCCTGCAAGCAAAATACACTTCAACTATCAAAGTGCAGAATGGAACTGTTTCACAACGACTGTGGATGCAATAATGTCCACCTTTAACATCAGAGCTGATGATGATGAGTCAGACTTTATATGTTTAAACTACCTTCATCTATAATTAAATATCACGATTCGTAGTTTGACTTTATGTTTATACTAGTAATCAAGTAAATGTCGGGATGAAAAAAATGTAACATTTGCTTGTGAGATGATGTAATGGAGGCATCTCAGGTACTGCAGTAACAGCGTGTACTTTGCTGCAGTTATACCCCTCTACAGACAAATACTGTACTTTTTACTTCACTACATTGGTCCGACGGCTTTAGTTCCTTTTACAGTTTAGTTAGTCATCATCTTCCTCTCATAAACTGATTATCTGGGATAAATGGAAGTATGAAATGTTTCCTGAGAGGAACCATTTTACTGCACAGTGAACACAAGTATTCTTTGATGGTAATACTTATATACCTCTAGTTGTGAAGTACTTAAATGCAGAACTTTTACTTGCGGAGTATTTTTTTGTACTTTTAAGACAACATCTGAATACTTCTTAACCACTGGTACTTGTCTAAGGTAACTCTTGGAGAATAATGCCAGTGCTTACAGAATCCTATACAAATTCTGTGCCATATCTTTAGATTTTAATTAACTTGTGACCAACGCATTTGACTTCAGACAGAAACACATTATGATCTGTCTAACGCATGTGAACACAGCATGGAAACATAGATCCAGATTCAACAGAAAAAAGCAAATTGTGTGGTTACTGTCTGTTGTGATTTCAGCTTTGAGATGTGATACTCACGCTCCGTAGGCTGGGATGGGTGGTGGTGGTGGAGCTGTGCGGAACGTGTTGTACACAGCCCGCCCCCGACCTCGCAAGTGGGCACCTCTATAGGCCACGGTGGCGCCTGTGGCCGGGTAGGGAAACCCTGTGACTGTGAAAGGGAACACGAGAAAATGACTTTGAGAGAACATCCTCGACTTGGCATTGCTTACCTTATGACAGAATACATTAGAGAGAGACGTGTGGCACTGCTTTCCCTATGACAGAATGCATTATGGGGAAGACAAGGAAACAATAGATTTAATCTTTTCTAGGTGCGCCTCATCGAGCACTCTCCCCTTTCCCAGCTCGCTGCTTTGTGCCGTACTCAGCAAGGATCCACATTTGCTGTACGCATCCTTTCCTGATGCCTGGTGAGGGGCAGCCTTGAAGCATAGGCAGGTAATGGATGCAATACCACTAGTTTCGCACCACAGCTTTTGCATAGTTTAAACACAATGGGCTAGCAGAGAGGAGAACAGTGGGAGGGTGGATGGGGGAGATGTAGAGGGCATTTCTAGGTGCCGGGGAGAGACAAATGGGAGGTGAAGGTTGTTGAACAACCTGACTAGATGTTCAGAACTTCCCCAAGGGGGAATGGAGCAGATGGGCTGGACAGCCAAGGCCCAAACCTCAGCATGACCCCCATCTCCAAACCCATCTGGGACCATCTTTAGCCAATCACACGGCTGCATATGTCCTCTGCTGATGGCTAACGGTGAAACAGAAAGGTGGGCTGGGGTGAAAGGCTCCAGGGTGAGTGTAAGGGTTGGAGCAGGGCTGTGTAATATGGATAAAAAACTCATATCTCAATATGTTCAATGCTTCAGTAGGCAGTATTTTTTGGTTGTCATTGGAAAAAAATCCATAACAGTGTTTCAGCTTTTTGTAATGCACACGGACTGAAAGAAAACACAATGTCTGTTTCTACTTGAGGGTTTGTTTTGAGAAAAAGTAGCCTGTGACAGAAGATTTCAAAGGTCAACCACAGGTCTTCTCATGAGGCGGCTGTAAAAACAGGTGATTGACAGTAGTAATGACCGGTCACCGTCGAGAACCTGTCAGACGCCTCGCCACTGCACAGGTTGTGTGGTTTCCAAAATCATTTACAGAAGCAACACAGCAGCTCCCCTAACCTGGAAGAGTCTGGTTTGAGTTTTCAACAGTAAAATGACACATCGTCCATCTTCATCTTGACTTTATGGACAGAGATAGGTAGTACAGGGATGATGTGTATGTTTACTCTTTGTTTTATGACTCATTTTCTTTTATGTTGCACACCAAAAATGCAGGCTACTGTATCTCCAAACTATACAGACAGGTGTGGATATCTTCTAAATGTTGTCCTATATACAGTATGAACACAGTTCTCTATTCATTCAGTCATTCAATTTCTGAACCCACTTTATCACTGGGGTCACGGGGGTCGCTTGGAGCCTATCCCAGCTACTTAATATGAGTCAAAATAACTTGAGTCCCTCATTGCATTAGTTCACTGACACTGTAAAATGCACTGTTCAGTTTTGGATGTTTTTGTGGCATAATCTGTACAGAACTGGACTGGACTATCATCACACATGATGATGATACTTAGTTGTCTAGAGACCCGTGTAACTGATATTCACATGTGGTCATTTCTTAAAATGGTTGTGAATAAGATGATATTTTCGATGTTCCTGGCCTTGGTTGGAGGGACGGTGCAACAAAATGTCTCCAGTCAGAGATTAGAGGACAGCTATGTGATCCTTGACTCTCTACTTAACCTTCAATCAGCACGGCGTCGGTCTGATTACACACTGTGGAGGTGCATACAAACACACGATCTGCAGACATGATTAAGTTGGCCTCCAGCAATCGAAATCCTCCTGCCTCCCCCTTCCACTCTGTTCCTTACCCTCTCACCCTCCCCCTCCAACGCCTGGTCCATCACAACACACTCACCCCCATTATTCTTCATCCTGGGCTACGCCCCTTCGTCACCCACCCCTCACCTTATTCTTCCTTATTCATTTACATGACATGTTTTGGGTGAATTCATCACAGGCCATTTCCAGATTCTCCAATCAGAAGCTGCAGTGTAATGGCGAGCAGTGAGGCTCCTGTCTGGTCTTGCGGGGGGGGCTGCAGGTTAATAACATGTATCCAATGCGTTTCAGATGAACCCTCTGCTGCAGAGGAGACAGAAGGCAGCCCCTCGCAATCGCAGATAAACTCGACCACAATGAAGATCCATGGTGGCTCGTATATAATCGCTGGTGTATATAGGTTTGCGGCTGAGGCGTGACAGCGCGGCGTTACTGTGCCGTGTGCACCGTTAACCCTGCAGGTGGACGAGACCGGCGAGCGCTCTAATGAACGATGCACAGCCGAGCCCCGCTGCTACAATGAAGCTGACAGAGAGACAGATTAGTAGTGCTTTTAAAAACACAGAGAGCCAGGTTTAATGTCTTCTGCCATTAACATCACGCTCCATTAGTGGGTCCGCACACATATTCAAACTCTGCGTCTCATTTGGCCAGGTAACGCCCACACAACCCCCCCACCCAGCAACTACCCACCCACCGAGGTGCAGGGCACTTTGTTTGCTGCCAGCTTTGCCGATAGACTGCCTGGACTAGCTGGGTGCCCCTTTTCCCCCAAGTGATTTATAAAGCTGACCTTGACATTTAAATTAGTCTCTTTTTTTGGAGCCGTGGACATCTAAGTGTGGCTGCGAAAGGGCAAAAACAATCCTCTTTGATAGTTTTTGAGATGTTTCCTCCCCTTCTTCACAAATCAACGCTATTTCTAGGCCACAGTTATTATAGTTTTGAATTTTTGATTAGTTTTTGTTTGATTTGGTTTTATGATTTAACTTGAGGTTCACAAGTGTATCCGTAGATTTCATTTATCTTAGTTTGAGGAACTGAGGTGTTTGTAGTTTTAGTTTATTGATCCTGTTTACATTCACACTAATACTCCAATCATTATCTGAGTTCTGGAGTTATCAGATTATAAGTGATCATGTAGACAACATAATGTGATGCTTTATTAGAAAATGGCACTAATCTGATTATGAGAAATGGATTAACACACCTGGAGGTCTTCCTAATACTTCAATATCTTTGTGCATGTATAGAGTTTAATCTGATTTATTTTGTTCTTTTACATTTGTGGAAGTGTAAAAATAAATTAAGTGAAGAAATGGAAGTGACATGGTCAAACATGAGAGGAAGACAACAGTAATAAGTTTGATTCTAGCATCATTACATACATACGTACACCAAAAGAAATCCGATAATGGACTGAAACATCTAAAGCAGGGTTTTTTTTGCATTTTTAAAGTGCATGTAAATGCATCATATCTGATTAATACAATTATCTTATTACTCCGTTATCAGATTTTTATGGTTATGTAAATGGGTTCAGTGTTAGCTTGGGGTTATTTTCTTTATTTTTTTATACTATGAGGAAAGATGTGATTTCTAGAAGCTGTATAAAGTAGGATGAAAAAAATGCATCAAATATGAGCTGTTTCACCATAAACACAGTTTGACCCGCATTAACACCTTGAGCAGAACCAAAACAAAAACAAAAATTGCAGGTAAAATCTGCTCTGCTTTCATTTTAATTTCTGCTTTTTACAGCTAGTTTTAGTTTCCACCATAATAACCCTGTTCTGGGCCACAGAGAGTCCTATTGCTTCTTTCTTTCTTTTCTGGAAATTTGTATGCAATATGCATGCAGTGATGTATGTGAATGTAAACTCATAATGAGTTGGCGATAGGCTACAGTGCTTCAATAATAACCCATAAATCAAAGGCTCTGTCACACCTTGGTAAGCCTGTGAAAAGCAACAACAGCCACGGTGTATGAAAGCACAAACCTGGTCTAGCCACCAAAGTCAAACACCTTTTCCGGGAGGGGGGCTGGAGAAAATATGAGTTATGTGCCGGAGGGCGGCGGGGTCACACTGCACCTCATATGTCATATGTGTCAACCTGAGAGAAGCTCAATACCTGCAGAGCCAGTTGGACCTGAGGTAATCCAGCTCTGTGCCAATGATGGGGTCATAACCGGCTCCCATAAAGAAAGATCTGATTTTCCACAAGGTTGATCTCTCTAATACTTCCTGCTCAAATACATGGGGCAATGAGCACTTAATCCACGCACAGGGGACCAAAAACAGCTTAATCTAATCAAGAGTCTGGAGCTTAATTATCCCCCGAACGTACACTCCAACAAAGAGAGGATCTGTCTACATATATTAAGATGGCAATTAGCCTTTCTTTTCTGTCATTTACACAGCTGGTAGGTTTTCACCAGTCTTCAAGAAAACTGCACCTCAGCAGCAGAAAAACGGATAAATGAAAAGCCACTCGTCCGCCGTCTCTCCGTGGAAGGAGCTGCAGTGGAAGGGCTTCAGGGCTCACCGGGGGGGGGCGGCGGCCAGATGACGGGATTTCAGAGCGGCAGCTGTCCATGGTGCTGAAACCATCCAGCAGGAGGAGGAATCCAGAAAAGTTGGCCAATTTTATGAAGATGAGAAACAGGAGTAAATGGGGCTGCATACAGATTTGATTTGTTTGTGGAGCTGCTGTTTTGCTTTTTTTTTTTTTTTTTTCATTACGAGCTGTAGGACTTTTATTAAACAAAAACAATGAGAGGAAGCATTAATGTAGATTAAACCTGCGCGATGAGAAAAAAACCCGCAACGATGACACAACAACTCATACTGATGTGCACATTAGCTACACGGGGCCTTTAACACCGCTAACAGACCACAAACTCTCAACAGCCTACTGAATAAAGAAATGAAATTAATTATATTATTGAACAAATTGCACATGAATGCCCAGGCAATTAAACAGAACATTAATTTAAATAAGACATTATAACTCCAAGAAATTAAAGTTTTATTTCCCCTGCTCCAGCTGAAATATTTTCTTCTAAACTCAACAAAAAAAAAAAAAAAATCTAGAAATTAAATCATAAAAAAAACACATCTAGGGAAAAACTCAAATGATTAAATAAATATAAATTAAAGATGGCAATTAAAAAGAACTAATGTCTCCCTTTGCAATCATGTAGGCCTTTGACTGCATCTGATAAGGTGCAGATCTGTAGTGGAAGAAAAAATATGTTTTATTCATTGTAGTATTTTCGTTGTGTTTACTGTGAATGTTCAAACCACGATGTAAGCACAATTAATTAGTCGGCACAGGTAGATGTACACTAGAGCTCTAGAACTCGACGTGTTCAACACTTCACCGGTGAAAATGTATATGAACATAGTCTGGAGACATATGGATCAGTTATTAAAAGTCTATTTTAATAAAGTATGTTGTCAGATTGAAACCTCTGGGTATTTTTTCTCCCTGGATTTGATTCTACTTTTATTTGTGTTTTCTTTGTTGATGGTTTTCTTGCTTTGCTCATCTGTTTCTTCAGTTGGTGGTTTATGGGTAATCTTCTCGAGGTTGTAGCATTTTTGGATTAGCTCAATGGTTTGGATTATGTGAACATTGGCGCACAACTCGCTAAAAAAGTTATATGGTGCGTATTGTGTGACATTGTAGTTTGATGACAGTGTGTTAAAAAAAAAAAAAAAGAAAGTAGCAACTTCCATTTTGTGGTTGGATTCTGCTCAATGCCAATACTTTCAAAATATCATAGACACTAGACCTTTAAGATGCTTTTGTGATCATATAATGGCAAAGACTAACAATACAATTCCATTCAATGAGCAGCTCTAAACCCTGATCTGAAGCAAAATGGAAATAAAATTTTATTTAAAAAAAAAATCCCAAAAGTATTCATTAAAATTTTGGGTTTGGTAAAATTTTACCCCACTTACTTTGTAAAACTCAAATGAAGATGCTAATGGAGACCTCACGTTAAGACCCTTTAAACTAAATGATGTATATTTTTATAAAGGAAGATGTTTCAACCAACCTTAGACAGATAAATGATATGGATAATCATACCAACCACTACGGTATATATATATGATTAAAACTTATTACCATTTACGCTGACCACAGAATCAAATGGTTCCAAGCAGCTGGAAACAAAGAGTAGTGTTTTTGTTTTATTTTGCTTTTAGTCTTAAAAACTTTTGCTTTCATTGGCTACACTGCAACTTAGCCACAAAATGCAAAGTTATCTCCAAATTATTGTCTTAATTAGTAAGTTAAACTATATTACCCTTTTTAATGTCAGTCAAAAAGAAAAGAATGTGAAAAAAAAAATAAAATTTAAAGCTATTTTTTGGCCTAAACTGGGCTATCTCCAATAAAAGCAAAAAAAAGTACACTACGGTACAGAAGCTGATAAACAACACCTTCATTAATTCATCTGCACTGCATAAATGTGAGCTTTTATGATGACTAATGTACAGACAAATGCCTTTTAATTCTTTACTTATGTATGTTTGTAAAGTAAGGAATGAATTCACTACCTGAAAAGTCTCCATTCGCGGTCTAAGTATCTGTTTTTCTGTTAGCTTGTATGTGAAGCATCACACAGTAAAAGCTAAAGTGTGCACATTCTGGATGTCGACGGCCACCGTGCGCCATGATTTGTACCATCGCTGTGTTTTATTGCCAATTGCCGCATTTGAGTGGCAACCCAATCCATGACCCCCCCCCCCCGTACGGAGACGGCGCCCGGTGCCAGCAGAGGACATGGACCCGAGGCCGGCGGTGCCCGCACGCACCGCTCCAAGTGCTCCACCCCCCTTCTCCATCAGTAGGAGGAGCCAATCTACCCTGGAAGAGGTTAAGAGCGGGGAGCCGGCGTGAGGCTCTCATCCGTCATTCTCCTGAATGGGTTTTGAGGACAATAAACCTGTAGCGCCAGGACGAATGGAGACGAAGTGTGCTGTCACTGCGCCAGGATTTATGGCTCCCAATTTCACTGATCTCCCGCACAGAAATGAGGACTGATAAACAGTGATTAATCGCCTTTATATCCCATTTTACTCCCACCAAAAGTGTATTAACTGTAGCTATGATGATTTTGGAATACGTCCTGAATCCAGCGCACCTGATTCCTTTTTTTTTCTTTTTTTTTTTTCCTTTTTTGTTCAGGAGGGGAGGAGCACCTCGCTGAAAGCCTTGGTCACTGCTCTTATGTATTCCGCACTATTTGCAGAGTTAAAACAGCCTCGTGGCGCTTATTAGGACGGTTTTGTTTCAAAAATGTATCTCTTATTTACGTTTCCCATCTTCCCAGCTGGCAAGCATATGTTGTCGTTTAGGCTTGGCAAACTCCAGCGCCATGTCAAGACGACTTGAAAAATTAGCAGCCAATAAATCACCCAACCCCTCCTGCTTCCCCTGCCTGGAGTGGTGGACCACACTCCCTCTGATTTATGAGATGATTTGGGAAAGTGTGTGTGTGTGAGTGTGTGTGAGTGTAAAATGGAGAAAGTGCATGAAAGAGGCGACATGTATATGTGTCTGTGTTCTACATAGGTTATCTATTTCTGTATGCTCAAATGCTTAGGTCCGATTGTAAAAAAAAAATCTGAGTATATAGGTCGGAAGAAATGTATGTTGCACAAGTTAAGACCGAAGAGTCGACTTGAACATATGTTTGAATGCACGTCTGGAGAGGGATGTGTGGATGTTTGTACGTGTATAATTATCAGGGTAAGATGTCGGAAACAAGAAAGTGGTGGGGGGAGGAGGAGGGTGAGAGGCAGGGGAGAAGGCACGGAGGGGGTGAGGGGTTGGGATGAAATAAAAATGATAGATGGCTGCTTTCTGTCATGGACAGTTATTTAGAGGTTCGCCGTAAAGCTGTCCGGGGAATGAACAGATTTTAGTCTAATGAGCAGAA
Organism: Fowleria isostigma; assembly: GCA_029814645.1. NCBI lineage: Eukaryota > Metazoa > Chordata > Actinopteri > Kurtiformes > Apogonidae > Fowleria > Fowleria isostigma. The sequence goes on along the minus strand of JAPTGZ010000027.1, from coordinate 22,177,769 downwards.
AGGAAAGCCGTTAAAGTGGCGCGATGTGCTCAGCACTTCTTCCAAATGAAATAGTACCATTTCCCCCTCATTAAAATGCAAAGGGTTCATATAACATACAGCAATAAAGCTGGCATGTCGAGGCAGGGAGAGATAGGGAAAACCCCACTGAGCTCATCTCATTCCTCCATTACTGAGACCAGAAGGAATAGCGGCCTTCGACAGGGTAGGTGCCAACAATATCGCTCACTCAATCTCCCTTATTCGGTTAGCTCTGTAAAAGTCAATCTGGCGCACTTGGCAAATCCATCCACAGCAGCAGCCTCCACAATCTGATAACAGTTGCAGGGGCGCTTGCTCTTGAAATCATTTTTTTCAGCTTTACAGTTGCACACGGAGCAAACAATGGCTCAGGCTCCCTCAGCCACTCAGAGAGGCTTGGATCATCCACTGCTTATCTGGGCCGCTCTCAGATTCACTTTGATTTGAGGGGAATTTCATGTTCAGTAGGTTCAGGATGAACCTGATTGCAGAAATTCTGGGGCCAGATTGGGATTGGCTGTGGCTGATAGTGGCCTCAGGTACAGAGGAAAACACACCGTAGTATGAAAGTGCAGGCGACTCACCGGCGTACAGTTCAGGACCGTAGACGGCGCCCACCACTGGATTCAGCTTCCAGCCTGAAGAGTAAACAAACACACACTGGGTTAAAAACAACAACAGGAGCCGTAGCACCTCTGGGTTTGTCATGATGAAAGTGAAGTCAGACGATGGAATCTGATCCACACAGGACTGTCCACGGTGTCCTTATGGAAACCCAACTGGTTTGCTTGGAAAAAAATGAAACTGTAGAAATGGAGCATATTTGTGTTAAAACTGAAAATTTTGGGGAGAGGCTCTATAACGCTACAGTTCTAAAAGCGCAGTCCTGTGGTAATGTCAAAATGTTTTTCATACTGTTTTAAAGTTTTTTGAAACTTTTTTTTCATGTCAACTGGAGCCATTAATAAAAACACCAAATACTCAATAACAGTCGTATTTATTAACCCTTTAAATGCCATATTTTTAATGTAAACAAACCATGTGTTTTATGCAAACAACTTTCTACAATATACTACAAACAAATTGGAATTTTTTTTTTTTTTAAACAGCCTGGTGTACATTAAGGATTAACAGCTGCATTGGCTCATAAGTATTCTTACTTTTGGAGCCAGGTGAAATGTTAAACACTATGTGCACATATTAAACTCACTTTAGAGAAGGGTGCTAGTGTAGTAATTTTTCACTGGTTACAATGTGCTGATTTAAGTGGGTGGATCAGACTATCAAAAATCATGCAAAAATGAACAACTTAATTCTGACCTAACACAAACTATGAAAAATAATATGACCTTTTACAACATAAAAGTACAACATGAGCATAATATGCACTCTGGGATACTGGAAGGTTATTTTGGGATACGGATTAAAAGCATGTGTCTATCTTTTTGCTGTAATTTAACCACAATCGTGACTAATGTTGAAGCATTTTATAGTTTGGTGATTAGAAAAATACAAAGGTTTATATTATACAGCAAAAGACAAAAACATGATGTAAAATAGTAAAAAGAAACAGATTTTATAAACAGAAAGACAGGATCCTGTTAAACAGTTCAATCATAAAAACAGAAAGAAAGCTCAAACTGATTCTGATCTTACCATTCGTGTAAGGGTTGGCCACTTTTTTGTTTGTCATCACTCGTGCTGTTGCGTTGTTCACCTGTTCAAAGCGACAAAACACAGCATGTGACCACTCAGCGTTGCATTCACTGTTCATTCACATGGTGCGTTCACGGTTGGCTAAAATGCAAGCAGCCGACCAGGAATAAATAACAAATTCATAACATGATAAATAAAAATGGGTTGGCACGAGCACTGAATTTGGTTCGCCTTTTCAGAAATTCATCATTCCAGCTTATTTTTTTTTAACAGATTTTTCAATTACTGGAGGGGAAAAAGGCGAAAGCATGCACCAATTACCCACACATATGAATAAAATAAAAGAGCATCCTCCAAAATCAGTAATTGGTTGCATAAACAAATGGACTCAAAAAGAAAAACACAGACAGTGCTTTGATTTTCTTCTATTGACCTGATGGGAATGACTGAGTGGGGGCTCAGCTCGTCGCAGGATCGGAGCAGGCAGCACTAAACGATGGTGACGGGGGGGAATGCAGGCCTTCTCCGATCTGACACAAACCCAGAGGATGACGGCATGCATTCATTCTGCATTGTCAGGTGATGATGGACAACTGGCGTGTCCGGGTTGACATGTATGGATCCCGCATTCTACTGAGAACAGGTTATACGCACCATTATGCACGCATGCATCCATGCACACACAGCGGCCACATGCTTATTCATGGCTTTAAATGTAAGTTGAGAAGGGTTTGGACAGCAGGCAGGAAGGAAGAAGGATGGGGGGGAAGAGAAAAAATGAAAGCACCTCTATTTTGCGTCCCTCTACGATTGTACCGTTTAGTTTCTCCCGTGCACGATCAGCATCTGTGCTTGTTTCAAAAGTTACAAACCCAAAGCCCTGAGAGTTAGCCACCGGTGGAGAGAGGAAGAAAGAAAAGGAGGATGGACACACACACATTCACACAAAGAGGAGGGAGAGAGAGGGGGGAGAGAGAGAGGAAAGAGAGGTGAGAAGGCAGGAGTAGGTGAGCAGCGGCGGCGGCAGAGTCGAGTTGTAAGCAGCCAGATTAATTAGAGGCAGTTAGTGAGGCGTCAGGAAACAGCAAACAGAGAGATCCGAGGAGGAGAGGATAACAGTGACATGACCTCACACAACAACACCAACAAACCTGCCTGCTTTACCCAATTAAACAGCACAGCACCGGTGCCATCGGTGAATGTCAGGAAGCAGCGGATGCAAAACACTGTGTTAGCTGCCATAATAGTCGTATAATTATCTACACAACTTCAGCCGCTCAAAAACGGCCCCGTCTGCCTTTGAAGGCGACGGGTAGAAGGAGTTCTCCCAGGAGATGTTCACTTGATCTCTGACTATTTCTAATTCACTGCACTCATAAGTAGGACATTTCGATTTTTTTTTTTTTTTTTTTTTTTATTGAAGGGGGTTGAAGATTACGCTGGCTCATTGATGCAAAAAAGTGAATGGTGTCACTGCAAACACCGCGGTCTGATATCTGATAGAGAACGAGGAGGATATTGACTTTAAACCCTGACCAAAATACACCCAACCTCTCATTTCCATCCCCCCACCTCGAACTCTCTGTCTCCGCGGCTCCCCTGGGGGGTTTGTCACTTCCTTGAGTTATGTGGACTGGGAAACTGGACCTGAGCTCTATAGCAGGAGCATTAAGATATGCTGGCCAAACAAGTCCCATTCCTTTGGTTTCTATATATACTTGTGGAGGTATGGGCAGGGGAAGAGGGAGCGTGGCCGGCGCTGCCTGATAATTGCTTGAGGATGTAATACATGTGAGAGATGGCGAGCGGCGTGATCTCGTATGCATACACAGGATCTCCGGGCTGCTATTCCTAGCATAAATAACACGGGACCTGTCCTTGGGGAAAGAGAGATAAAGAAATAAATTCAAAAAAGGAATTGAGGGCAAAATTAATCCTTTGGACATTCACCCGGCTGTGGTTACCCCCCTCTATCTTTTTTTTTTTTTATCATGCACAAATAATTAGCTTACAAGAGGGGTGAGCGGAGCCACCATTTTTCAAAGGAGACAAACATATTGAATGCAAATTGCCAAAGCTTCATAGGAAATAGATTGTTTATTAATGGCCTGGTAGGTTCATTATATAGCACACAGGGTGTGGGAGAGAGAGGGAGAGAGAGGCATCATGGGTAATGGCTTTGTAGGGCACAAACAATAAATGCTTGTTACGGCGGAGGAGGCAGGTTTATCCGGTGCTCAATCTTGTCTGGCAGCGGCAGAGGCAGCGTCGCCGGGTGCAGCCTCCCTCCATTCCTGTATATGAGCCCAAACGACTCCCAGGTATGAATGGGAATCAATAGTATTCATGCCTCAACACCCAGCCGGGGAGCCTGTCTCCTTTATGAATGGAAAGCCGTGGAGCTTAGTACACTCTATTAAATGAACAGCTGGATGAGTAGCACTCGGCTGTTCACACCGCTGCAGGCTTCACCTGTCCATGGTAGGTGGTTAGGAGACTGATACTGCAGCGAATGCAGCAGCACCAAGGCGGAGCGGGGGGGTGTGTGTGGGGGGGGCT